>VDFB02271358.1:492100904-492142394 GCA_007258455.2 Sequoia sempervirens | reverse complement strand
AGAAGTGGGACTTAGGTTTCTCTAGCCAGGAATTGATGACATGCTGGGATTTGATGACTTCTTCATCATAGTACTTCTTCACTATATCCATATCAAAACCCACTATGTGAGACCTGTCAGGCGCATCAAAGGTCTAGGCTATAGACATAGGACTACGATTTGCCACAATTCTTCCTTGGGGACCAACTATCCTCTATGTGCCCCCGTCATAATGTATGGCACATTCGAGCACCAACTCATAACATTGAACTGTAGGAGGGAACCCAACTACATGTGCCAACCCTGATTCCAATATCCTTCTAGCCAACAGAGAGAGGTTTTGTGTTGCCATCCTTGCCTTAAATTCTTCATAATCCCATTGACCAACATTTGTGTCAATAACCTCTGATCAGATAGAAGTCAACTTGCTCTCTAGGATTCTACTCTTTATATCCATTTTAATCCTTTTCTCCTTAGAGATAGTAGACCCTTCAGCACTTGGATCCATTATTTTTCCTTTGGTCCTACCAACAACAACTTGACTTGATTCTACATACATTCAATAAAGAGACCATAGTAAAGATCCATCACCATATGAAATTCAAGCTAATCCATCATAAAATGATACATTCATCCTCAAAACAAGTTTGATGATGAATACAATCCCCTAAAATCTCATAAGAATTACTCCTTTCAAAGTTTGGGTTTTAAGTCTTTTTGTAGAATTCGGGCCAGAGAGGAAGTTTGGAAAATTCCATACCAGATGGAATTCATTGAAACAAGCACAAAAACATCCAATAATCATTTGATCAACCATCATCAGCTAAGAAACAACATGATACATCTTTAAATTGATCATATGGAGCACAATCATCAGCTAATAACTCATGTTATCTCTTAATTCTTCATTTTCAACAAGGTTTCAGAGAGTTCCACAAAGGATGGAAATCCATGAAAATAACAATAGTTCACAAATTTTGGGAAAATGAAGGAGCAAAGAAGTTTCGATAAAATCCCAATGAAATGGAATTTTGCGAAGTGAGGGTAATTTTCATATTTTAAGCATATTTTTGGGGAATCGACAAAGCGATGGAAAATTGGGAAATTCCTAAAGCAAGGAAAGTCCACGAGATGATCGAAAACCCGAAATCTTTGACTCTATCAAGATTTCACTCAGATCAATCAAATGACTAAGGACTTGGGGATTTAGCTTCATATTCAAATCGTTTAAAGTGCAAGATGGATAATCCAGGCTTCCAACCAATCTAAATGAGATTCAATCAATATGAACAATGATTTCATGGGAAACCCTAAAGAAAATTCCATGACAACACAATTTAGATCCAACTCACCTTTTTCATTTCCACTATCCTTCACACAAATTCCCCACAACCTTCCTAGGATAGGGAAATTATCAGACTGGAAAATGAACAACAAGTTTCACTTAACCCAAGATGTGATTTTATCAATGCTCAGGGATTTCTAGGTCAAACTAGAGCTTGACATGAGAAAGCATGAAATCAAGCTAAGAGTCAAACATAACCATGATTAATGCATTGAATCACAATCAAGCAAAAGGAGGTGCAATGCAAACTACAAGGATGACCATTGAACCCAAAACTAGAAACCCTAGGCCTGCTACCAGACTCTACCACATCAAAATCTTGACTCAAAGCATATACACACAAAATCTAAAGCAATTCAATTCATTTATTAAAAGGGAAGGTGGAATATACATACCATGAGATCAAAGAAATAAAAATAGTAGCAACTGGCAAGAAACCTCGAAGTCCAAGAAGAACGCAAATGGTCACCAGAAAAATCTACTGCAACAACCGATCACAATCTCAAACGCACAATGTAGTATAAGCAACTCAAAATCAAACTTCTCAAATCTCATAATAAGGAAAATGACACAAAATTCTCACCATAAATCTCAATTAACTCCAATAAAAGAAAACTGCAAGATCGTACAAGAGGCAGAAATGCGTTGAAAGGACAACAAGTTCAGGAATCCGAAGGCATGACGAAATTTCGGGAAAATCTAGACTAGACAGAATTCCACGAAGTCCTAGAATTTCTAAAAAAAATGTAAAGCAGCCTCCATCGGGTTTTCCAAGTGTTCGGAGAATTCTGCCCAGAGGGAATTTTCCTAAAAAGAGAGAAAAACCCGAAATAAGTCCCAAAACACAAGATTTTAAAGTGTTTCCTAAAAAGGGGCATTTGCATGAGTAAGATGATCATTTAGGCACATTCCAAGGCAACCAAATCCTCAAAATTAAAGGGCCAAAACACCAAGAATGGAAGCAAAAGAGGGTCCCTTCTTTCAGTGGGGCATGTGTGCGAAAACTGCACAACAACTATATGTTTTACATTTAGAGAATCATGCCCTCCTCTCAACATTTATGACCTCCATTTTATTATTTTACCCATCTAAGTTTTTTAAAATCTTATTTCCCCTTTTCTGGGATTTCTCCTCTCATCATTAATTATAAATAAATTACGTACTGTAGATCACATGCTTTAAAATAAATATTATGGTAAACTTATTGTTTAAAATAAGCACCCTTCCAATTCTTATACTCATCTATTAATAATTTAATAGCCACAATGATTTATATTTTCATGACCATTTAAAGGAGTCTGATGGCACCTTCAAAATTTTCAAATTTTGAGTGCCCTTGTTGAAAATTTTGATATACACACTCATAAGTGCCCCTAAAAAATTTGCCCCTGTGACCTACTTGGAGGGTCACAATTCAGAGCCAATTGATTTTCATGCCAAACCTTTTGGTGGAATACTCATGTGACATATGTGAACATGCATGTCAGTTTTCAACTTCTTATGATGTGTTTTGGCAGGGTTTTGAAAAACAAAGTTGGAGGGTTTTGGGACTGTTTAGCTGTTTGTTTAAACTTTTAGTTCTACGAAACGACCTCCTGTTCGAGTGGATATTTCACAAATGGATGATTGTCAAGACAAATGGATTGGTGCTCTACATTCCCCTCACATTCATATGCTCCCTAGTCTATTTTTAGAGCCTCATGATCAAATTTGATATTTTTTTGAGATCAAAAGCAAATGTAGTTTGTTCAATTTTTACATCTACATTTTCAAAATGTTTCAAGAAGGTCAACTTTGACCCTCAATATCTCGCGAAGAATAATGATTGAAGGAAATCCGTCTTGCACACATATTTAGTGGAACCAAATGACCTAGTGTGTGCAGTGGTAGCTTCTCAAGAGATGATTTGGTATTTTTTCGAAGTGGTAACTTGGTGAGCCTTGGTTGGTTTCTGATAGGTGCAATTGCAAAAATGTCTGAGTGAGCCACTTTGGTAGTGAATATCTTGCACCTCAGGATGAATTTTTCTAAGAAATTTATTGAAATGAATTCTTGGGTCAAATTTCTAGATGCTTGCTCAATTTCAGGGCCCTAGGATGAGATCTGATGGGCTATTTAATTGTCTTCTAACTACAATTGGGTCAAAATTGGTGTTCCAAAAAAGTTCCAAACTCTACAATTCTAAAGGTGACCCATTTCTTATTTTGGTCCAAAACATCTCCAACTCCATTTTTGTAAAAATAAAAGATCATATGATGCATTATTTTAATGCATTTTAGTAGCGGCAAAGGCATTCGATAGACCAGTTTACAAAGGAGGTCTTAGAAATCTCTTAGTGATGCAAGTTTTGATGAAATGGGTTTTCTCTAAATAATTGATAATGTCCCTACACAAATTTTTATGACTCCAGGTGTCATGGTTTTCCTGTAATGAACTTCCTCTCATTGGGTGGCAGGCAAAATTAAAATTTCACTATTTTCTAATGTTCAAATTGCAAATGTTTAAAATATTTTAATTATAAAAGAGAAAATGCATGTGAATTAAGGGAAATTAGGGAAAGTTTAATTATTTTCCAAAGTTTATAAATTCAAAATATATTGCCTTCCCCGCAGCCCTGGAAGAAATGCTCAACTAGGAGAATGTTGGGAGGGCAAATTTTGATCTACAATTTCTATTGCAGTCAAGATTAAGGTATTTCCCTCTCCATTGAAGCATCTCTAATGGATTTTTGTTAGTTTTAAGTAGAGAGTTTTGGTTGAGAGGCTGTGAATCACGTTTTTTGTTTTTGGCAAATTTTTGGGGGTCTATTTGAGCTCAAAATTGATGATTTATGGTTTGAATTCATCCACTGACCATTCCTAGTGCCGAGGAGGTTTTTTTAATCATGTTTTTGATTGATCTTGAGTGCCAGCATTGCCAAAAATTCCCTTGCATAAAAAAAAATGATCCAACAATGAATGAATTGGGAAAAATTGAATTGAAGGCTCTTGATTCTGGTTATTTTTCATCTAAAAAGCTGAGAGCAATCAAGGAAGAGCTTTGATGGAGGATAGAGTTCCACATTGACTAGTTAATGTGAAATTTTGCTTGTTTTCGCCATGACTGAAGTGCAACAGAATGTAAGGATTCATTTTAGGGCAAACAAAGGAGTCTAAAATCAATGACTTGTAGAGAGTGAAGCGACGTTGCAGAATCTCCACCCTAGCCCACTAGCCCATGGGAGTAAAAGATGATGTTGGTAGAGAGTAGCAAGGCATAGGGAAAAATATATCCAAAGAAATATTTTTGAGACTTTGAAAATGTTTTATTTTTGCTATTATGAGGTCTCCCCACCAAGTGTTTTTATGTTGTCGTCAAGAAAAGCAACATGGGGATTGGAGAATGGAAGACTATAGTGAGCCTAATAAAAAATTTAATGCATTGCTCAAAGTGTGATATTTTAATGATGAATTAAAATGCAGCTAGATGAAAAAGGTAATGGCTTCCACCATTTAGAAAGAAATAATTTTAAAATGCAAATGTATTCACGGTGTTGGGCAGTGCTTGTATAAGGTGGTGGTGGGACTCGTGAGAGATGCCAACATTTTGATGGTGAGAAAGTAAATTATAATGGAGATTCACAAGTAAAATATTGTCACTACCCAATGAAATAATTAAAAGGGCATTAAAATGTTAAAATAAAACCCATGGTGCTGGCAGATTAAAGATGCTTCTATTATAAAAGTGAATATTTTATTTGCTAGCAAATAAAATGAAGAATGCAACAAGATAAAAGAGAAGTAAAAAGGCATGGGAGAATATTTTATAAAGTGAATAAAGTATTCACTATGTAAGACAAAGGTCACTATTTTCTAGAAAATAAAAGTGAAGTGCACAGGGTAAAACAAAGGCAGAGAAATGAAAGGGCTTTCATGGTGGAGGAAATATTTTCTGCTGCAAGGTAAAATGGAATGAAGGTTTTCACGGTTACCAAATATTTTCAGCAACAAGGCATGGATGTGGAGGGTCATCATGAAGGGAATATTTTTTGTTACAAGGCAGGTGAATGCAAGATGCATGAACCAAGGTGTAGATTCAAACTTCTTTAGGAAGCAAAGGAAATTATAGATCAACATAGGAGAATGGATCTAGGTATCAACTGTAGATGTAGTTTTAGGGTTTCTCCTTCTTCTATATCTTCTTTCTTTTTCTCATTTGTAAAGTGGTTGCAAATTTTTGGTTCTCACAGGAACACTTTTGTAACATGGGTTCAAATGCATAATGTTGGTTTTCAGGTTTCTGGAGTAATTTGAGTTTTGTAATGAAGGATGTAATTACAGTATAGTCATAGTTGAATGTAAATGACATAATATTCTGAACTGGTTGTCTCCATTGTTCACATTGCATAAATTCTAAATATGAGTAATCAAAGATTGTTATTATTCAACTTCTTCTCCTTCCCTATATGTTTGTTTGATGTTATTACTCTCATTCAAAGAATTCAGAGTTAATTTGTAGTAACACAAATGGAGGTTTATGCAATTGTGTGAACGTGCTAAGTATGGCTGGTTTAGTTGTTGGTATCAATGGTGTAATGCATCATATGATAGGCATAATTATGACAGATTGAATACTGTGTTTGGTTTTAAGTTACATAGTTTGGATGACTCCACCCTAGGATATGGCATTGGTCTCTTAATGTTGTAGTTTCCTGAGACTGTTAGTGAGAAATTACAATTTTGAAATCAAATTCACTTATCAATCTCATTTTAATTATGTGAGGAGTTTAATGAATTACATCTCTTATGTTTAAATTAGGCATTACTATAGAGGCCATCCAAGCCTTTAGGGTACTGTGTTTAATAAGCATCTAAAGGAGAATCATCTCTTTGCAGTACACTGGTATTTTGGCACACAAGAGTATTTGTAAGCATACTGTTGGGGAGACCCACCTTGGTTTAACAGAGCCATAAGTGTAGGATATTTCAATCTTTTACTAAATCTTGTTTGTTGGTTGAACCATAGATTTTTGGCACCCTAATTCTTTCTAGCTCTTCTAGGGTTTTGCACCTAAAAGGAGAAAGGTAGGCCAAAATTGCTAATGAGGTTCATTTAAATTATGTTATGTATGATGTTATTTAGGCTAAATTAGATGATATAAGTGAAATAAATTGATGAAATTGATTGATTATGAACGCAAAACCTAAGAAGCAAGTGATGTTTAAAAACACATTGTGTAATGCAACAACACCTAGAAATGAATGCAAAACTAAACATAAATGAATCAAACTGAAAGTGTGCACCTGGAATGTGGATGAGGACTAGAAATGGATTTTGGAATGTTGTTGATGCTAATTTTTCAGGCCTGGAGGGACTCATCCACCATTTTGGGAGAATCAATCCTAGTTCTGCAAAACTGAGTCGAAACCCGTTTCTAACAAAAGAGTATCTAAAAATGTAGAAAACTCAAAATTGACCTAGAAGTGGGACTCATTCACCACTCATGGTGAATGAGTCCACTTTTGAATTTATGAATATTCAAGAGTGGATTCCAGAGCTTTCGATTTGCACTTTGGCTTTCTATAGGTGTCTACTAAAACTGTTAGATTCGGGTCTGAAAATCACTTTTTGTTGATATTTTGACTTGTTGAATGAAGAGGAGACCTAAATAACCTTTCAATTTGATTCTTAATTATTTCCAAGCTTCCAATAGACCTAAATCTACATACACACAAGAAGAGAAGAAGAAATGTTGGTTGTTAAGGCATGGGGGTTTGCCTTGGTCAAACCCCTTTTAGGTAATTAAACCAAAATGATGAAAGAAAGTAATGAAACATGTAATAATGGAGTTTATTACATTTCCATGATGTTTGATCTTGAATGTATGCAACAAAACATGAAGGATCTGCCCTTTAATTTCTAAAAACTGCTCTTGAATGACTTGTAATGTTAAAACCCTAACTTGCTTAACTTGAAAGAGAAGATTAGTGGATGAATAATGAAGAATGAATGTGAAAATGAGTTAAAAGACTTATATTTATAGGAATTTCACCCATTTTACTTGTTAATACCTCATCACAAGCTGACATGTCAAAATAATAAACTTAAATTTCACTTTTTTCCCACTTAAAGGTCAAAATTGAGCCAAATGGGACTCATTCACCACATGGAAAATGGGTCCCACCTGGATGGGACTGATTTTCCATGCATGGTGAATTGGTCCCACAAGGGGCCATTTTGACAGCTAAGATGCCAAGAGATAAGTAAATAAGGTTTAAATTGCAACTTTGTCAAGTATTTGATCAATTTAAGCCTCATGATACACAATGTGGGTTAATAGGGGCCTATTAATGATGATGTGAAGAGTAATTGGGGCTTGGGACATAGAATTTAGTGTGAAAGTGTGATTAAATACACTTTACAACACTAAAATTAGGTCCACATAGCCTAACAAGGCACAAGAACCAATGTGAATGTGCAAGACACATTACAACACTAGTTTATCATTAAATTTATGTTATAAGCCTTCTATATTGATGTGAAGATGTAATGAAATACATTTTATAATGTTGAATTAGGAAGAAATGGGTTCATTAAGTCTAGAAAAGTGTGAAAGTCCTTTACAAGACTTTGCAACACCTTCACAAGGCATCAATAAACACATTTTATTCAATGTGCAAGGGTCCAAGACCTAGTGTAGATGCATAAAATACCTCACAACACCTGAATCATGGCCTCATTAAGTCAATTTATCATGAAATATTCCCATGTCAAGCAAAGGGTACTTTTTTCTATGACACATTTAGCCCCCACTTTAGTGAGAGGGTGAACTTGCTTCAAACTCACACTAAAGTAGACATTCAAGGGAGATCAAAATGTTCAGATGCAAATGACAAAGAATGACAAAGATCAAAAGAGGTTGCGCAAGCCCACAGGATCCTAAATCCTAAGTCAAACAAACAAGATACCTAATCATGCAATAGAAAGAGAGGAAAATAGGGTGAAGAAGATGCACTCACTCTAGGACCACAGAACATCAGGTCGTCCACGGGGTGAGATATCCCAAAGAAGTGGTTTAGTGAGAAATTCATGCCAGTGTGTCACCTTCCCACCATATAATGAGAAAGTCACGCCAGTGTGTCGACTTCCCATTATACAAACCATACCAAAGTTATGCTCCTAATAACATTGATAAGGCACCAAAATGTAATGATATTTGTAAATGTTTTCAAATGTCATGTAAAAATTTTGTTAAAGGGGATTTTTCTTTGTTCATGCACTTGGTCTTCTTCTTAGGGAGCATTGAGCCTAATGTCTCCAAGAGAAGGAAAAATCAAGGTTGTTAGATCATTATCCATGGGATGCCTGATTCACATCATGCCACTTCAGTTGATCATACACTCTTGGAAGGCATCAATCCCAATGACACCAGCAAGGAGAGGAAACATCACAAGAAAAATAAAATCACTTCATGAAATTTATAAAGATGTTGCCAATGTATGCCCCCACTTTAAAGCGGTTGCTAACACAATTACTATGAGTAATTTCTTTAAAGTAGAAGAAGGAGAACATGAGAGCTTATGCGGAAAGCCCTATGCCAAGTCATATGTTTTTAGTAAGTTGTGTCTTGATGAAAGGGAGTATGTCACATGCAAGTCAATCTTAAGACATGTCATCCACATGTCAAGCTTGTTCTTATATGTTCATGAAAGGTTAATGATTAGCCAAAAGAGTGAACGAAAAGTGTCATATGAGGACAAAGCTTTCTAACCCTCTACCCCCACTTAGTGTAGGACAACGGTGAACCTGGAATGGATGATGGTATGCTTCCCCTTGCAATGGATTCAAAACATGAAATAGTGAGTGTGTGGTGATCATACAACTATTAAATGGAAAGGAGCAGCAACTAATGTTATTTATTTGGATAAGGAAGAGTCTTGGAAGAGTCTTGTGTGATAGTATTGATGTTGAGTGAAGGTTTGTTGGATGGGTTGATTTCTATGAAAGGAAAATCAACAAGACCATGATTTAATATTTGTGTTTGAGTCTCTAGAGAGGCATGGATACTTTGTTCTATAACATCACATCCTTTTTCAGGTTACTTCATAAGTCTTTCAGGTTCGAGGTTGGCCTGGATTGTATACACTTTGTCAAATATGTGAGCAATGTCATTGTAACTTGGTTGGTATGAAACATTATGCTTAGGTGCGTAAAGGATGAGTTTAGGTTTATTTTGAGTTTTTTGTTTATGTGAAGGTGGGTAAAGAATTAGGGGATTTGTTTGGATGTCCTATAGGGTATGTATGTGGTTCATTGATTGAGGGGGTTTGAATGGACACTTGCGTATTCATAACCTCAACAGTCTTAGTTTGATGTATCCCTAAGGAAGACATATCATTTTCTTGCACCATAATAGTCATCCTACGAGGAGAGTTGTAAGGAGAACAACAATCCAAATGTTGTTGATTTTTGAGGATTGGTTCTTCCAAAATGTCACCATTGTAAGTAAGGTAGCTATCCATGGTTGAATTGTCTTGTTCTATGATGTATTCCCAAATAATATTCTCATGATTCTCATTGATGGGATCGTGGAACACAATAATATCTTCTTCACCAATAGGAGAGATATTAGGAGAGGGGAAAATTTTATTTTTGTCCATAATCTTATTGTCTTGTGTCATAACATTTACCCTAGCAGGAGAGATTTTAGGAAAGTGATAATCAAGAGGTGCATCACATGTCATGGTTAGATGTTGTAAAGAAGTTTCATCAAAAATAGGGGAGACATAAAGGGAAGGACAACTATGATGTTCATGTGTGTCGATGATTGGATCTTCTTGTTCAAATAGACCCTTCTAATTGTTAGGAACATTAGGAAGGAGAGAAATAATGTTATAACTTGCAATCATTGGGTTTCTTGATACTAACAAATCCTCCTCAAAAACATGTTTGTCATGATTATTCACGAAAGGATTGTCACAAATAGGAGAGTTGTTGGGAGATGAATAGAGATTTGGTAAAGTGTTGACAATAAATTCATCTTGTATTGTTATACTATCTTCCCAAGGGGAATGAGGAGAAGGACAAACAAGACCTTCATGATGCTCAACGATTGTATCTTCTTTCACCAAGATACCTTTGTCACTAAAAGGATAGGTATTGAGAGAAGTACAATTGTGATCATCATGTTTATCTATGTTTGAAATCCCTTCTAACACATCATCCTCACAAATGGGAGAGATAGCCTGAGGGAGTGTAAGTTTAAGACAAGCATGTGTATTTTCATTCTCTTGTGCTAAGGGACTATCATAACTAGGGAATGCATTGAATGAAGGACTATAATGCTTGTTAACTAGATTTTTCTTTGTGAATTTGGAAAATATTGAAACTAAAATTTTGGAATTAACAATCTATGAGAATTCAAAATGCAATGTAAAAGGCTGAAATGAAATGCAAGTTTTAGATAATAAGTGACTAATTATGATGTGCAATGATGTGGGAATACAAATTTTGAAATGAAGCAATGCATGAAATGAGATAATTTAAGCTAGATTTAATGAAATGCAACCAAATAGAAGCTTAAAAACAAAGTTCTAAGTTCTGTCAAATGCTTTTTCAGTGGTCAAAAGGGACTGATTCACCCAAAGTGGCGAATGAGTCCCAAAATGGGCTTTTTCCAGAACTTTCTAGAAAATTTTGAGGGTTTTTTATGGTTTCTGAGTGCTATGATGCAGACCTAAATGCAAAATTCAAAATTTCAAAAATATTATATGAAATTAGATGCCAATTAAAATGCAACCTAAATGCACTTTTTCATGAATACAAATTTTGAAACCTAGCATGCAAATGAATTCATGCAAACCCTAATGTGAGATCAATGCAAGATAAATGTATGATGAAGGACTCCAAATTAGAAAAGAAAGTATTCAAAAAAGTAGGTTCACCAAAATGAACTGTAGATTTTTGGCACCCTAATTCTTTATAGCTCTTCTAGGGTTTTGCACCTAAAAGGAGAAATGCAGGCCAAAAATGCTAACAAGGTTCATTCAAATTATGCTATGTATGATTTTATTTAGACTAAATGGGATGATCTAAGTGAAATAAACTAATGAAACTGATTGATTATGAATGCAAAACCTAAGAAGCAAGTGATGTTTGAGAACATATTATGTAATGCAACAACACCTAGAAATGAATGCAAAACTAAACGGAAATGAATCAAAATAAAAGTGTGTACCTGGAATGTGGATGAGGACTGGAAATGGATTATGGAATGATGATGATGGTGATTTTTAGGCCTGCAGGGACTCATATTCCATTCTAGGTGAATCAGTCCTAGTTCTGCAAAACTGAGCTGGAACCCATTTCTGACAAATGGGTATCTAAAAATGCAAAAAAATTAAAATTGACCTAGAAGTGGGACTCAGTCACCACTCATGGTGAATGATTCCACTTTTGAATTTCTAAATAGTCAAGAGTGGATTCTAGAGCTTTCGATCTACACTTTGGCTTTCCACAGGTGTCTACTTCTGAAACTATCAGATTTGGGTATGAAAATCACTTTTTGTTGATATTTTGACTTGTTGAATGAAGAGGAGACTTGAATAACCTTGAAAATTAATTATTAATGATTTCCAAGCTTCCAAAAGACCTAAATTTGCATACACACAAGAAGAGAAGAAGAAATGTTAGATGTTAGGGCATGGGGGTTTGCCTTGGTCAAACCCCTTTTAGGTAATTAAACCAAAATGAAGAAAGAAAGTAATGAAACATGCAATAATGGAGTTGATTACCTTTCCATGATGTTTGATCTTGAAAGTATGAAGCAAAAAATGAAGGATCTACCCTTGAATGTCTGAAAATTGCTCTTGAATGACTTGTAATGTTAAAACCATAAGTTGCTTTAATTGAGAGAGAAGATTGGTGGATGAATAATGAAGAATGAATGTGAAAATGAGTTAAAAGACTTGTATTTATAGGAATTTCACCTATTTTACTTGTTAATACCTCATCACAGGCTGACATGTCAAAATAATAAACTTAAATTTCACTTTTTTCCCACTCAAAGGTCAAAATTGAGCCAAATGGGACTCATTTGCCACACATGCCGAATGGGTTTGACCTAGATGGGAGTGATTCACCATTCATGGTGAATGGATCCCATAGGGGCCATTTTAACAATTAGCATGCCAGGAGATAAGGAAATAAGGTTTAAATTGCAACTTTGTCAAGTATTTGATCAATTTAAGCCTCGAGATGCACAATGTGGGTTAACAGGGGCCTATTAATGATGATGTGAAGAGTAATTTTGGTTTGAGACATAGAATTCAATGTGAAAGTGTGATTGAATACACTTTAAACACTAAAATGAGGTCCACACAGCCTAAAAAGGCACAAGAATCAATGTGAATGTGTAAGACACATTACAACACTAGTTTAAATCATTAAATTTATGTTATAAGCCTTCAAGGTTGATTGGAAGATGCAATTAAATACATTTATAATGTTGAATTAGGAATAAATGGGCTCATTAAGTCTAGAAAAGCATGAAATTCCTTTACAAAACTTTACAACACCTTCACAAGACGTCAATAAACACATTTTATTCAGTGTGCAAGGGTCTAGGACCTAGTGTGGATGCATAAAATACCTCACAACACCTGAATCAAGGACTCATTAAGTCAATTTATCATGAAATATTCCCATATCAAGAAAAGGGCACTTTTTCTATGACACATTGGCAAAATCCATCTTTGAGTCTGAATATTAGAAAGTGGCTATTCTATAGGACTCATTGAATCCATTGATTTGGGAACCAACAAAGTCTTCTCATGAGTTATTTTTTCATGATTAATATTTACCTATAAAACTTTACCACTTCTCATGAGCTTGTAAAATTCATGGAAAAAAGTGATAATGTTGAAACTAATAGAGATTCACAAACCTTCATGAATATATATACATCAAGGTCTAGTTTGCTAACATGTTCTCTCTCACCTAGAAATCTCATTAAAAAACATATCTAAACAAAAAAAAATCATGAAACTAATATTGTATGCACTCGCCAAGTCCTTTGACAAATGGATGAACTGGGAGAGGGAGGTTAAAGAGCTTAGAGCACTGGAGGGTATGTATGATGATAAGTTGAAGCTCTAGGAGGAAATTACCACCATGCATACTAACCAAGACAAGACCCTGGAGTTCCTCCAGGATATTATGGAGTTTAGTAAGGAGACCGTCAAAAATACTGTGGTCACTATCTAGGTTTTTCAGCAATAACTCAAGAATAGTCATGGTAAAAGGGTTGTTGAGGATAGTCATGATGTTGGTCACTCTAAGAAAAAATTTAAGAAAGGAGGAAACTCTACCTCACCCAGTACTGAGGAGACCCAGGCCACTCATAAGGTGCCTTTGACCTTTGAGCAGAAACTTTAATTCTTGGGTAAAGAGTGGTAAGCCATCAATGGCCTTAAGCTATTGGGTGACCAGTAGCCAATCTAGTCCTGCATGCCAGTTTTATCTTGTTCTCTCTTTTTTGTTTTCTATTGTTGGTCAATTTGTAGTTATTTCTCTTTTTGTTTCCGGGTCTCTCACTTCTTGTGAGCCCCCTCGTTGAGCCTCTATGGTTTCTATATATGGATATTGTTCCTTCCATACTTTAATCTATTCAAAACAATTAAAAGTAATATTAATAATACTATATATGACGTTTAGCCTACATTTTTACATTTAAAAATTGAAATGGATGAAAAAATTAAATCATATTTTCCCACCCAAACTTCATTTATAAAAAATAGAATAAAAAAATAACCTTGAATTTTCATGTTAAATTATTTTATTCAAAATAATATATAATAAATATTTTTGTCCAAAATAATTGCAAAAAATCAATAATTTTATACTCTTACAATATCTCATCTCAAATAATGAAATTCCATAAAGAAGATGGATGAAGGATATAATAATAGAATATGGAGGCATACGATATTATAGGTGGGCATGGAGAATAGTTAGTGGCTTTTTATAGACATCATAAGTATAAATGATTTTTTATGAGGAAAAGGGTGAAATAAATATATTAAAGAAACGATTTACAAATGGAAAGAGTCATTTCTAAAGAAATAAGTGAGAAAACCAAGGTTTATCCTTGTACTAAATTCTATAAAATCTATAATATATAGAGTAACTCAAATGATACCATGATTCTAAAAGAGTAAAATTTCTTATATTCCTATGATATCTAATCATTTTGAATAAGTTAAAATGTCTAAAAGGAGTTATTAGAAGGTTGTGATACTAACTAAGAAACATGCCAATAATAATTTTCCTCTAAAGCCCACTTGGAAAGGAAATCCACTACACAATTCCATTCCCTAGGAACACAAGAGAATAAAATAATTTAAAATTTCAATGAGAGATGAATAATCTAGTTCACTAAAGAAGAAAATATTGAAGAGGAAACTTGAATATCCTTCTTATTTATAATAAGAACCAAAATCAAGGAACCAAATTCACAACTAACATTTTTCCTTGTCTAACTCACATACGTTCTAAAGAGCCACCAAAATAGCTCAATATTCCATCATATTGTTAGAAGTAGTATCAGTCACATAAGAGAAAAAAATAAGACCATACCATCACTAGTATGGATAATTTTTCTAATTCTAGTAGCATCCAAGTAATCTTGAGAAAAAAATGGTGTTAATTTAGAAAAATAGAAGAGGGAGAGCACCACTTACCAAAAATATTTACATTTTCTAGAAATAAGAGCTTTAAATTTATACAAAAATTAAATATTTGAAAGATAAAAACTACTAAATAAGACAACTAGAATAAAATAAAACCCCTTCAAAGAAACATTTTGTAGTAATATTTTCTTTGAGCATGATGATAATATTCATCCAAACCTATTCAAGTAAGTTTTGGTGACCTTGAAAGATTTTATGATTCATCTATAACCTTATCTGCAAAAGAATAAAAATATGATCAATACTCCAAGACACCATAATGAAATATGTTTTTGTAGGAGGATGTCCTCAAATATCCCAATATTTAATTAAAGATGAAGCATGAGTAATGGAACAATTCCATTACTACTAGAAATATCTCCCAAACCAAAAGATAAGGGTAACTCAAGGAAAATATTGTCAGTATTTTTTTCATTATTGTCACATAGAACACATTTTGAAGGGCCTAAAAATCACCTCTTTTTATTCTTATCCCATGTGATAAACCTATTTTGACACATTTTTTAAGTTTTCAATTTAGGTAGCTGAAGTTATTCCATAGTTTTCTCCACAAATTACAATGTCTCCTACCATCTCTTTTGTTTTCTGACTTGACATCCAAGAATGACAAAATAAACCCATTTGGATTCATAACCCCAAGCAAGAGAATAGTCTTCCTCCAAAGAACCTCAAGAACTATCCTTGAGAATAAATGAGAGAGTATATTGAGATTCAAATGAACTTCCTCTAGGCTAGCTACTGGAATCATTCTAGCTATATATTCAATATTTCTTTAAAATATAAGGACTAAAATTCAACCATAGTTGACTATTCAACTTCCCAAAAAAATCACTCAAGGGCTGAAGGAGAGTATATGAATAAAGAATTGGTAGATGAAGATCCCAAGAGTCATTACAAAAAAAAATTGACCATTTCTAATAATAAAAAATAATCTATCGTTGACAATGACAACTCCTATCTTAAGAGTATCCCAAACCATTGAACCTTTTCTAAATCTATCCTTGGAATATTAGCATCAAGAACATCCCCTAAATACTTACCACTAAAAGTTCTAGCCAGAGATTGGTCATGAAACTTACACAAACACTAGTATAATTTATGTACCAAGGCTTGACTATTGAGTTTAGTCTATTAAAGGCCAATACTACCATTCTATTGAGGTTTTTTTTTTTTTTTTATCTCATATAACTAAAATCCATTTATGGGATTTATTATTCCAAGTTAAAAGAAATTTCCTAGAAAGAGAGTCAAATTCATTGAGAAATATTTTTAGAACGATCAATAACAAGAATTTTTAGATAGGATGAGCTTGTAGGAGATTTTAACAACATCAAATGTCCAACAAAAGACAACCTACAAAAAAACTTATTTACTAGAACCTCACATCAAAATCTATCAAAAATTCTCTTCCACTCCTCTCTACTAGGTCTACCAAATGATAAGGGGATCCCCTATTAATCCAATGGAAGAGATCTTATCTTCAAATGAAATTTTTGTACAATTATTTTTTGAATAAAAATGGGAGTATTATAAAAAAAATGTTAATTATTTTACATAATATGTTTTCTTGAAGCTGTCAAATAAATGTCTAAAGATTTTGAAATATTGATTTCCTCAAAGATTTTACCAATGCCTATTAAAGTTGTATCATCTACAAACTAAAAGTACAATTATGAATTAGAATTTTGAGTACTAGTCCAACCTTTGGTACAAACAATGATTCTTTGGTGTTTAGTCAATCTACCCAAAAAAGAAAAAAGAAGAGGAGATGTAGTCACATTAGCTAGAATTGAATAGGAAGAAAAATCCACACAACTCATTACCCAATCCATTCACTCTTGAACAAATTCAAAAGCAGATAAGATATTTAGGAGGAAAGACCATCTAACCCTATCATAAAGCTTAGACATATATCTAGTTTAATAAATATAACCTATACTTAGATTTGAATAATGAATGAATAGTCTTTGTAGTAGCAATAATACCATCAATAATTTAACGCTCTTTCACAAATTCACTCTATTCAATAGAAAAAATAGATATCAAAGTTTTTTTTAATTAATCAGCCATAAGTTTTGTAACAATCTTAAAAAACATTACAAAAGACAATAAGATAAAAACATATCAAAAAAATTAACCCCTCCCTTTCCCAAAATCAAAATTTAAAAACTACAATTAATAGCATTGAACATCTTCTTGTTAGTCTGAGATGCCCAAACAAACTCTAGAAAATAAAACTTCAAAATATCTAAAAAAAAAAATTAAAAAAAAAAATCTTGAAAATTTTTCAAATAGAAAAATCATAAAAACCAGAGATTTAAAGTTTCGTCATTTGAAATACCACTTTCTCGAGCTCATTCATTAAAATTGATTCCGTCAAAACAATGTTCATATCTTCTGAAACCAAAAGTAAAATACAATCCAAAACAAGTTTTTCCTCCTCATTAGCACTGGGGACGTTTTCCCCAAACAAGAACAAAAGAAATGCATAAATAATTATTAATCCTACTCGAGAGAAATTTGCTTAACTTCAAGTATTTCTTAAAAAATACAGTGTGACAGTTGTGATGCATTTATGTCATATGAGATACGTTGCATTTACCTTATTAAGCAAAATACAAATGTATATGCCCATATATCGACTTTTCTTTTATGGGGTACAAGTTGGCTGTTAACATGTCATCAGTGTCCATCTTACTCATCAGCTGGTCAGCTATATACCTGCAACGTCCTTCCAAAATAGCATGACAAGAACCTGCAGTCCACTAAAGTCTTTTCTTCAGTTCATAATGTTCTATATATGAAAACTGAAAATGAGTGGCATTATTCCTTCCTGAACATAAATTGTTTGTCCCATCAAGTGGGGAATGGGGACTCAAAATGCATTTTTTTTCCTTTTTCCTGTTTGCTTTCTCAATCGTTACAAAAATTTAGATTGTTATCTGTCATAACTACCACTTACTTATTTTTAACGTTAAGTGAGGTAGGCAAGAAACTTGTATTTGAGCTCTGAACAAAGAGACCAGAACATTTCAAATAAAGGCCATTGGTGATAACCAAAAGCAGAAAACAGAAAGAGGGATGCCCGAATTAGTATTTGCAGAAAAACCTTAATGAAATACTAAGTTTGTTGTATGTGCAGGATAATGGTAAACTGGTAGTCCACTCAAATTTATGACTAACAAACTCGGATGGCAGAGTCCTATACTGACCTAATTTTTGACAGCGTAAGTTGTAACTATATGAAAAGGTTGCCTGTAAAGATTACTGAATTTGTAAAATACATATCCTCCATGTTTTTAAGTATGAGATTTTATTTTAATGTTTTATGAGTAGCTGTGATGGTAAAAAGTGTATATTTGGAGTGGACATGGTTAAGTTAGGGTCTTGTTTTGGCTTGGCTTGCTGTTTTTTAAGTATCTATTTAGTAAATAGAGGTGTCGGTGTTAATATCTTGTTTTTTTTACTATTTTTTCATACTACACTAAGTAAATAGTGGTATTTATTAAAAATTAGGAGATCCAAGAGATAAAGAGACAAACACAAATGAACAATGCACAATAATGTATTTCGATGACCCAACTGATAATGAATACGAAGCCCTTGATATATAGACAAGAATGAAGCAAGCTACCCATGAGGTGGATTGACAAGTACCTCATGAAGTGGCACAAATGAGTAGACAAGTGTCTTATAGGTGTCAACTTTAGGAACACTTAGAGTGTGCAAACCAACAACCTCTATGACCGAGTCATCAACCTTGTGTGCCAAGTGTTGAGTGACCTTTGAGGTGAGATAGAAAGTCTTCCAACCTCAAAAGGTATGTGCTTGAGGTTAACCAAATAATTTGGCAACCTCTAGAGACTTAAAGGTTTCACAATCAGTTAGACAATATGTTTAACCTCATCAACCTGAGTACACTTAAGCATACTGAATAGATTAGTTATTCACACTAACAGTATTCACAATTTACTATAAGTTTCCTAGAATTTTTTGCTTCAATAAACAATTTAATCTTTATTTAAATGACCACTAATCTTAGAGTATAACTAGAGGCTATTGTTCACCCATTATATATATATATATATATATATATTTCAATTGTCATCTTTATGATTTCTCTATTATATTAAACATCTAAATTCCATGTTTTCATTTAATTATCTTTTAGATGATAACATCTAAATCCATGTTTTTTATTTATGATCTTTAAGATGAACTCACATAAAGGTCATATTTACAACAACTACGTGAATAACAAATAATTGTGTTTTTTAATTTGCACAAGTTTTATCTAGTAAGAATGATGTTAATGGTGTCTACGTAAGGCCTACTACACACAAACAAATAAAAATAATAAAGTATATTTGAAATTTTAAAATTTTGTTATATTGAAAAATGAGTAATTTCAACTTGTAAACACTATTGTTTGTCTTTATTTTTAAGCTAATAGAGCATACTAGTAATCTATAAATTATATTGGACTGAAAAAAATAGTATTTTTCAACCTACACACATTAAGGGCCCCTATATCTCCCACCCCCGGGTACCAAGGGCGAATGAGATGGTACCAAGGATGAATGAGACTTCTCTTCATTATAGTCGACTAGATTCAATGATGTTGAGAAGAGAAAATTCCCTCTCCTTATCATTATCTCAATCTATTTAATTTTTATTGTTTCTTTTCTATAGCCATCAAGATTTTTCAATGCCTTCCAAATTAAGAATTATTAGATTTTTTGTGGAATAGTACATTATTAAAAATTATTTTCAATATGTAAACATGAAAATCATATACTATTTTACCATTTGAATGAGATAAAAAAAAATAGACATGTCTCGCATCTTATGAAAATAACTTTATACAAATATGTTGGTTTAAAAGTAAAGTAACACAACAAAATTGTGTTTTTTAACCGGCACAAATTTATTTAGGATAGTTTTATATGTTTATCCAAAAGAGGTTATATATTTTCATGACACCTACTAAGGTTTGTTTTCCAAGTGATTTATACACATTTATTCCAAATTATGACATGTTTGTATATTTCACAGCATATGAAACATCTATCCTTGATATGCTCTTGAATTTTATGCTATGGATAAGCACATGCTTTCTATATAGGCATTATTCTACCATGTAATAATATTTTTTCTATCATTTAATTGGTTATAACCCATCTTGTGTTATTAGATATTCATTTGTTCCACATTCTATGAGGATTATGTGCCTTGCAATAGTGACGATTACAAACTAAGCAAGGATCTCTTCTGTGATTTATCAATGTATAAGATTTATGTAACTAGTGATAGATACATATCTTACATGTAATTTTAGTTACATAAATTCATTTGATTTAGATGAATTATCATCTTTCATATATGATCATGTGATGCATGATGATCATTTGTTTTTATCTTGTGTTGATTCTATAGATACATATCCTTCACACCACCCTCCTTCACAAAAAGATAGATTATGCCTTTATTATACTCTATTAACTTCTCATGTTTATAATCCCTTTCCTTATCCTAAATTAGATGATGGAATTACAAACAATTTTTAGGAGCTTCTACATGATGATTATGATCAATCTACCGATATATCTTTAGACATGATACATTTTTCTAACTAAGTATATATACATAGATGATATTCTATTCATTAGTAATTTTAATTTGTATTTAAGTTATAAGAATCTTTAATTTTGCTACTCATATTTTTTCTTTAAATTTTATTAACTTAGACAATATTTTTTGCATAGTTCCTGAGGCTTAATTTACATAGGGTAAATATGGATTTAGCAATGATAAATAGTGATTTATCTTGTGATCCTTTTTTTTTTTTCTATTATCCCTAGAACAAATACAACAATAAAATTTATTTAAATCATAACACACCTTATATGGAGGTTACACGTGACATAAAATAAAAAAAAACTCATATGAGAGACAAATAGCTATCCTTATCACTTCTCATCATACATGCATTTCATTTACTCTTGTTGGATTTATGTTTCCATGTGCTTAGCGAGCATGTGCATGACACAAAGACACCTTTAGTGATGTACACTAACACAAGTGAATATATAAATGTATTTTTTATTCATTTCAATTCTTCATTTTTCATTGTTCATTTCTATCTAGACCTTCCTTTTTTTTTGTTCATTTATATCTAGACCTTATTTTCTTATTTCATGTATGTTTTGATCTTCTTTTCCTATTCTTCCATTTAATTCTATGTTCTTGGATTTTAACCTTTTTATTTATTCCTTGAATTCTTTTCACACTCATTCCATCTTACATCTTTGGTTTCATGTTTATCCTCCCCAAGTGGGGAGTCATGTTTAATCTTAAATTTTTCTTTCTATTTACCTCTTTTTAATGCCTCAATTTCCCTTTGGTATTTATTTCCATTTCCTACTTGCTTTTGCTCTATCCTTTGTCTATAATTTTATTGCCTCTATTTCAATGTTGTACCTATGCTTGTGACCCATTATTTATGTATTAAAATAATGCTATATACATGTTTCTTATTGATTTCATTTTGCAATATTTCGCATGTTAAATCTTACATATTATTCATAGTTTGATACATCATGCTATACTAATTAGTTGGATGGTACATGAATCCGTATTTCTTCTTAGATCAATATACATTGATCCTATATATGAATATATCTCACTCCCTAGAGCTACTTGTTATACATCCTATAATATATCATATTTTTAGAACCACACATCTTGATCCTACATTTATATATTCCAATTCTAAGGTCATAGTTAATTTGGTGAATCATCATGTTTGAGCTTATAACATAATAAGCTTACTTTTTAATATATTTACACTACGAGGAATCATGTATTTTTCTTGCATTTTTACTTGTAATAGCACATATTCGGCACGTGTGGGATAATCCATTCCTCCTAATATCTTATGTGTTCTCATTGGATTTACATTAATGGAATTGTGCTAGGTACTCCCCTTTTCTATTTTATTTGAGGGGAATTATGCTTCCTTTCTATACATCATTTTTCTTTATTTATCTTTACATTAGAAGCATCATGCCTTCCTCACAATTTGTGAACTTAATTGTAGTATTTTCCCCATATATAAGAGTTTTAGAAACTTATTTTGTTTTCATTAGACCTTCTCTTTATCACAAATACTAAAGGGGACGAGTACTCTAAATTAGATGCATCAATATAGAGATTTGAATAAAATTATTAGTTAAAATAAATATCTTTTTTTTTGTTTTTCTCATTCATTGATTATCTAGCATTCAAATATTTGTGACCATCCCAACAAATCTTCTTATGAGTTAACTTTTTGTGACTATTTTTATCCTACATAAATGTTTTACCACTTCTTGCCAAATTACAAAGTTTTTGAAAATTTTGATAGTATTAAAACTCGTGAATTCTAAAATCTTCATAAAGATATATATGCTAAACTTTGATTTGATACCTTGTTCTTTCTCTTACCTACAAATCTCAATCAAAACATATATAAATAAAAACAATATCACAAATTATTCAGTTTCAAACAAACCACATGATTGACAACAAAAACTAATACTAGCAAAACCATATAAGGAACCAATACCCTTGCAATGAGATGACTTTAGATTTTAAATGCACTTCGGATTGTATAGACAATGAGAAATATTTGGGTCACATTTTTAGCATTTTTTGTTTTCTTAAAAAGGGGTAAATGCTTTTTATTGAGAGCTATGAACCGGCGAGGTCATAAATGGAGGACCTCATCCCAAACAAACACACTCAACAATAACACCCTAATGGAGTTTTAATTTTTGTGGCAAGAACAAGAACACCACATTTAAACCAACACACTATGCCAATACCAAGTAGACCACATTTTGACATTTCAATATTAAATAAAATAATAACATTTTTCAAAATCATAATTTTCTGCCCAAAAAATGTTCATGCAAATATTTTTATATTTTCTTTTAAGTTCAAACATAAACATATCCAAAATATAGAAGGGAAGCAAATTTCTGTCAAGAATATTGTAAAACTTTAGATCTTACTTTTCTGGCATCTGATAAGATATGATAAAAAGCACAAAAGAGATTGAAGAAAGTTATGACGATGGGATATGTAGACATAAGACAGCATGAATGGGCATGGGGATAGGGAGTATTTTTACCTTATAAATACAACGGCATATCCACATATAGTCGACTGTTCTTTAATGGCCTCCAAGTTGGCTCTTAACATCTCATCATCAGCTGGCCAGGTATATACCTCCAACGTCCTTCCAAAATAGCATGACAAGAACCGGTGGTCCACTAATGTCTTTTCTATAGTTCATTATGTTCTATTTATGAAAACTGAAAATGAGCTGCATTATTCCTTCCCGAACATGAATTGTTTGTCCCATCAAGTGGGGACTCAAAACAGCACATTTTTTCTTTTTCCTGTTTGGTTTCCGAATCTTTAAAAGAAGTTAGTTTTGTTATCTACTATAACTACAAAGTACTTTTTTTCAATGTTGCGTGAGACAGACTGGAAACTTCGTATTTGAGCTCTGAAGTATGAAACCAGAACCTTTCAGAGCGGAAAACAGGTGGGAAGTCGCAATCAGCACTTGAAACGATAAGTTTGTTGTATGTGAGGGATAAAAGTAGCCAACTAAAATATCAGTTATCATTCTTACGAGATATTGTATGGCGAACTCCTGGGCCTACCTAACTTTTGACACCATAAGTTGTAACTATATGTAAAAGTTGACATAAATGATTACTGAAATTGTAAAATTTAATGAGTACACTCTCCATAATTATCAGTGTTACATCTTAAAATTTTATGAGCGGATGTAATGGTGAAAAGTGTATACATTTGTAGTTTTGGTTTAATTTTCAAGAAGATTTATTTTTATAAACAAAACACATCCCACTGGAAATGAAGTCCAAAAAGTTTTGGTTTGGCATTGTATCTCCTTTGGATATCCTATTAGAAGGCCTACTTAGAAGGGATTGATTTTCAAACCCTTCTCACCATGAAAAATGAGTTCACTTTGAAGGAACTTTTTGTTGGCAGATGGTCAGTGCTCCCCTCAGGATTCGTGACATTGTTTAACCGCCTCTGATGGATCCACTAACTATGGCAGTTGTATTAAGCATTAACAGGTCGACCTTTTGGTGCAACAACAACCGTGGGGCCAACAATTGATAGAAGAGCCAAATGTGTCGGGTTTGAATCCCCTCGGGTAACGCTGAGGGGGAGATTGTTGGCTAATGTTTAGTGCTCCCATCAGGATTCGTGGCATGGTTTAACCACTTCCCATGGATTCATTAACTCTGGAAGTTGAATCGGGCATTAATAGGTTGACCTTTTGGTGCAGCAACAACCATGGGGCCAACACTTTTCTCATTAATAGAATTTGAAGAGTTTGGAAAGCCATGAAACACTAGCTTTTGGAATGGGTCAAGCTTTTGTGATGGTATTTCCATCAATTAATAGAATATTTGGTGCTCCCCCATTCTACAAGATCAAGGTTACCCTCTAACTAGATTGCATTGAGTCTAGGTGCTGGGATTTCACAAGAAAGGAATTAAATGTCTACGAGATTTGTTCTCCTAAAATTCTATGAGTCTCATGCCATGGAATGAAAATAAGGCTAAGTTTTTCCTTTCTGACTAGGATTGTGAAATATTTGATATAGACATAGGAGAAATTTTCACTATTATGGTTCACAAAATTGAAATCCAATACCATAGGCCTTGGTGGAAAAATTGGAAGAGGGGTCCAAACACCATCTTCTATAATGTTAAGCCTCAAAATGAATATTACTCTTGATCTCTCCCCATCTACCTATGGTGCCAACCTTAAACCAAGATGACGTTTGTAATCCCTAATTTTTCTGTGGGAACATCAATTTCACACCATTTGAGTGGCATATGGAACTAAAATTGACCTATTTTGCATGGTGTATTATTTTCCCAAGCCTTCGTATGGGCTCTAAACTTTCTCATTTGGGTATCTAAGATTCTCATCCTTTTTATAGGTAGTCAAAGTCTATTAAGCCTCTCTTTTGGTTTTGTCTTAGAGCCAATAAATTTTGCACCTAGATTCATGAATTTTTCAAACCCTTCCAGCTAGTGTCTTTCTCCTAGCATATGATTATTCGAGGAGATTGGCCTTGTGTCCCTCACAAATTCAACTAGTTTAGCATGCTTTAATAGTGGATATTTCCTTCATCATATTGAAAGACATAAATTATGCAATCATTGGCAATTACTTTATTGATTAACATAATTATTGTATTTGATGTGTTATAATAGATCTAAGTGCAAAATAATAATGTAGCACTAGAAGTGGCGCACCTACAAGTGCTTCTTGGCCATTAAGGAAATACCCCTTGTGTTATGGCTAGAGTTCTCTCATCTCTCTCCTCATCCCACGACCTCTTGCATCCTTGTGACCACCAATGGGGATAGAGCCTTTATGTTTTTGGCAACCATGCTACTCAATCATAGGATTCTCCTTTAGATACTAGATGAGATCATGGATAGTGAAGTTGGATATGGTTTTTTCATCAATGCTTCATCTCCCTACCTTCCATGTGTGGAACTTATAGGTCATCTTTTGGTGGAGCTTCTAGCTAGTTTAAATCTAAAAAATTTCCTTGATTGGGTCTAGCAATTTCATAGCCCATGAAGAGAAAAATAAAGATAATTTGATGAGGGTTGGGACACTACCATGGATACTCTAGACCCTACCGATGTATGGGGTAAAGTCAATGACTTAGATTGACCTCCTTCCCCCTCTCGTATTGCTACTACAACCTAGTAGTATGTATATATATTATGATCTATGTGTTGGCCCTATATTGATTCTAGGAGTGATTTTATATCCATCCACCTTGTTTTGTGAATATGTGTAATATTATTTCTTACAAATGATAAAAACATACACTTATTCATAAAAAGAAAAGAATTTTTCAATATTTGTTGCAAGAATATAAAATAAAAATATCACCTAAATAGACTATTTTTTCCTTTATTTAAATGACTAGTATCCTTAGCATATACTTGGAGCCCATTGTTAACCTAATTCATATTAATATGTGAAACATAGAAAAATAGATCCTATGTCATAAATGCAAAGAACCTAGGATGCAAGGGGCCTTTTCTTAGGGCTTCATTAAGATGTAGATCAACAAGGTGATAATATTGACTATCAACCATGAAGGTGAGATAATCAGACCTGGATGTACATCTAATTGGGAGTTATAATGGATTGGAAATGATTGGGAATCATTAACCTAATTATCATATATGCCCTAATATTAAAAATGTAAGATTGTGACAACTAACAGTTTGAAATCATCAACTTGTGGCAGATCTAGAAAGTGCAGCAGATAGTAAATCTATTAAAAAAATGGTTTTGTTGTGCCTACAAGGACCTATACACCCAAGGGAATCTAGGTCTTTTTATGGGTGTCTTGAACTACATTTGGGGTCCTCTAGTGTTAGATATGAGCTTCTATTTCCCATTTACAAAATTGTCAGAATTCCATCTAATAAATCTGTAGGTGAGTTTTTGTGGCTTAAAAACTTTTGTGACAACAAATACAACAATAAAAAATGGATTTTCAAGCTCTCTTCAATCCTCTTCAAACCTTTGACCTACATATTCAAAGATAACTAAAATTTTGTGTCATATAGGGGCTTGTCTAAGTCAAACCCTAGGTAAGTGTTTTCACTTCCATAATGGCAATGCCAATTATAGAAATTATAATAGAAAGGAATGATGAAATCACAATGTGTTGCAACTCACCACCCTTAAATGGCTCCCTTGGAGAATTTAGGTAATAGGCATATGTTGAACAAGAAAACTGAGGGGGGGTGAATTAGTTGTAGTAAATTTAACCTTAAAAACTTCCACTAGTGGTTAGATCAATTACCATTCAAAAATCCTTTACTCTGCTAGTGTGATCAATCATTAAGTATAAAAGAAGAAACTAAAAGAAGCAAAACCATTCACACAATAACACTAGATTTATGTGGAAAACCCAATAAGGGAAAAAAAACATTGAGGATTAGCTCACAATATAAAGAATTCTAGAACTAAATACAAAGGCTCACTTCTAGAAAGGCTCACTACCAAAACATGACTTGTCCAAATAAGGACTTGCTGTCCAAAATAGGACTCATTGTCCAATTAGGTTAACAACCGGAGGGCTCACTACCATACAATTACAAAGAAGATAGAAGAGATTTGTTACAAAGAGAAAGCAATCTCAATGCAACAAAGAGTTCCACCACAGTTTGCTCACACACTTGTAGACATGTTTGAATGATAGAGTACACCTTCAACTCACTGCTTTTGAAAACACTCCACTTGAATTTTGCACTAATCTACTCAAACTTGCATCACATACATGCTATTTCACAAACATCTCAACTTATATTTATACCGTCTTCAACCTTGAAACTTATCCAGGGTCAACCACACACCATTTACATTTACAAATTCAAATTAGGTCAGCGCAAAAACATTCTACTATGGAGCTAGAATGAGGGCGATCCAAACACACACTTAATGAGGAACTAAATAAGTCCCAACATGCCTCAACATGCTTCCATAAACTTCATAAGTAGTGTTAAACATAAAGTCGGCCAATACCGTGTAAAACACATAAAATAATCGAGCACACACAACCTTAACATGATCCAATCTCTCTAGATAACAAACTTAACTTGAACATGATCATATCTACTTATTTTTAGAACCGAAAGTCCTAAAACCACAAATTAGAGAAATTTGGAGCAACAACATTTCTCTAGACCACAACCAGATACATAGAAAAACATATTACACATACTGGTGAAAATATATCAAACCGTATGACGATCCAAAATCCCAAATTCTAGATATAGCAACCATCAATAGTCATGAACAATATATCTAAACCAAACAAGCATAGGAACATATCATGGAGCACAACTCAAAGAAATCCAACAAACCTTCTTTATTACAATTTTCTCAATATCCTCGACATATACAATCAATAAGGTCTATTTCCATGACATCAATGACAACATAAACTAGTTGATAACTAGTTGAAATCAATAACAATTCCTTCATACTTGAAACAATATCCCCCTTTGTCATTGATTGCAACACATGATGAGAAAAACCATCAAAGACAACATAGCAGCTCTGAACTATCAGTCTCCAGAAATTCTTTCTCCCCCTTACTATTTTCTTTTTCACATGATACTTTCTCCCCATTTGACATCAATGGCAAACGAAAAATATATTTTACATTGTTTTCCCCTTTGACATTAAGAACACTACTAGGTATGTGCAAGATCATGATGCGCCAAAAAGTGGCGATATGATGGGTATGTGTAGAGTATGTGGCGAATGACTTTTTTTTTACCCAAAATTGATGAAATGAAAAGGGTTTTTAAAGGATATTCTCAGATTTCCACCAATATAAATTATGCTTTACTTTTAATTTAATAAATAATTATTATTCATTTTCTATTTGAATTACGACTAAAGTCCTAATTGATAGGTTGATTGAAAAACATCTATAGCTTTCAAATGGTATCACATTTTTTGAATCTAAAACATGCGTCACATTCTATGCTTTGCATACTATAGGATTAAAAAAAGAAATGAATTTCATGAAGTGTTGACCAAGTTAAGGTGGTCAGACATACGAGTTTTTATATTTTTTAAAAGTTGTAATAAAAAATTCATAATTAATTATTTACTTGGAAAAAAATTACAAAAAAATATGTATCACATTGAGACATAAGTCCTCTACTTATATCTAAAATCTTATAAAAAAATATTATCATTTTATTGTGGTTAGGGTGGTTAGAAAGACACCTACTTTTTTTTTCTCTGAAATTTAAGTGCTACTACATTGAAATTTCAAATTTTCACCAAATAGATTATTATTTTTTAAAATAAACCTCGTAGTTTAGAAACTAAATTCAATTTGCTATAGATTCTATTCTTACATATTTTTTAAATATTATAGATAATTTATTAAAAAAATTACTACAAGTTGCCTAACTCTGATTTTTGTAAATTTTATTGCCACTTAAGGGCTTGTTTTTTCCATGATGATCCTGCACATACCCTACCAATACAAAATTCTTCCCCTTAGGAGTATACCCAATCAATTATTTAATGACAAAACGTGACACTACCTGCTCCCCCTGAGAGGTAGCCACCAAACATCAGTCCAGAAGAAAGATAGATCTATAGACCCACCAGACTGATGCATCTCCACATGCATCTAGTTCAAGAAAGGAGGGGAAATAACCCCTAATTTCTCCTTGAGATACTCAAAAGTATCTTTAGGAGGAGCATTAGTAAATATATCAGCAACCTAATCCTTTGTAGGTACATACTCAAGCTTTACTTCATTCTCCACAACCTTTCTCTCAAAAAGTTATACCTTAACGATATTGTAGCGTAAAAAAAAGTAACTTATTTTCACACTTAGTCTAGGAATTAACAATTAATGATAAAGTGTACTTAATTGTGCCTCATTTAGGGTGTTGTAAAGTGTATCTTTACACTTTCACACTAATCTAAGGCTTCATTAATTAATTGAGGTTAATTAGACCTTAATTGGCTCCTTTAATTCAAATCTAATCCTTAATTATTATATTTCCTAAAGGATCTATCCCGACACTCATTAATAATATTATATAACATTTAAATTGGCAAGGTTTGAGCCCTAGAAAATTGTGCTAGGACCCAATTTCCACTTTGGGAAAATGAGTCCTCCTTACCTAGGACCCCCTTTTCTTAACATATATGAGGTGGGTTTTTAGTGATATTTCACCTCCTCAAAGCTTGGTCCTAGAAAATTGTGCTAGGAACCATTCACCACTTCAGGTGAATGGGTCCTCCTTACTTAGGACACCCCTTTTTAAACTTACTTGTGGGATTTTAGTCATTTTGAACCCTAGATCTAATCTCAGTTTGGATTATTTGAATTTTGGGGTTAAACCTTATATTTGGTATAAATATAAGGTTAATTCACATTTTTTCATCCTAAGTGACCTAGCAAGTTTACAAGCATTTAAACATTAGACAATTATAAAGTATTTCAAAGGAATTCAAAGGTAGATTATTGAAGTTTTATTGTAGAAATTCAAGATCATATCATCATGTCAAATGCATAGTACATCAATCATGTTGTTGAGCTAGTGTGTTGATATAGCATTCAAGATCCAAGTTAAGCATTGTTTCATATTCAATTCAAGAAAAAAATCTACATTATTCATGGCCACTTCATGTTAGATTGTGGATTTACATTCCAAGACATCATCCAAAGTATCATCATTTCATGTTTCATGTTTCATGTTCATATTTCATTGTTTCATCATAAGGTTTAATTACCTAAAAGGGGTTTGACCAAGGAAAACCCTTATTCCCTAAAAATTGACAATTTTGTCTTCTTCTTTGATGTGTGATTGTAGGTTTTAGTTTGAAGCTAAAGTGAAGAACAAGATTTAAACAAAAGTGGAAAAGTTGAAAAGTTGCAAAGTTTTCATCTGCATTGCAAGATCATAGAAAACTATCTACAAAATTTGTTTCAAAACTTCGGGATTTGGTAACCTAGGAGCTGAGAGTGCAAACCTTGAAGAAAAAAAACCCAGAAGTTAGTTTTCAGAAACCCTAACAAGGACCCATTCATTGGACTTTGGGCGAATGAGTCCTTAGTGACCTCAAAACAACACCATTTTAGTAAGATACACATTGTTTCAGCCTCTTAAAACTTCATTTATTGTTGTTATAATAGTTAGGATTATTTTTTTATTGTTATTTACATCATATCATATACATAATTGTATGTTTCATAGCACAAATTAGTGGTTCATCATCTTGATTAATTCATCTTGATAAACCCTAGATTTTTCTATAAAACATATATATACTTTTCTTTGAGTACATCACTAGATTCTTTGAAATATTAATTGCACTTGTATTATCACATAAGATAGAAATTGGATCATCATACATTACTCCGATATCCTTCAATGTATGTCTCATCCACCAAACTTGTGTACAACAAGATGTTGCAGCAATATACTCAGCCTTTGTAATGGACAATGAAATTGAATCTTTCTTTTTACTTAACCATGACACCAATCTACAACCAAGAAATAATGCACCACCACTTGTACTTTTTTTCATCAACACAACCTACCCAATCTACATCTGTATAAGCACTTATTATAAAATAAATACCCCTACGACACCGCAAGCCATAATCTGGAGTGTCATTCAAATATCTAAATATCCTCTTAGCAGCAAAAACATGTGTTTCTTTAGGGTCTTCTTGAAATCTAGCCACAAGACAAACTATATGCATGATATCCGGTCTAGTAGTAGTTAAATACAACAGTACTCCAATCATAGATCTGTATTTTCTCTGATCACCCTTAGATGAATCATCATCTTTACTCAATTTGTAGCTAATCATCATAGGAGTGTGTACCAGTTTGGAACCATCCATCCCAAACTTCTTCAACATTTTTTTTACATACTTCGACTGTGAAATAAAAATTGCTTTTTCTATTTGATTGATTTATAGCCCAAGAAAGAAATTCATCTCACCAAACATAGACATCTCAAATTATTTGTGCATTTCTTCCTCAAAAATTTTGCACATTGTTTCATTTCCTCCAAAATTAATATCATCAACATATACAACCACTATCAAGGTTTTGTCATTTTCAATTTTGAAATCAAGATTTCTATCTGTTGTACCTTTATTAAAACCTTGTTGAATCAAATATCTATCCAACCTTACATACCAAGCTCTAGGAGCTTGCTTCAATCCATATAAAGCTTTCTTTAATCTACAGACTATATCTGGTTGATCTAAAACTGAAATCATTTTGGTTGTTCCATGTAAACTTCTTCTTCCAACTCACCATTAAGAAATGCATACTTTACATCCATCTAATAAAATTTAAAATATTTATGAGCAAAAAATGCCAAAAACATTCTGATAGCTTCCATCCTTGCCGCCAGAGCAAAGATCTCCTAAAAATCTATACCTTCTACTTGTGAGTAACCCTTACCCACAAGCCTTGCCTTATTTATGACCACTTCTCCATTCTCATTCAACTTGTTTATGAATACCAATTTTTATCCAATTATGTTTTTATCTACTGGTCTAGGAACCAATTCCCAGGTTTGGTTTTTCTCAATCTGCATAAGTTCTTCCATTTCTCTCATTAAATGTTCATCTTTACATGCTTCACTCATTGTCTTAGGTTCAACTTCAAAAAGTAAACATAGATTTATTTTAGCAGCAACTCAGCTTCTTGTTAGTACTCATTTTCTCTTATCTCCAATGATTTGATCTTCTCAATGATTCTTTTGCACATATTTAGGTGTCTTTGGGGACACCACCGAAGCTTCTTGTTCTTCATTCTTATTTTATTGTTCTTCCACAACTTCTTCTACTTCTCTATAATCAGGTTCATCTGATACATATCCATCAACTTCAGTGAAAATCTTCAATGCTTCATCAACCTTGAAATTTTTTCTTTCTACAATCTTTCTCAGTCTTTTATTGTAGCATTTGTAAGCTTTTCTTCTAAGGGAGTATCCAAGGAAGGTACCCTCATCACACCTTGCATCAAACTTTCATAATTTTTCTTAATCTCTTCTGATATAACATCTGCTTCCAAATACTTTGAAATACTTAATAGTAGGAATCTTTCCATACCACAACTCATAGGGAGTCTTAGTACTGTTAGCTTTTGCTTGAACCCGATTAAACACATAAACATTAGTGTGAATTGCTTCTCTCCAGTAAAATTTCAGTAGACCTACCTTGGTAATCATTGATCTAGCAACTTATTCAACCGTTTTGTTCTTTCTTTCAACAACTCCATTCTACTAAGGAGTTCTCAGAGAAGATAATTTTATTTTTATTCCATGTGCTTCACAAAACATATTAAACTCATTGGAGGTGAATTCACCACCTCTATTAGACCTTAAGAATTTGATTTTCATATCCATTTCATTTTCAACCATAAATTTGAATGCTTTGAATTTTTCTAGTGCATCATATTTTCCTCTAAGAAATGTAACGGTCCATGTAAATCTAGAGTAATCATCAATCAAAAACCTAAAATACATGTCACCTTATAGACTTCTCACTCTTGTAGGACCACACAGATCTGTATGAATCAAATCTAGTAGGCCGATAGTAGATTTTTCCTTTGACCTAAAGATGTTCTAGCTTGCTTTCCAAACTGACAATCCTTGCAAATATCATTAATAGGCTTTATAATCCTTGGTAAATATCTCATAACTTGTACAACATTGATTCTTACAATATTATAAAAATTCATGTGACACATCCTCTGGTGCCATGACCAACTATCATTAATCTGAGACATAAAGCAATATCCATTAGCACCCTTAATTTGATAAATATTTCCTTTAGACTTCTTTCTAGTAGCTATTTTGGATCCTTTCCTTATTTCACATTTCTCATCCTTGAACACAAGATTATATCCTTTACTACACATTTTTCTAACACTCAAGAGATTATTCCTTAAACCCTTAACATAGTAGACATCATCAATATTATGCTTGCCATCAAAACTTACTGAACCTATCCCACAAATCTTAGCACCAGTATCATATCCAAACTTAACTAAGCCTCCATCATACTTTTCAAGTTTAAAAAAATTACTCTTATCACCAGTCATGTGATGTGAACAACTACTATCAACAACCCAATAGTTCTTTTCTTATTTAGCATGAAGAGTGGAGATTACAATATCTTCAACTTGCTCTTGAGTGCTTTCCTTCACCTTTCTTTCAATATTAGTAGGAGTAGATTCATCTTTTATAGCCAAGAAAAAGCATTCATTATCATCAAAATCTCCATAATCAAATTCTTCATCGGAAAAACCAACATCTTCATTCACATAATATGCTCTCTTGATTATCTTTCCTTTGTTATCTTTTCCTTCCCTATGTTTATTCTTCTTAGCTCTTTCTAGACATCTCAAAGAATAATGACCAATTCCTCCACAACTAAAATATTTGAAAGGTAACTTCCCTTGATACTTACCAGAGCCCTTTTTCATTCTTCTTACAAAGTTATATTTCACTTCATCGAAGTTCTCTTCATTCGGATCTTCATCTTTTGTATCCATAAAAGCAGTTTTTGTCATTGATCCATTTCTCAAGCTAGGCTTTCTCATTTCAAAATGATGTTAGAGTACCTGACAAATGATCTTTAGTATATATCTTATAATCTACAAATTCTTCAATAGAAAATACCTTTTCACTATATGCATTAGGGAGAGTCTGAGAATCTTCTTTACTATCCTAGATTCATCCACTATTGCACCAAGTCCTCACATTCCACATCTACTCTCTCTATATAGGATTTAATGTTCTCATCTTCACAGATTCATAGAATTTCAAATTGTGCATCAAAGTTTTGCAACTTTTCTTCTTTAATCTTTTCATCTCCTTCATGAATATTTTCTAGTGCATCCCAGACCTCTTTAGCAGTCATCAAATTTGTAACTTTAACTAATTTGGAATTTGAAAGACTATTCTTCAAAATTAAATTTACCTTTTTGTTTTCTCCATGCACCTTGATCTCATCAGCAGTACTCAAACCATTAGCAAGAGCAATGTATGCAATATTATAATATTTTTCAACATCATATCCATAGTATTCCAGATATCCTTCCATATTTATCTTCTAGAAGGTATAGTCAGTCCCATTGAACCTAAGACACTCAATAGTGATCTTACTCGCCATGTCAGACCTTCCTTAAGTGATTAAGCTCTTTTCCAAGGAACCTAGCTTTGATACCAATTCGTGAACAAGAAAAATGAGAGTGGGGTGAATCAGTTGTAGCAAATTTAACCTTAAAAACTTTCACCAGCATAGGTTAGATCAATTACCATTCACAAATCCTTTACTCTTCTAGTGTGATTAATCATTAAGTGCAAAAGTCGATACTGAAAGAAGCAAAACCATGCACACAATAACACTAGATTTATGTGGAAACCCCAATAAGGGAAAAACCATAGTGAGGATTAGCTCACAACATAAAGAATTCTAGAACCAAATAAAAAGCTTACTGTTGGAAAGGCTCACTGCCAAAACAAGACTTACTTGTCCAAATCAAGACTTACTGTCCAAAACAAGACTCAATGTCTAATTAGGGTTAACCACCTGGAGGGCTATTTCCATAGAATTACAAAGAAGATATAAGAGATTTGTTACAAAGAGAAATAAATATCAATGCAATAGATATTTCCACCATAGTTTTCTCACACACTTGAAAACATGCTTGAATGATAGAGTACACCTTCAGCTCACTGCCTTCAAAAACTCACCACTTATATTTATATTGTCTTCAACCTTAAAACTTATCCAAGGTTGAACACACACCATTTTCATTTACAAATTCAAATTAGGTCAACACCAAAACATTCTACGGTGGAGTTAGAATGATGGTGACCAAAAAACACACTTAATGAGGACCTAAATAAGTCCCAACATGCCTCAATACACTTCCATAAACTTCGTAAGTAGTGTTAAACACAAGGTCGGCCAATACTGTGTAAAAAACATAAAACAATTGAGCACATGCAACCTTAACACGATCCAATCTCTCTAGATAGAAAACTTAACTTTAACATAATCATATCTACTTATTTTTAGAACCACAAGTTTTGAAACCAAAAATCAGAGAGATATGAAGCAACAACATTTCTTCAAACCACAACTAGATACACAGAAAAGCATAGTACACATACTAGTGAAAACATCTCACACTGTACGATGATCCAGAAGTCCAAATTCTGGATATAGAAACCATCAATAGTCATGGAAAATATATCTGAACCAAACAAGCATAGGAACATATCTTGAAGCACAACTCAAAGAAAACCAGAAAACCTTCTTTATTACAATTTTCTCAATATTCTTGACATATATAATCAATAACCTGTTTCCATCACATCAATGACAACAACTAGTTGATAACTAGTTGACATTAATGACAACACCTTCATACTTCCAAAAACATCTCCTCAAGGATTTGGATCTTCCTCTCTTGAATTATTGAATTATTTGGAGACTTACATAATGATGTTAGCCTTCACAAAATAATGAAGACATCAACAAACACAAACTTTGACATGATGTTGGATCTTGAATTTCTGCAATAAATCTTTGAATTGCTACTCTTTACTTGCTCTTGAATGCTCTCAATGTTCACCTCTAGGTTGTCCACAATCCTTAGATTTCAATTGATGCAATAAATAAGTATTTATAGAAAATTTTCCTAATTTCCTGAAAATTACATCCCAAAATATGACACTTGAATTTTGAATTTCAAAATGCCACCAATGACATATTTGAATTTGGGTCCCGGCTAAGAAGGGGGGCCCATTTTCCCATGGGTGAATGTATCCTAAGAAAAATTTCTAGCTCACACTTAGTTGAGAGAAAAATAACAATTGGTTGCATTTATTCAATGCTTGGAATCCATTGGAAAATGGTAAAAATTAGGCCTTGGAATGCATAATTTAGAAAATTAGGAGCTAATAAATTGGGGACAAAACATAATGTGAAATTGTTAGGGGTGATAATTTTCTACACTAAATTTATCCCCCAGTTTAGTAAGAGTATGAACTTACAGTTAGACCCACACTAAAGTAGAAAAGTATATGTCAAGAGGGGTTCCATTGTCCAAATGTTAAAGAGATAGGATCACTAAGGATCTAGGGGGAGTGCAGAAGCCCCCAAGATCCAACATCCCATGAAAAACCAACATAGGCACAAAGGAACACACACACATGTATGATATACAACAATACAAGATACATAAACACATATGTCAAAAAACATGAAGCAAAAAAGATGAAAACATGTAGAATGATGGACCATAAAGATGATAAAAAAATGAACACAATACAATTTAAACACAATGTAAACATGGAGAAGACACATTAAAACAAAAAAAAATAGGGTTAGTAGTAAAGGGATTCGAGTCGGTAAGGTAAAGAGACCTTTGTCTTAAATTGTCACAAATACCAAATGTCATCCATTGAATAAATGACCACTCCTATGAGGACTAAAAAATTGTGCTATGCCACATCACTCATAAGCCACATGGACCTATTGGAAATAAATTTAAGTTATTCTAGGTTTACATACAATATAATGGGTTCCATAAGGCTAACAAGGTGTATTATGTCAAGCACTCATGAAACACATGGCTCCACTGGCAAGAAAATTGTATTATGTTAGGTGCACATGTTAAGAGTGTTCATGACTCACACCATAGAAAAGCTCAATGAATCAAAAACTAGAAGGCACATGGGCTAGTGAGGACAACTTTTCACTAGGTGAGCCCCTAAGACAAGATAAAATGAGAAACACACTAGGTTTAGTGAGGACCACTTTTCAGTAGGTGTGTACCCATAAAAAACTATAGCAAGAGTTATACTCCCTTATATCCTTGATTATGTGTCATGCTATACCATTGCAATAGTAGGTTCAACACTCATGAACAAAGTGGATTAAAAATTCCAAACTCACCTAAGGGGGTGCAAACAAAACTCACCTTATGGGGTGCAAATAAAAACTTGCCTTAGGAGGTGTATAAATGACATCTAGATAAGGTCAAAAACCAAAAGGATAATCAAAGGTGCTTTGTTTAATTCATGGAAGGTCACACCTTAGGGAACATCACACCATGAAATCACCAAAGATAGGACTCATCAAGGAATAGAGAATCACACCTTAGGGAACAATGGTCATAGCATTAACACCAAGGATAATGTCATATGCTAGGAAAGGTCACCTTCTTATAGGACATCAATCCTAATATCACAACAAAGGAGACACATCATGTAAATTAATAAGGTCACACTTTTTAGGATATGTATACTATCATTACTAATAAGGGACCATTTATTATGCAAACAACAAGAGGGGGATCATATGTCCCCCACCCTTAGAATGTTAGTGTACTTGCTACAGTAATGTTTTAAGGAGATATAAATGGATCCAAAGAAGGAATACACTGATGTTGAGTAGGGGTATTCAACCTCTTATCACTCACAAACAATCTTATACAACCACTCTTGGAAACTCTAATACATCACTTGGTGGGTTTTGCTTCACAAGCCTTCATTCTCCTAGTAGCCTTTCAAATAGTGTCTTTTAGACATAACTTTCAAAGCATATGTGGCATTCAAAATGTGAACACATTTCCATATACCCTTTTGGACATTTGTTAACATATCCAAATTTTAGGTGGGGTAACTTTGTATGGAACACTCCAAATATTGACTGTCCTCGCTCAAATTAAGCCTAATGGCTTGAACAAGCTTAGTAGCAGCTTGGTTTTTCAACTCTAGAGACTATCCTAGCATTCCAATGCCCTAAACATATCGTACAGGGTCCTAAAAAAAGGATCCAACCATCTAATTCTTTCTCCAATTGTATAAAACAAATTTCAACACTCCACTAGGGTTACTTGGTTTGATAAATGATGATATCATACCCTCATGCTTCCTCCACGCATGCACACCATCTCCCCTGATCTTGTAAATTTTAGAAATCAAAGATCATCCTAACATAGACCATTCCATATATTTTGAAGACTTTTCACCAGTGGAATGGAGTTCAACACATTTTATACACCCACTGGTTACCATACTTAGGGTTTAGACTAGTTTAGAGAAAAATCAATACAAATTGCTCAAAACACAATGGATTTACATGCAAATGGTACCAAATGAAAGTGGACTTAGTGCTTAATCATAAAAAAATGATTTTGAGTCATTATGGGATCATACAAATCCATACTACATCAAAGAACAACAATGAAATGTACAAACTTTTAGAAATCAGAGATATCTTATTACTCCAACTTCAATATTTCAACATCCAACCTTGCTTTCAACCACACAAGGTATTTTTAAACATTTTCCAACCATCCCCCAATGCTTACAAAACAATTTTCAAATTAAAACAACACAACATCATTATGTTCCCTTTTATGAAAAAAATTGAAAAAGTTGCATTGACAACATTTGTGCAACTTGACAACATTTTGTATCTACACACTAACTCACCCCTAATGACTCAAAACTGACCCAAAAAAACATGAAATGGTCCTTGAAGACCTTATTACATGCAAATAAATCAAACACAACAAAATATAAACTTTTGACCCCTCTTGGAGGCATGAGAACTTGGGTGCCCCAACACCATACTCCTCGGGCAAAGAAAAACTCAAGCTCCACTTGAGGAAAAACCTAAAATTGTGCATCCATGTTTGAAAATATCATCCTTAGTCACCCAAGTTGCATCATCCATAGGAATACCTGGCCATTTGACTGAGTATTGATAGTAGACCTTTCTCCTTGTCTTCTCAATCTCCTTCTTGTCCAAAATGTATTTCAACTCCAAGGGTTGGCTCGGTTGAAGATCCCTAATCCAATCCTCATTTGAAATCACTGATGAACCTACATGAGCACCTACAACAACATCCCCTTTATAAGGATAAATATCAAAAACATTAAAATAGGAGAAATGGAAACTCTAGGAGGAAGTTCAATGTCATATGCATTCTCTCCAAACTTGTGCACCACTTTACATAGCCTAACATTCTTCATTTGCAATTTAGAGTACTTCCCTTCAAGGAATCTTTTCTTTCTCAAATGTTCCAAAACCAAGTCTCCAACCTTTTAGTGAACCTCTCTTCTCTTTTGATCAACATTGTGCTTTTATTTCTCAACATTCTTTTGTAGATTCTCCTTAACCTGTTGGTGGACTTCTTGCATTTCCATAGAAAATTGTTCACCTTCAACACCCCTCATCTCCATCCCACTAGCATCTCTCAATTCAAAAACACCCCTGGGATGCATACCATAAACAATCTCAAAGGACTTTTTCCAACACTTATATTCATTGAATCATTGTATGCAAACTCAGCTTGAGGAAAAAAAAAATCCCATTATGTTGCATGCTCCTTTGTTAGACATCTTAAAAGGTTTCCAAGGCTTCTATTCACCACTTCAGTCTACCCATCAGTTTGAGCATGATAGGCAGAACTGAAACTCAAATTTGTGTCAAGTTTCTTCCATAGAGTTCTCCAAAAGTGACCAACAAATTTACTATCTCTATCAGATACAATACTAAGAGGTAAACCATGGATTCTTACCATCTCTTTGAAGAAGAGTCCTGCAATGTATGAAGCATCATTAGTTCTCTTACAAGGTATAAAGTGTGCCATTTTAGAAAACCTATCAACAACAATATACACCGAATGAAAACTTCTTGGAGTTCTAGACAACCCTATCACAAAATTCATTCTTTTTAATTCCCAAGGCCTATTAGGGATTGGAAGAGGTTGATATAGCCCTTCATTAGTGCTAGATCCTTTATCCCTTTGACAAATAGTACACTTATCCACAAATTTCCTCACATTAGTTTGCATCTTTGGCCAATAGTAGTGCCTCTTCAACTACTCCAAGGTCTTATCCAAACCAAAGTGACCTGCAAGACTGCTACTATGATTTTATTTGATTAAATTATCCCTCATTGAAAATTTAGGAATGCATAATTGTGCCCCTTTGAACAATAGATCATCTTGGATCAAAAAATCAAGCCACTTTTAATTATTGTTGCTACAAGGTTGCCTACAACTTGCATAAATATCTTTAAAATCTGCATCATAAATGTACATACCTTTCAAAGAATCCACTCCTATGGTCTTCAATTGAATCTCCTACACCATGAGAGCCCTTCTACTTAATGCATTTTCCACCTTATTAGATTTCCCCTTTTTATGCTTAATGGTGAAAGTAAAACCTTGCAAACATTCAACCCATTTCACATGCCTACTACTGATTTTATCTTGACTATTCAAAAATTGGAGAGCATGATTATCATTATACACAATAAACTCCTTGGGAAGTAAATAATGTCTCCATTTTTTCAATGCTTATGTTGAAATGCACAAGACAACTGAGAGGGGGGGTGAGTCAGTTGTCACCAATCACAATAAAAAATCTCAAACAATTATTAACTTCACATCCACTTTAATTTTTTTATTAGGTATGAGCATGAAATGTAAATAACATAAAGCAATATCAACACAATAAACACCAGATTTACGTGGAAAACCCAATAAGGGAAAAACAACGATGAGGATTAACTCACAATATAAAGTAATAGGAAAACCATTTACAAGAGGCTCAATGTCCAAGATAAGAAGCTCACTGCCTTCAGATACAAAAAGATAATAGAAAATCCACCACAACAAATTACTCACATTCGCAGCCTTGATAAAAAAATTGTAGACACCCTAAGTCCACTGCTTTCAGAAATCTAACACATTAAAGCACTGTTGT
>VDFB02271358.1:491820223-492100804 GCA_007258455.2 Sequoia sempervirens | reverse complement strand
TATTTGGAGAAAAAAAAATGGAGAAAGGAAGATTTTTTTAATTTGTTTCTTGACAGCCCATGAAGTCACTCTTTTCTAAAATTTTCAGCATTCCAAAATTTGTCCTTAAATTGATAAAAACATAATGAAAACATTTTTTTTTCAAATTTTAAAAATTACAGGAATAAACTACATCAAAAGTTATACGTTTCATTAGTTTACACCATTTTGAAATTCAAAACATAAAGATCACTTTTATGTGGTCGAAGTTCATAATTTTTTTTGCTATTGACCGATTCCTTTATAAAGTGTGACACATGTTTGTGCTTCTACTTGTATCAAAATTGTTTGAGGAAATTCTATTTTGGCACTAATACCCAAATTTTATTATATTTAGCTCGAACACATTATGAAGTAGAATAATGGAAATATTGTAAAAGAAAATTATTAAGAGCAGTAGATTGTAACTATTGTAAGTTTCGAATCAGAAAGATATAGATTTTGTGTTTAATGTAATGAGGGTTTTGAATTACCTCTAAATTTTTTGTAGAGGGTGTCCCCAAGTCTGACTTCATTGCAAACTTCAAATACTTTGTAGCAAACACTGAAATCCTTTCCTACCTTTTCAAAATTCTCTAGGTCCTCTCCAAATAATCTTTATCGCATGTGCAAGTGTTGTAACTCAAAACACCTAGTGTAGTTCGTGCACCCAGCTATTGTAAGTCAAAACCACATGTCTCAATGCTAGGATAACCAGCTGCAATAATGTGTTCGATCTCTGCAATGAATGAGGTTTGGAATAAATGTGAATAAATTAAAATTCATGAATCGCAACAATACATCGCGCAATAATTGGCCAAAATGTTGTAAAGAAAAATGTCTATTTTGTATTTGGTGACTAACTATTTAGTCTTTTTTATTTCAGTGACTAAATAATTTTTTAGTCAACAACCAAATTAGCCATTTATTTACTCATTTATAGCTGAGTTGCAAAAAATTGGTATAATTTAGTCATTTTTAGTTGTTGCGACTAAAAAATTTAGTCACCTAGTCATTTATTTGCCAAATTCTACTAGTGTATGGATGTTTTTTTGAATATGATGGATTATTATATGATTTGATGATGTATTCATGTGATGATTTCTATGTGATTTTATGATGTATGATGAATAACTTTATGATGTTGCTATACTGACATAGGATATGGTGCTTTGATTTTTTTATATATTTTTGATGATAATATGATGACTTTATGGTGAGGCAAGATGCATGATATTATGATGGTACTAAAGCTTTATGGATGTCAATTATGATTCATATTTTTATTTATGTGATGATACTTGGATATAATAGTTAGTATAATGAGTTAGATAGATAGATATAATAATGTTGACCAAATATTGAGAAAGCTATAATTATTAGTATGATTTGAGATTTTATTATAAAATGGGATGGGATATATGATTTTTCTTTTGATTTGGGTTATGCTAAATAATGTAGAGAAATCCTTATTTTGATATAGCAAGTAGATACTATGCACCAAGGTATAAACAACTAGGGTGGTGTTGTATCTATTACATGGAATTTGAATCTACAAAAATAGGAGTACCCTTGTGCATACCTAACATGTGGAAACCTTGTTTGATCATGCTAGAGAATGAAGCTCAAATAAAGTTAGGACTTATGCACAAAAGGTATAAAGAACTTGATACACAGAGGCCGTTTTATTGCCCGAAAGTATCCCTACACACAAGACAAGTATTCACCATGATAGTATTTGTAGTAATGGAAAAAGTATCCCTTTTTCCTTAATTTGGGAAAATTAATAAATTAAAATAAACCTAATGTTGCCTTGGTTTAGTGTTGTAATGTTTTTTACACATTCACATTAAGTTTAGGGCCCTTTTTAATTAAATGGACTTAATTGTGCCTTATTTAGGGTGTTTTAAAGTGTATCTTTACACTTTCACATTAATCTAAGGCTTTATTAATTAATTAATGTTAATTTTTACTTAATTGGCCCCTTTAATTCAAATCCAAGCCTAATTAATTGCAAATTTTGAGGGATAAAACCCGACATTCATAAATGATATTACACAACACTTAATTTTTGAAGGTGTGTGTCCTAGGTTAGTGACCTAAGACCCATTCACCACCTAGAAAATGGGTCCTCACTAGGTCTTAGGACCCTATTTTCACATGATATTTCACATTGTCTTAAGTGTGTCCTAGCTAAGTGAGCTAGAACCCATTCGCCACATGGAGAATGGGTCCTCACTTAGACCTAGGACCCCACCTTGGGATATGTTTTTAGTGATATTTTAATGATTTCAAATCCCTGATTTGATGGCAGCTTGTGATATTTGAATTTCAAGAATTAAGGGTAAGATATGTATAAATACAAGGTCATTTCACTAAGTTTCATTGAAGCAATTTAATTGATCTCAAGAGTATCTTCACAAGAGAATTGATAGAGAATTCAAGATAATTCCTAAGGCATTCAAGGGAAGATTTATTGAAGGATAATTGCAAAAATCAAGAGTCATTTCATCATGTCAAAGGAATAATGCATCATGCATGTTGTTGAGCTAATGTGTTGATGTAGCATTGAAGATCCATCAAGCATTTTCAAAGGCATTGTTTCATATCAAGTTTCATGATCAAGATCTACATTCATTGAAGCCAATTCATGTTAGATTATAGATTTATCCAAGGTTCAATTGAGGTATGGTGAGTTGTTACATATTATTTGTTCATTCATCATTCCTTTATGCATTGTTTCATTTCAAGGTTTAATGGGGTTTGACCAAGGAAAATCCCTATTCCTTAACAAATCAACATTTTTCTCCCCTTGATGTGTGATTGCAGGTTTTAGGTTGAAGATCATTTAGAGAGAAAAATTGTAAAAGTTGTCAAAGTTGCTAAGAAAGTTGTGAAATCATGGAAATTGAGCTACAAGAATTGTTTTTGGATTTACAATAGTCTTCAACTAGTATTTGGGAGTGCAGATTGAGAAGAATAGAACCCAAAAATTAATTTTCCAGAAACCTAGCCATGACCCATTTTCCATAGGGATAATGAGTCCTTAGTGAGGCCCAAAAAGAACTTTTTGCAACAGGTACACAACATTTGACCCTCTCAAAACCTACCTTTTGATTGTTATATCAGTTAGGTTTAATTTCTAATTCTCATTTACACATTATAACCATCATAATTGAATGAAACCATGGTGAAATTAGGTGCATCCTTTTATTAATCCATTTTGGGTGCACCTCTTTTTAATCATTTCATTATCATGAACTTGACCTTTTGAGCATGGCAGTTTTATGATTTTGGAGTCCATTTCATCCTAGATTTAGATCTTGCATTCATTTGCATTAAATTGGATCTCATTTAGGATGTCTAATTTTCATTCAAGTTTGCATTGCATTTAGGATTTTAGGATTGCATATTTTTCATTCTTTATTTTTGGAAAAAGGCTAATAGCCTATATATACTATATTAATAATATTATTAAGTAATTACAAAATAGCCCAAGAGGGCCTAATTACAAAAGTGCCCATGAGGGCCTAATTACAAAAGTGCCCATCTTCCATCTTTCCTTTCGGATGTCGAGGATCGAGGATCCATTCTCCTTTATGCCAAAATGACAAATGTGGCGTTGAGCAGTGAAGAGTGAAATACTTTTGTAGGTCATGGTTCAAGGTTTCTCAATACCCAATACCACAAAATTCACAACTAAAGGTTATCATGAAGCTTCCATCTAACCTTTCAAATGTCGAGGATTGGGAATCCCTTGCCCTTCATGCCAAATCGATGAACATAACACTGAGCAACGAAGAGCGGAATCCTTTCACAAGTTGGGGTTCAGGGTTTCTCAATACTCGATACCGCATAATTCACAAGTAAAGTTTACGATGAAGCTCTGAAGTACGAATGTCGAAAACCTTCAAACTTGTTGAGTCTTTTTCAAATACATTTGGTAAATGATAAGCCTGACGACTGATTCTTGATTCAACTTTCTAACTTGAGTTTTGTCAGGGTTTGATATTCTCCTCTACCTTTTCCTACCTTCGCTTCTATGAAAGCCAGTAAGTTAACCTTCGATCTTCGAAAGCTTGATGCCCGATCTCCTCTTCTCTGACGAAAGACATATCTCTAATGTTTGCATATTTTTCATTCTTTAAAACTGAAAAATACGCAAAAAAAATTAGTCATCTTGCATATCATTTACATCATATAAACTTGCATTTGAAAATTACAACAAAAATTACATATCAAACTAGGTCTTGTAGGTTATCATTTTGTCACATTTTCAACTTGCATTTCACATTGCATTCATAGAAAACTAAAGCTGAAACTTACTGCAACCAAACTGATTTTGAAAACCATTAGAGAACACCTAAAATCTGTAAAAATTAGTTTCAAAAACCTAATCTAGGACCCATTTGCCATAGGGTGAATGAGTCCCTGATCAGGCCATAATCTACATTTCTAGAAATTAAAATCTTCAATTCTGTTCTTTTGTTTGTTGCTTTCATATTTCAGTTTTAGTTTCCATAGTTTATGTTTCATTAATTTCATCATGTCTAGCTTAATTTGGTACATTTAATGCATTGTGTGATTTCAAAATTTTATTTACAAGAATTCATTTTCATATTGTTGCATAGTGTAATTAGAAAATTACCTTTGTTTAAATCTAAAAATCTGAAAATGGACAAGTGTTTTAGCAATGTGTGGAAGTCCTTGTTCTCCTTGGTTGATATTTCAAGTTGTGTTTTTGGCAATGATCCTAATGCAATTGAACCTACTCATGCTCACCCAACTCCTAATGAGTGTCCTCGTGAGGTTGACATCATTGGTGAAGTCAATGCTAGCATGCATGAGTTCATAAATGATTGCCTTAACAATCTTGAGAATAATACATCCTTCTATCCTTCCATGAAACAACCAACACAACTTGAGATGTTTGGTCTTTTGCATCTTGAAATTGAGTCACAAACTAAGCCTAAACTTCCAACAATGAGTGAATCTATCTCATCTAATTAAGTGAATAATCATTCATCTTATGTTAAAAAAGTGACCAACAATCCCATCAATCTAGAAAAGACTTATGGCCAAGGCTTTAATATTTTAACCAACCAAGGATGTGACATAACTAATGAGCATGAAATTCATAAAATTTTAGAGAAAATCCTAAATAAACAAACCAAAGGATTAGGATATCAAGATCCTCCTCCCAACATAAGTTTCCTTCCTAAAGAATAATGAATCCATTACAAGGATGATAGGATCATCTTAGGTCCTCCTCAACATCTACAAGTCAGTGAATGAAGCAAGCAACAGAAGCCTTAAAAACTCAAGGAACTCAAAATTCCATGTCCTATGTCTAAAAATGAAATAATCTTACACATGCTTCTAAATCAAGGACTCATAACATTGCCACCCATTAGAGAAAATCCAAATCCAAATCCTAAGAACACAAATATGTCTCAGTGTTGATGCCATAGAGTTGTTGGACATAGTACTGATGAGTGTTGTGCTTTAATAGTTGTAGGATCTTAGAATTCTCACTATTAAATGCTATACATTCATTGCAAATCATTCTTTTTATCGCAAGGAGCTCATCCTTGTCTTGCACTTAGTGGGGGCAAGGGGTTAGATAGCCTTGTCCTAGTTTTGGCACTTGATGTTGTCCCTTTGGCTAGTTGTCCTCCTCTGGCTAGTTTTGGCACTTGGTGTTGTCCCTTTGGATAGTTTTGGCACTTGGTGTTGTCCCTTTGGATAGTTTTGGCACTTGATGTTGTCCCAAAGTAAGATGACAAAGTGAGGGCTCAGTTGTAACCAACTTTGAAAATGAATTTTAAGCCCAATTGAAAGCTAGTTGGTCATAATATTGTAAGTTTTAAAACCAAATGAAAATTTAGTGGTCCTAAAACATAAACCAAATAAAAATATGATGGGTTATAATTGCCCCACAAGAGTCAAAACACTATTATAATAACTACAACTAAGAAAAACCAAAAAATAAATTTTCAATTTTTTTCAGTTTTTTCTATGGTGTAGTAAATCAAGTTTTTGGAGGCCTTCAGAGTGGAATTTGAGGTCGAAACTTGCGTCAGTCCCTAAAAATCAACTAGCAAAGGCATTGAATTTTAGGGATTGAATTAGTACTCTTGGAGATCTTTCCAACGGTGCAAATGGATTCAAATTCTGGCAACAAGTAGAAAGTTATGACCTAAACAAGTTGGGGTAAATTTTTTCCTAGTTTTTCTCCAAATCTGCAAAACCAGTTAGTTTAAAAAGAAAAAAATGAGAAGTTAGTGACATGTTAGCATTTAGATAAATTCAAAAAATTAAAGCACATGTTGAAAAAATGATCGTAAAACTTCTTACCAGAGTTGGGTGTTGTTGCACACAATAGCATCATGATTTGAAATTTGGGCGTCACTCTGGTGAATTTGGGCATCGCTTTGCAACAAAAATAGTGAGCATGATAGCGTCGCTATTTGGTCAGGCATCGCTCTAGTGAATTTGGGGTATCGCCATTTGAAATATTTGATACCTCTATATTAAATCAACGTCTCTATTTTTTTAATCGATGTCATATTTTTAAATGGTGATAGCATTGCTATATGACGATGCTCTGCAAGGTGTGTTGCTATATGTGATTTGGGTGTCACTGTAACCTGCAAAAAAGCAAATGAATGAATTTTAAGCTAGAAATTGATTAAATTAATGGTTTTCCATCCTTTTAGCACCATAATGTGAGATGAGGATTGTCAGGGTGGTTCGATTACACTTAATCCATGATGAATTGAAGCATAACTTAGCCACTAAACCTCAATCATAAACAAGATCATTCAAATTTAAAGTTAAACTAAGCATTTATTGAAACTAAGAATTACAAACTATGAAAACAGTTAAATTCTTACTCTAACCCATTTGAAACTTATCCTATTTTAGAATTGGTGTTGTGTTGATGTGGAACAACAACCCTTTCCCAATCCCGTGATTTGTGAGTCTATTTTAGTCAATTCTATGGAAGATAATTGATGAAATCATTGTGATAAGTTGATGAAAATATGAATTATGCTAAATTGAACATGATGCACGCTGAATTAACATGATTTTAAGCTAAAATTGATCTAATTATGCAATTTATAAGCTAAAATAAGTTAATTCTAAGCTAAAAGATGAAAACCCTAATTTATAAACAAACTAAGATGGATGCATGGAAGCCATTAATGGATGTTTTAAGCTATTATGCAACTAAAATGAAGGAAAAAAAGCTAAAAGTTAGTAATTTGAGAGTGTGAGTGTAAGTGAATTCAACAACATAAGTTTGCAATTGAAACATGGATCCATTTGCCTCCAAATAGTGATCTATTTATAAGAGAGCATATGAGAAATGAAGGGTTGAGATCAAAAATATTAATCAATAGTCAAGGATGGAGGAAATAGGAGGCATGAATCATGGATCCTCATCAACAGATGCAAATGCAAGATGAGATTCCAATCAAGGGTGCTCATTTGTTCCAAACAAACACACTTTTGACTTGCACACACAGGTCACCAGGTGACTTGTCCAAGAGGTTAAAGGTTTAGCTTGCTAAAGAAGCTAAGTAAGATGATTGGAGGAGAGAGAATATTCCAAAGAATATTCTCATGGGTGAGGATAAAGATATTTTGCAAATTAAAAGAAAACTTTAATTGTGCAAAAAAAGGAGATAAGGAATATTCCATGAGAATATTCCCTTTTTAGAGGAAGATTACTTTAATTGTTAATTAAACAAGGTTTAATCATGCAATTAGAAGATTTTTTTTTTTTTAGACTACAGGAATCGGGTAGCACGACCCCCTATAAACTGCAGTGCGCCTGGTAAACTTTTTAACGTGACTGGTGGCACTGGCACGACACGCCCTCCGGTACCACGGGACGGGGGAGACTAGAACTCATGACTAGCAGAGCCGCAACGGAATTACTTAGCCAACCGAGCTAGGGCCCCCGCCCATGCAATTAGAAGATTTGAAGAATTAAAGTGATATTCATTAAATTAAATGATTTAATGAAAGGGGGAAAGGTGAAATGGTATTTAATTAAATAAATTTGGGCTATTTAATTAAATAAGATCACATAAGGATTTAAATTAAATAGTATGATCTATTTAATTTAATAGGATGAAATGTTAGCATGAAAGGGGGTGAATTAACCCGATTTGATGAATTAGGTTAATGGACAAAAATTATGCAATTTATTTTGCTAGGCTAATTTAATTAATTTAAGCAAAAAGAGGATGGGTTCCAAGAGGAAATAATGTTACTAAACCTATTTCAAGTGTATGATATCGTTTAAGGAATTTTCTGGTGTCTACAGATGATATTGATGGAAGGAATTTGGTTGTGTAAATTGGTCTAATTGGAGGAAGTTGAATCATATTCTTATTTAGCAATTGCAATATAATCTAGAATGGAGAGAATCGAGCAATTATGATAACTTCCTATCTCTTGGCCTAAATTAATATGGTGTTGTAGATGTAAAAATAACTTGTGTTTCATTGTTATTAGAAGCTTGAGGATTATTTCTCTTTATGAAGTTTTTATTTTGATTCTTAAATGATAGTTTTTTGAGGTACGTCTTTGGATTGACCATTAGAAGCCTGTGAAGTTGTACCTTCATATTGGTTAACCGATATTTAATAATCATGAAGGGCCATACATAAATGTGAAAATGAAGGGTACTTAATCAATAAAATCTTATCTCTAATGTTAGGCTGTAAATTTCCACTGAAAACTCTTTGTATATCAAAATCTAAGAGATTATAGGAGATTTATGAATAAAGATCTTAGTATAAGTTTATAAAATATATCTCCTTCTCTTTGGGTCCTTGTTTTCAATGGACTAAATTTATTAACAAGTTACATAAATGACATAATTGAGTTATTAGGAAATGAAAAAAAACCAATCTAAGGCCATATCCTTCAATGATCATGTAAAAATATTAGCTAATATAGCATATTCAAAAAGGAAATCACTACATAGAGCAATAAAATCCAATACATGATTATTGGGATCTTCTTTACCAACATACTGCTCAAAGTGAGGTACCTCAATGTTTTGCATTAATACTTATATAACTAAAGAGGATAGAGTATGAGATTGAGTTAGACCCTAAACATTTAGAGAGATTAATAATTTAATTAATGTATAAAATAAAATTTGTTAGTTGCGTTGCATATTCACTTGTAAAAATTATGGGCATGACACACATCTAAAATTGCAGTCACCTTTAACAAGGCCTCCAAAAGCAACCTGGGTAGAGAAAGAGATCAATGTTGGCTAGTGAACACCACATATCTCTTTTAGGAGCTTATATGGGCATATTTAGGATATAAAATGATAATAGAATATGTGTAAGGTATGTTGGAGCATTGGTATTGTATTGAATTTGGTTCATGTTTTAAATTTGATGTTGTAATGATGACATGTTTTGTAAGAGTTGGTTTATCACAAGATCATTTGGTGACATGTTTTAAGAATTTGTTGACTATGGAAAACTATTGTTCATGACTAGTGGGTTATTTTTTGGCATGTTTATAAGAGGTGATGAACATGGATGTATTGTAGGTGAAGGAACAAAGCTATAAGAATATCCACAAGAAAACATTAAACTAGATTTTAGATCATCACTATGTTGTGTGGTGGATACAACAATTGGAAGAGTAAAATTAGGAATAGAAGGCATGTTTTTAGGAGAGGAAACTTGTTTTCCTACTTGGTTTTGAGCATTAGTAAAGGATTTAGTGCAACTAGCTAATGCAAGAATGTTTGTATCCACTATATGAACTAGGATATGCAACACTTCTATCCCTTGTGAATTGTTTAATATATTCCTAAGTTTATCCACAAGAGAAACTATTTCTCCATCTAAAGAATCAATACTTAGGTATTGTTGAAGTCCTTCTAGGTCTTTTTCTAATTGTTTAAGTTTATCTTCAAAGATATGCGAAACGACAACCTTTAATTCCACATAGATGTTAGGTGATGAATATGACATAGGTGTAGAGGAGGGGACTGACTGCTCAAGACCCCAAGTCACGAGAAGGTCTAGAACAATCAGTTGCCTTGATCTACCTCATGCTAAAGATGAATGGGTTGAACAAGTTTAAGGAATTTTTTAAGGTAAGCTTGATGTTTAAGGGGGTGAAAAGGAATGATAGTTGATTTGTCACTTTCCTTCTATCAACCCAAGGGTCTAGGAAGTTAGGTGATAAAATTCTTGAGTATGGACTACAACCTAGGCAACTCTTTCCCAAAGGACTCCAGTGTAGAAGATAGATGGCAGCGCGACATGTTAGTGTCCGTACAGATAGAGAGTACAAAGTATAGTTTGAATCTCACAAAGAATTTACTAACAACATAATGAGTGCAGTTTTATAAAATAGCAAAAAACAAAAACTAGGCTACTGAAATCACAAGAAGAATACTTTAAATTTATAGACAAATTGATTAAGAATGAAATAAAAAGCAAGGGTGGTAGAAATACAACTTATGGTTGGTCCAGCCTCCCACAAGCTCCACATGAACAAAATACCTACACACAACAAAATAAGGAAAAATGTTGGGGATGTTTTAGGGCTTGCCATAATCAAACCCCTATTTTGGTGTTCCCACCTCCATAGACAACTAGAATAGCCATAATAGAGAAAGTATGATAAAGAAAGATAATGAAGTAGAAGTACTATGCACTATGCTAATATAAATATACTATGAAATCAATACAACAATGCTAAATGAATGGATATCACCTTCCCAACAAGATGCTTTGAAGACAAGTGAAGGAAGATGTGAGCTTGCAAGCTTGTGAGTGCCAACATTTTCACAATAATGAGAGGATCCAAACCAACAGAGTGTGAACTTGGAGCTTCAAAAATGATAAAAATATTGTGAATGAAGTGTGTACGATGCTCAAAAAGATCAAGAAGTGTGAAGAAGGTGAAATGAGTGTGTAGAAGATGAATTGAATGAAGCAGATAGTGTTTTGAAGATGAAATGGGATCCAAAAGAGTCATTCAAGGTTGGTCGAAGGGGTAGAGGCATTATGATTTGTCACTAATGGAGAAGTGTAATGCCTTTGCAGATTCCATAGGAAAGAATCCCATCAAGATGGTAGAACACCATGCTAGCGTCCTTGAAAAAAATTCCCCCACCGACACTATAGATAGTTGCCAAAAGGATGGAGAGTCGAAAAAGGACGTGGAATAGCATCATTGGGTTTGATTTTTCTAAGGTAAGGGGTGTAAATGGGGAATTTTCAAGGGGTGCAAATTCACTCCATTACAATAGGTGATGTAGGATTAGGAAAATAATCAAAGATAGAATGAGTAGATGTAGCTCCTTGAGTGAAAGAGTTATAAGACTCAAGCTCAAAACTAAATGTGATTGTAACACAAAAGCCATAAATTTGAAACTATGTCTCATAGGGGTATTAGATATGGGAGACTAGGTCGTGAAGTTCATAAATTTATTGCAAGTTTCAAAATGCTTGAGTGCTCATATAATGAAGGAAAATAGATGACAGTGACAGGAAATGAAATAATTTTCAGACACAAAACACAAATTTGCACAAAAATCATAGAGATAGAACTGTGATTGAAATTTTCTAAAAAATAGTTGGACAATGGTGGTGGCGCCCTAGTCCATGGATGCAATTTTTGACAAATTTCAAAGTCTAGAAATGACCTATGATGTCTAAGGATCTAAATTTATAGAATTTCAAGTTTAGATTCAAATAGATTTATGGAAATGCATAAAACGATAATTTTTCTATGTGAAATACAATCATGCATGAATTTTTTTGTTTTTAAAGTGATGTAATATGTTCCCAAGGAAATTGCCAAAGATTAAGATGTTGCAATTGACTGATTTTTTCTTGAAAATGCAAAAAAATAACAATTTTGATCTTTTGAAATCAAAACACTATGCAAATATTTATTTTTTAATTCTTTTCACTAATATATGCATGCACTTTTGACAAATTATAACAACTTATATTGCAATCAGATTTGAAATATAAAATTAAGATTTCAAAATAATTTGAAAATGTAACAAGCATTAGGTTCACCAAAATATGATGTGTTAAAATGGAATCTAGGATCTAAATCACACTTTCTCAACTACATTACATTGGAGAGAACCAAAATTAATCAACTAACCTCAATGAAAGAGCCAAAATGGTGGATCAGGGTTTTGGTTATTTCTTTGGGGGAATGGGGATTTGATCTTGATTAAGGAATAATTTGACTTGATGATGAAAATGTATGTCTAGGTTAACTATGAAGGTACAATAACCTAATGCCAATACATAAAATTATAGAATTGAATGATAAAGTTTGACAATAGAACAATAGAGTGTAGAGACAAAGGAATTTGGCATAGAAATTAGGGTTCAAGTTTCTTGGATAGGGGTGCTACTGCCATATTCCTGGGAATGAACATCTCAAGAATCAATGAATAGATATCAAAGGGTCTTAATCTATAGATTCTTCCTTCCTAGACTCAACTTCCAAAACTTATTTGTTGATTAATTCCACTTTCTCTAATTAGTTGTAGTTTGGAGCTTGAATGATTGATCTTGCAATTAGGTATTTATTCTTCTCCTAAATCCACTTTAGATCTTCCTCTTACACAAAAGAGAGGGAAGAAAGGGTTGTGTTATATAGGGTCTTGCTAAGTCAAACCCCATTTTGGTATTTCTTCCTCCACAATGACTATGATGATGTAAAGAGTGCTTACCCTTGGTTGGCAGAGACGAAATGGATACAAGTGCTACAAGTTACCACTCAGATATGATATCCTTGATGAACTAAATTTATTGTACTCATTTCATCCAAGGAGGATTGGTTGCTTGATTGGAATTCCTTCAAGTGTTAGTACTCACAAAATGAATGAACATAAACCATACATAAATTCATAAATAAACTTGATGCATTAAAAACATGAATCTTGACTGATAATAAGTGTTGTAAAATCTACTAATTTTTCTCTTGAATGCTTTTTAAGATGCTTAATTGATATTTAAATTTCCCTCTATATTTCTTAGGATTTCAAATGGTGAAAAATACTTGTATTTATATGCATTAATTTATTTTCCCGTAAAATTATTATCAAAAGATAACAAATGAAATTGGATTTATAAATACTAAAATATTGACAATGACACATTTTAAATTAGGCCAAAATAAGTAAAATGGTGGAAAACGAAAGCCCTTTAGCTGAGATCTCTCTTTGTAGGGTTTTGACACCTTTTCCTTATTTCATTAAATAAAAGGGGGTTTGATTGGATTTGGACAAGATATATGATTGACTTACAATGTGGAAAGTGAGCCAACCCACCCTTGAAAAAAATTGAAATGAACTTAAGGATGAAATGCAATGATTCAATTAAACTAATGATGCAAATGACTATTCTGATGTAAAAACATATCTGGAAAGTCACAAACAAAAATAAACCAAAAAAAGGGACTGAGTGAGACACTGTGCACTTGTGATACAAATTTAGAGCTGAAAATTCTAGACTAAGTCACTTAAGGTGCCTATGTCTTTGTAGGGATAATTCAAATTTGATTTCACAATCCTCTGGTGACAAAAAAGGGCTTGTGTTCTCTACTTGTCACACTATTAGATCACTACTGGATAATTTTGTAATTAAGTTTTTGTGAGTTGTCAAGGTGTAATTTTTTATTGCAACAATAGATAATTGACCTTCAAACTTATTCTTGAGACCTAAAACATGCACATTCAAAGAGAGAGGAAGGTTTGTGCCATTTAGGTGCTTTCCTTATTCAAACCCCGTGTCAGTGTTTCCACTTCCACAATGGCAATGTAATGGTAAAAGAAAAAATGATAAAAAGGAATGATGAATCAACAAAGTGATGCAGCTCACCACCCTTCAATGACTTTCTTTAAGGATTGAAATCATAAAATCTCCTTAAGGCTTGAACCTTTCTTGCTTGAATTTCTTGGAGACCTACAAGGGTTAGTCTTCACAAATAATATAACAACATAAACATAAACTCACATACACTTTGACATGATTCTTGGATCTTGAATTGCTGCAATAGTTATTTGAAATTTTTCTCTTGACTTGCTTGATAATTCTCTTGACAATAATTTCTTCAATAATTGCTTGTTAGTTTTCAAATTATGCAATAACTAGGTATTTATATGCAATTATTCTAATTTTCCAAAAAATAAATCTCAATAGCCGACAATAGGCATTTGAAATTCAAATAATAAAATGCCATCAACATATTTCAATTTGGAGCCAAGATAGGGGGACATAGGTTCCCTAGGTGCCAGTGTCCAAACCTATTTTTTGGGAATTAAGGGGTCAAGGGAAAAGTACTAAATAAATGTATTTGTTTTGTACTTGCAAGTTGTAAAACAATGATAAAATGGGTCACATAATACATAATTTATAAAATTAGGTGTCCAATTAGATCCAATTACTTAAGGGGGAGAAAACAATAGTGTGAAATTGTCAAGGATGATAATTTATAGTGCTACATTTAGCCTATGAACTTATGCATGTTTATACTCACACTAAAGTAGAAAAATATGTCAAGAGGGGTTTGAATGTCCAAATGTTGAAGAGATAGGATGACAATGAATCTAGGGGATGCACAAGCCCCTAGGATTCAAGATCCCATGGAAAACCAAAATAAGCACATAGGAACACACATGTATGTAATACAACAAGACAACATACACAAACATACATGTCAAAAGCATGAAGCATACATAGTGAAAACACATGACATATCATAACATATCAATGAAAACAAAATGATCACAATCTTAATGCAAATATAATGCACACATGAAGAAGACATGCAACAAAACACAAGGTTATTACTTACTTAAAGGATTTGAGTTGGTAAGGAAAAGAGACATCAATCTTAAATTTTTCTCAAATACCAAATGTCATTCGTCGAACAAATTTTAGATAAAGGAATGATCTCATAAGGACTAACAAGATACATTATGCCAATTCACTCATGAGCCACATGGGTATATTAGATATCAAGATGTGTTATACTAGGTGTCCATGCAATATGATGAGTTCCATAATGGTAGCAACTTGCATTATGCTAGACACTCATGAAACACACAACTCTACTTTCAAGCAAGTTGTGTTATGCTTAGCATCCATGAATCAAAAAATTGTGTTATGTTGAATCCATGAACCAATTTGCCAAATTTTTAATATCTAAGAAGATGATGAATCCTCACCTAAGAGGGTGCATAAAATCACCTAAGAAAGCACATAAAATCACCAAAGAAAGCGCATAAATGAAAAATTCACTTAAGATGGTGTATAAAATCACCTAAGAAAACGAAACAAGACAAGGCCAAAACCTCAAGGGGTGTTATAAATAACACCACTGTAAAAGGTGTTTTATAAAAAATAACAAAGGGGCATTGCTCAATACATGGAGGGTCGCACCTTAGGGAATATCACATATGACATCACCACCAAGAGAGGACAAGCCATAGAATAGAAACTCACACCTTAGGGAATACTAGCCATAGCATTACTACCAAGGGGAACATTATATGCCATAAAAAGTCACACCCTTACCGGATAGATCACACATTCCATCACCACCAAGAGAGGAAAAGTCATGCAATAGGAACTCACACCTTAGGGAATACTAGCCATAGCATTACCACCAAGGGGAACACCATATTCCATAGAAATTCACACCCTTAGGGGATATCAAGCCTGATATCACCATAAAGGGGATGCTAACATAGATTGAGAAGGCCACACTTTTGTTGACAGGGTCACACTGCCGAGGAGATGTATGCTTTCATCACTAAAAAGGGATAATTTCTTATGAAAAAAATGATCGGGGGACTATATGAACCTGTTGGAAACACAAGGGTAGACAACTAAGAGGGGGGGTGAATCAGTTGTCACCGAATTTCAAACTTATTAAAATTATTAATCCTTATTCTTAGATCTGATCAATATCAATGAAATCATGAATCAACAACACATCAGAAACACACATAACACCAAGATTTTTTTATGTGGAAACCCTATTAGTGGAAAAATATGGTGGAGGTCATTCCACAAGATTATACCTTGTTAAAAGTATAAGAAGAATAAAATGGGGACTGCACATGCATTCAGGCTCACTACCTAGAGTTCACTGCTCAATTACAAAGGAAGACACACTATCTTATAGAAAGATTTAGATTACAACCATTTGGATTTTGAAGTGAGAAAATAGCATCTGCTTGTGCCTGATTATAGTTTCAGTTAAGCACATGAACACTTCTTCACTCTTCTTCACTCTTCTTCACACTCTACTCTTCCTTCGAATGATTTGGACATTATTCACACATCTCATACACAAGCACACCTTCGAGCACACTTCAATTCGAATAAAAAATCACTCTTATATATCCGCAACATGAAATTGCATCGTTACAAGTCGGCCACAAATAAATAATAAAATGAATAGAAACTGTCAACCCAAAACAATAGATAATTTTCAATGTGAATCAACCAAGGTCAGCCACAACATAGTGAAGACCCAAATCAAAATTTCCAACACAAAAAAACTTCAATTAATTTCTCCTCGAAGATCCACAACGTGCTTCAACACCTTGTCGGCCAAGAATATGAAAAACATGAAAACTCAAGAGAAAATATCAGATTGTGAGCATAACAATCAATGCAGATGTGCAACACAGATAGAGCATGATCTAGAAACATCCACAACCATCATGAATCACCAGAGAAGCATCCAAAACAACTGAACTAACTAGAATCACATAATCTTCATTTAGGAACACAAACTAAAGTAACAGAAAAATTGTCAAAATACAAATCTTCATAAGTAATCAATTAAATCTTCACGCGGATCTCTAAAACTCAACGTGGATAAACTAGATATACTCAACAAGAAACCCTTTAGTCCACAACCTCTAATAAACAATGTATGGAACTCACTGACAGAAAAAACATAACTTCACCACTAACAACCTGCAACTCATTCCATTACAATTTTCTCAATATCCTGGACATATACACCTTCAAATGCACTAATGCTAATAGTGTTGACATCAATTACAACTACATATCAGCAACACAACCACAACATCCAACAATCTCCCCCTTTGGAATTGATGGCAACACATGATTTGAAAAACACCATCAATGCAACTATCTCTTAACACTTACTCCCCCTTAGGTTCTGACTCTTTTTCTCCTCAACTCTTTCACATGATCTTCTCCCCACAAGGCTCTTTTCCCAAATAATCACCAATTTTCCACACTGCTCTTCTCCTCCTTTGACATCAATGAAAAATATTTCTAAGCTCCACACAAAATTTGAACCACATATCTGAATTTTTGAACCATCTGACTACTCCCCTTGAATAGAAGCCACCACAACATCAATATGAGTTAAGATATGATTATGAAATGCATGTAATGATGCAAAGCATTACATCCTTAGTTTTGATTAGGATGGGTAATCACCCCTAACTTCCCTCTAAGATACTCAAAAGTATCCTTAGGCAACAAATTTGTAAAGATATCTACAATCTACTCCTTAGTAGGAACATACTCCAATCTGACTTCCTTTTCACTTACCTTTTCTCTCAAAAATTAAAACTTGATAGATATATGTTTGGTTTCTGAATGCAACACCGAATTCTTAGAAGTGTTAATGGCACTTGAATTTTCACAGAATATAGCAATAGGCTCATCATATACAACTCTGATATCCTTTAGCATCTACTTCATCCATAATACTTGAGTACAATTGTTAGCAACAACAATGTATTTGGTCTCTACAGTAGATAAAGAAATGGCATTATGATTTTTACTCAACCATGAGATTAGCTTATTACCCAAAAAAAGTGCACCCCCACTAGTACTTTTTATGTCATCCACATCTCTTTCCCAATCAGCATCAGTAAAGGAACTCAAAGTAAGATCATCATCTTTAGCATACCATAGACCAAAGTCAACTATCCCTTTCAAGTATCTAAAAATTCTCTTCACAACAGTCACATGAGATTTCTTAGGATTGACTTGAAATCTTGCAACAATACATACAACATTCATTATATCAGGTCTAGTTTGAGTCAAGTAAAACAATTTGTTGGTTCTCTGAATCAGACCAGACTGATGAATCCTATAGAATATCCACTTTCTAATGATCATATTCAATGGGGGATTTGGCCAAATGACAAGATTTAGTCAAAGACTGAGATCTTTTGCACTTCTAGCTCTATAAGACTAAGGTGGGTCAACCTATACAATGCCTTAACACTTAATTCAACTACATACAAACATTGATTTTTATAGCAGATGATTTCAAATGAAAATATACCAAGGAAAGCATTGAAAACTTCAAATCTGGCTAAATTCTTAGTCTCTCAACACTCACTCAACAATTGGGAAGCAGAACATGAAACCTCAACCAAACAACATGGATTTAAAATGATTCACAATTTAAGAATTGTTTCTAAGATGCACTAAGCTGCAAGATAAATCAGTGCCTAATTCTGGGCCATGGAGTCAAACACATAAAATGAATTCATCAGCAAATAGGTTTCAACCAGTGGATTTAAAATTGTTAATGCTTTGCATCAACTGTTAGTGTGTTACACCAACAATCCCACTCATGTTATCAATCAAACTCTACTTATTAGATCCAACCTACATACTTCAATCACAATAATTTTCTCAAAGCATTTTAACCATTTCATTGAAATAGAATAATGAACAGATAACACAATCTCAGAAAATTGAGATGCCAAACTCAAAGATACTTGGTATTATTGAATTTAAATGACTGAAAATATATAGATCTGGAGACAATTTGAAGATATTCATGAATGTGCAAACACATTGAAGACATTCATGAGTTCCTTGCACAAACCAATTGATATTTGCTCATGAAATCAAAATTTACAGCTTACAGACTCAAATTATGACTCAGAATTAAACATTTATCTATCTACCCAGCCCCATACAAGAATTCAAAAAACTAGAACTCAACCTCAAAACCCCTTTACAAATGAGAGAAGAAGAGAAGAAATAGAAGAATGGAATGTTCTAGAAGAAGATTTGAAATTGCCATCTAGCAGCTCCATTCCCATTGATTACCAAATTTTCCAAGCCTCTCTCATATTTCCTCAACAAACAAAATTTTCCTCCTATTTCTACCTTTGCCTCAGTTGTTTAGCAACAAAAAAATTGACCATATGAGGAAATTCTCACCATTTTACTTGTTGTGTGAAAATACCTCAGCCTTGCTTGCCCATGAAAACTACTTTTTCCTGTTCTTTATTTTGCTGCACTTTACTTTATATTCACTTCCAACAAATAACAATTTGTACCTATAAAATGAATAAAAAAATCACTTTATAATAGTGAATATTCAATACATTTTATCACATTTGATTTCCAACAAAGTAGCAACTACCTAGACAGTGAATACTTTATTCACTTACCCGTGCACAAGACCTTAAATATTTCAGCTGAAATATTTATTCATTCTTAGGTAAAGCATTTTACTTGTGCACCAAATTGCATATCTGATTTTATGAATAAAATATTTAATTACCCCTTTAAATTCTTGCTCCACCCATCAAATAAAATTTTACCTTATCGAGCCCACCTTTCACATTTTCCCCTTTATTTAAATTTAAAACAATTTGCTTTAAATATTATAAAGTTGAACCATCGGGCAAACAAAACAACTTTATTCCATTTGCAATTAAATGGGCCTTTTTCAATTCTTTACGGGAGCGCATCCTATTTACCGGGACCACACTTGCCACATGGCCTCATCTCCCCATTTCTCCAGAATTAAAGGGCATGCAAGTTAGAACCGCGAGATAGCGAACAATGGTGGAGATTATGCTACATCCAACTTTCATCTTCTACCATTGGATCTCCCTTCTGCTTCTTTCTCCACATTTTCCCTAAATCTATTTGCTTGTTCGAGCTCCCTTGGTGACAATGGCAAAAATCATATTTGCTTGCAGGTTTCTAAACTTTTAAATATAGTCCATATGCCACTCATTGCATCAATGACCTCTACAATCTATTCAATGTCACCCTCCTTGGAACTATACATGTGATGTACTCACCCATTCATTGATGTTAAATATGGGTGCCTCCATTCCCTTCATTGAGCCAAGCTTCAACATCATTCTAGTCTGTTAGTCAAGTCATCCTTGACATCCCTATTTCCACTAAGTCGTACCACCTTCAAAATACCTCCATATGTGTTGGTTATTTTTCCATGGTGTGTGGAAGCTGCAATATCCATCGAGCTCTATGGCCATTCCATATCTCCATCTAGCGTAAGCCCAACCAAGCAGCTCGAGTTTCACACAGGCCAGTTGCATTTGTTTTAAAGTTTCTGAAACCTCCAACACATTTATTGTGTTTATGTGCACTTGCTACAGTCTCCATGGCATCCATATATATCCTCAATAATTAGGTGGATGCCCATACCCCTGTTTCAAATAGCGCCTATCTTCAACTGGCAGTGAATAATAACATGCTTTCTCAAATACATTTGATACATTTTAATTTCAAGCATATACCTTTAGTGCAAAGTGGACATAAAGCTATTTCAGACGCCTTAAGTTGCGTCTCTTTTCCTATCGATGCAAGCACTAATTTCCTTTTCTTTGAGTTTCTGAAATCCTTTAAAGTTCACTTTGGCATGTCAGTCGGCCTCATCAATGTGCACGTAGGCCCTCTCCATTTCTTGTGTTTGATTGAGAGTTTCTAAAACTGTTTTCTACATATCCATTATGGCATTTCAATATTTTTGAGGCCTTCTCAACAAATATCTGTATGTGAGTATCATTTATGACATTTTGTCAAGCAGGCATGGCTACCTACTAGATCTACGCACCATAGTTTGTTTATATTGCTTCTCCCAACGACCTTCACTATAGATAGACAATTGTGTTCCTATTGCAATTATGGCATTGCAGGAAACCACACTTATTGGGGAATAAACACATTGATACACCCTCCCTGTGATGGTGCCACCTATGACTTCTCGCTTCATTTCATTTTCCCTTGTTTCTGATGTCTTTTCAATGCATCCATAATTCGCATATGTTGGTTCCAATCTGAGTCTCTTTTGAGGAGTCCATATATTATTCATGTTGTTCCAAGTAAATAGGAGGTGCTTTAGTATACCCAATCAATCTCCAGCTGGTATGTGGTTGCTCCTTGTAGTTACTTGAAAGTTTCTAAAGCATTTTTAACAATTCATTTAGTATATGTGTTGCTCCTCATAGTGTGCTTTCTAGCATTTGCTCGAAGGTTTCAAAGTTTAATCAACAAATTCATTGTCTTTGTCTACCTTTTCAGTGTTATGCAAATCATAGACATATTGCACACCAATTGCATGTTTATGCAAGATAGAACTCTCCAATTCCATTTTACACAAGGTATTGCAACCAGTAGCACAAAAGTCGACATGATCTATTTCATGCACTTGAAAGCATATGAACATGCCCCAATGACATCATGATCATCAAGATATCATGACTCCTCCATTATAAGTGAACCTTGACCAATACTAGCTTGTCATTTTAGCATTATGTAGTTGTCCAGACAATCTAGCATCATTACAAAGTATTGTGATTTACTCCCATGGTGATCTCAAATGGAACACCAGCTCCTTGTGCATTTATGCTCCATGATGTTGAGATTACTAAAGTTCATTAGTCAGACAAATTACATGAATAATATGTACTCCCATAATTTACTTGCATTTGTTTCCTTTGGAAAACATTGAACAAGCAATTCACCATCTCTTTGAGGCATTATATCAATTGCACTTTCATAATTTGTTCCAAGCAGGTCGGGTCCCAATGTGGGCTCGGCTAATTTTTTTTTGTTTTCAAACAAATTTTTTGCTCAAATTGATCTGCCACAACATTTTATTGCATCTAGAGTGAAAACCTGAACTGGGTTTTCATTAAAACTTGCTTTCTGACCCTTTTGCAAAATGGTGAAAACTGGCCAAGTGGGCTCTAGAATTAGCTTTGAAATCTAGGCAAATGACCTTGTGAAGACATAAAAAATTGCATGCATGTAGAAATTGGTCTAGAGAATTGAATGCAATAGATGGATTGGAGAAAGGAGTCACGAGGTGAAAGTTACTAATCAACAAAGTTGCTCAGTTGAACTTTCTGCAACAATCAGCTATTTTGAACCAATTAAAACTCATCAAATCACCTCATTGGAAAATACCAAATCAACTCCTAGTGAGTTGCCACTGGACATAGTAGATCATTTAGGTGCACTGAGCATGTGTACAAAAGGAATTAGCTTGAATCATCACCCATCAAAAGATATTGAAGGTAAAAGTTGAGCTCTTAGAAAGATTTCTAAAAATGCAAGTGCAAAACTAAACAAATTGTGTTTGGTTTTGACTTGGCAAAAATAGCAAATCAACTCATAAAGCTCTGAAACCTGACATACGAGCTCATATTGGTATGGAGAATGTAGAACAACATTCATTTTCTCTTGATCAACTGGTTGCAAAATGCAAGCTCAAACGGGAGGCAATTTTGTAGAAGTGAACATTTGCAAACAACAAAAAAGTGTCAAAACCCTCCAGCTTCACTTTTTGAAACCCTGAAAAAACTCATCGTAGGAAGCTGAAAATTGACATGCACATTTACATAGGACACATGAGTGGGTCTACAAAGGTATTTTTCATGAAAATCAACAGGCAACATATTACAAGCCCCCAAAGTAGGTCACTTAGGCAGATTGTTTAAGTGTACATCTGAGAGTGCAGAGGCAATTTTTTTGAAATGGGCACTTCAAATTTTCAAAATTTGAGAGTGCCAACACAATCCACCAATCATTGATTTGTATCTTGTTTTATTTTCCTTTGGAGAATCATCTTTTGTTGTCAACTTGCATTCGGTCACCATAGGTGTACCAACTGGCTTTGAATCTTCCATACCAAATTTCTTTAGCAATTCTTTCACATACTTGGACTGAGATATAAAAATCCCTTTATCTAACTGAGTAATTTACAATCCCAAAAATAATTTTATCTCTCCAATCATTGACATCTCAAACTCACTTTGCATCTCATTAGCAAACTTCATGCACAAACTATCACCTCCTCCAAAAATGATATCATCAACAAAAACTTCCACAATAAAATCTTTATCATCATTATTGAATTAAAAATTACTATCAGTAGTACCTTTGTTAAATCCAAGCTTCAACAAATATTTATCCAATATGGTATACCAAGCTCTAGGGGCTTGCTTGAGTCCATACAATGCTTTCTTCAACTGACATACCATATCTCCCTCATCAGTCAACTAAAATCCATCAGGTTGCTCAACATATACCTCTTCTTCCAGTTCGCCATTTAGAAAAGTAGGCTTGACATCCACCTGGTAGTCTTTGTAAGCAACATAAGTAAGAAACAGTCTCACAACTTCAATTCTAGCAACAAGGGCAAAAGTCTCTTTAAAATCAATTCCTTCCATTTGAGAATATCCCTTGTAAACCAATCTTTCTTTGTTTCTAACCACTTCACCTTGCTCATTCAATTTGTTTCTAAAGACCCATTTAGTTCCAATTACATTTTTATCCTTAGGTCTAGGAACAAGAATCCATCCATCATTCTTCTCAATTTGGTTTAGTTCCTCTTTCATTGCTTCAACCCAATTCTCATCTTTGCATGCTTCATTCACACTAGTAGGCCCAGTGTTTGAAATCAAGCAATATTCTTCTACAATTTTTCTCCTAGTTTAGACACCTTTATTCTTATCACCAATAATCTAATCTTTTGAATGATTCAATCTTACATACCTCAGAGTCTTGGAACATTCTTGAATTTCAGGCTCTTATGATATCTCTTTTGTTCTTTCACGAGTTTCTTCTTCCTCTTGTCTTCTTGATTCACCAGAATAATTTGCACTTGATTTGAAGTCTGGCCTTTGTTTGTACTGTCATTTTGATCATCAGAATCATATCCATAGGTTCTGGATGGTCTAGAAATGTCTTCATCAACCTTAACATTTACACTTTCAACCATTTTCTTCAATCTCTTATTGTAACATTGGTAGGCCTTTCTTTTAGTAGAATAACCCAAAAAGATTCCTTCATCACTCCTATCATCAAAATTTCCTATATCTTCATCTCTTTTGATATAGCATCTACTCCCAAAGATTTTGAAATATCTAATAGTAGACTTATGACCAGTCCATAGCTCAAAAGGGATCTTACCAGTATCACCTTTGATTTGTACCTGATTGAGAATATACACAACAATACTCACAACTTCTCTCCAGTTGATATGAGGAACATTTCCTTCTAGAATCATAGTTCTAGTAGCATCTTAAACTATTCTATTCTTTCTTTCCACAACTCCATTTTGTTGAGGGGTTTGTGGGGTAGATAATTGTCTCTTTATTCCATGTTCTTCACAAAAAGAATTAAACTCACCAGAAGTGAATTCACCACCTCTATCTGATCTCAGACATTTAATCTTTAGACCAATCTTTGTCTCAACCATAGCCTTAAAGATCTTGAACTTTTCCAAATCTTCAAATTTCTCCCTTAAGAAAGTAGCCCACATCATTCTTGAATAATAATTAATAAGCAACATGAAATACATGTAACCTTGTAAACTTATGATTCTAGAGGGACCACACAAATCAGTATGAACAAGCTCCAACAAATCATTTGAACAATGTTGTTTGCTCTGAAATGAAATTCTAGTTTGCTTTTCCAACTAACATTCCTTGCAAATGACATTAGTAGGTTTTACCAACTTAGGTAGATCTCTCACAGCCTTAGTAGAACTTATCTTGATAATGTTATCAAAGTTACCATGAAACATTCTCCTATGCCACAACCAACTTTCATCAACTTGAGCAATCAAACAACTTTTACTAGCAGCATTCAAATGAAAGATATTACCTCTTGTTTTTGTACCTGATGCATTCACATTTCCAAAACATCCCAACATTCTGTACTTTCCATCCTTGAACTGAAGATTGTAACCCTTATCAACCATCTATCCAACACTCAAAATATTATGCTTTAGACCTTCCACATATAGGACATCATCATTATTATTCTTACCATCAAGAGAAATGCATCCTCTTCCACAAACCACACTAGATGTGTTATCACCAAATCTCGCAACACCACCATCATACCTTTCCAAGCTTACAAAATTACTTTTGTTTTCAATCATATGATGTGAACATCCATTATCAATTACCCATTAATCTTTTTCTTCAACTCAAGCAGCTAGGGTTGTCTCCACAATTGTACAACTACCAAATTTAGTAGACACATGATTATTTTCCTTGATAGCAATAAAAATCCATTCGTCTTCATCTTTATCAGATTCATCATTTGTCACACCTTCATCAACAACATAGTAACACTTATTTTGAAATTTATGCTTGTTATGCCTTGGTTTAGAAGCTCTTTCTGGACACCTTGATGCAAAATGACTTATCTTATTGCAAGAAAAAAAATTAATAGGAAATTTTCCCTCATACTTACCTTTTCCTCTCAGTACTCTTTCGACAATAAGTGCTTCCAACTCTTCTATCTCTCTTTCTTCTTCTTCAATCTATCTGATTTCATCCTCATACTTGAATATCTTTCTATATGAACTCTCACCCAGATCATATCTTTGTCTATCTCTTCCAGAAGTAGTAGCTTTAAATGCAGATTCAGCCTTAGGAAGGGCAACACCAAATTCACTCAACTCGAAAGCAGTCAGCTTACCAACCAACATATCTCTGGTTACATTTGTTACAGTCTGAAGTTCTTCAATAGTTGTAGCTTTGACTTTATAAGTAGCAGGCAAGGGTCTAAGCACTTTAGCAACAATCTCTAATTCTTCCAACTTTCCACCAGCACATCTAATACCACACACAAGTTCATTCACTCTTTGCATGAAAGCACTCTTTCCATGAAAGTAGTAACATGTTCATCATCACCCACTCTTAACATTTCATATTTCCCTTTCAGACTCTACAACTTAGCAATCTTCACATTAGCGTCACCTTCATACAAAGTTTCCAACTTTTTCCAGATCTCATAAGCAGTCTTCAGATCCATATCATTAGTCATCTCAGTATCAATCAAAGCACTCAACAATGCTTCCTTAGCCCTAATATTATACTCAACATAAGTACCATTCAGTGGGATAATATACCTATTACTTGTAATGCTCCAGTAGGGTTCACCAATGCATCTCAGATGGCACTCCATTCAAGTCTTCCACAAAGAATAATTTGTTCCATCAAATCTTAGACTATCCTTCTTGTATGTTGCCATCCTAGATCACCTCAAGCTGTTAAACTTCTTCCAAGGAACTAAGCTCTGATACCAATTGTTGGCAACACAAGGGAACACAACTGAGAGGGGGGTGAATCAGTTGTCATTAAATTTCAAACTTATTAAACTTATTAATCCTTATTCATAGATATGATCAATATCAATGAAAGCATGAATCAACAACACATTAGAAACACACATAACACCAATATTTTTTTATGTGGAAACCCTGTTAGGGGAAAAACCATGGTGGAGGTCAGTCCACAAGATTATACCTTGTTAAAAGTATAAGAAGAATAAATGGGGAATGCACATGCATTCAAGCACACTTCCTAGAGCTCACTACTCAATTACAAAGGAAGGCACACTGTCTTATAGAAAGGTTCGAATGACAACCATCCAGATTTTGAACTGAGAAAATAGCATCTACTAATGCCTGATTACAGTTCTGGTTAAGCACATGAACACTTCTTCACTCTTCTTCACACTTTGCTCTGCCTTCGAATGATTTGGACATTATTTGCACATCTCATACACAAGCACACCTTCGAGCACACTTCAATTCAAATAAACAATCACTCTTATATATCCGCAACATGAAATTACATTGCTACAAGTCAGCGACAAAGAAATAATAAAATGAATACAAACTGTTGGCCCAAAACAATGGATAATTTTCAATGTGAATCAACCAAGGTCAGCCACAACATAGTGAAGACCCAAATCAACATTTCCAACACAAAAACACTTCAATTAATTTCTCCTCGGAGATCCACAACATGCTTCAATACCTTGTCGGCCAAGAACATGAAAAACATGAACACTCAAGAGAAAATATCGAATCACGAGCACAACAATCAATGCGAACGTGCAACATAGATAGAGAACAATATAGAAACATCCACAAGCATCATGAATCACCAGAGAAGAATCTGCAGCAACTGAACTAACTGGAATCACATAATCTTCATTCAGGAACACAAACTGAAGTAACAAAAAAATTGTCAAAATACAAATCTTCATAACTCAATTAAATCTTCATGCAGATCTCTGAAACTCAAAATGGATAAAATATATATACTCAGCAAGAGACCATTTATTCCAAAACCTTTGATCAACAATGTACGAAACTCACTGACAAACAAAACATCACTCCACCACTAACAATCTACAACTCATTACATTACAATTTTCTCAATATCCTTGACATATACACCTTCAAATGCACTAATGCTAATAGTGTTGACATCAATGACAACCACATATCATAAACACAACTGCAACATCCAATAGAACCCCCTTAAATTGTTAGTGTACTTGTTGCACTAATGTTTTAAGGAGATAGAAAGGGATCCATTCCTAGAAGGAATGCACCTAGGATAAGACTACCTACCTCTTGCCCCCTAAGTGTAGGGATAGAGATGAGCCACAATGGTTGATGACATGTTTCTCCTTGCAAGATGAAATATGATTACATAAAACCTAGTTTATACCCCCATGCATGGTAGTGAGCATTGTGTGATACTATAACTACCAATTGGCAAGGAGCAAAGCAAATGCCCTAGTCTATCATTCGATCATGTAAGGGTCAAATTCATTTAATTTATTTTTCAAAGCACAAAATTAATTATTAATATGTACAAATATTCTATGATACATATAGTAGAATGTGTTTTTACTCTTTCATTTTGTATCTTCTCATTTGTAAATAGGTGGTAGTGTAATGTATCCTAAGTTTAGAAGTGTGGCTAAAGCACGCTCAGTCTTGGATAAAGGATGTAAGATATGCAATAGACCTTTCTTATGTGGTGTGGAGGAAAAAATGATTGATGTAAAGGTGGAGGACCTTGGTAACCTATTCCTTTAGTATCTTCAAATGGTGTTTTCTCCAAAATGGGATGAATTTCATGTTCATTATTTATGCCACATCCTTGTTTTTTGAAGATCCTAAAGCTTTGGCCATAACATTGTTTCAAGTTAATGGGTGTGTTTGTAAATATAATCTCATAGGATGGAGGTGTAATAGGTGGCGTGATAAAAAATATCAGTATTGGTTGGATTACACTTGATCCATGAAGAATCAAAACATAACGAAGCCACTAATACTCAAATCTCAACAAGATCATTCAAATGAAATTGAAACTAAACATTTATTAAAACCTAACATACTAAATTATGAAAGTTTTTAAAACATCTAGTCTAATCCATTTGAAACTTATCCCATTGTGGAATTGGTGTTTTGTTGATGTGGAACAATGACCCTTCTAAACATTTATTAAAACCTAACATACTAAATTATGAAAGTTTTTAAAACATCTAGTCTAATCCATTTGAAACTTATCCCATTGTGGAATTGGTGTTTTGTTGATGTGGAACAATGACCCTTTCCCAATCCCATGATTAGTGAGCATGTTTTAGTTGATTCTATGGAAGAGAATCGATGAAACCATTGTGATTGATGTATGAAAACCTAGTTTATGCTAAAAATGAACATCATACAAGCTAAGTTACCATGATTTTATGCTATAAATTCATTAATTATGCTATTGCTAAGCTAATCTAAGCTAAAACTATGCTAAAAGATGAAAACCCTAATTCATATACAAACAAAGATGGATGCATGGAAGCCATTAATGGATGCTCTGAGATATTATGCAACTAAAAATGAACTAAAATAAGCTAACAAGTGAGTAAAATGTGAGTATGGATGTAAGTAAATTCAACAACATAAGTTTGCAATTGAAAGATGGATCTATTTGTCTCCAAATAGTGATCTATTTATAGGAGAGAAAATGAAGAATGAATGATTGAGATCAAAAATCTTAATCAACGGTTCATGATGAAGGGGATGACAGTCATGGATGATGGATTCTCATAAATGGATGAGAATGTATGATAAGATTTTAATCAAGGGCTCATACTTGACTCAAACAAACACACTTTTGACCTACTCACATAGGTCAAAGGTAACTTGCTCAAAAGGTTAAAGGTTTAGCTTGTTCAAGAATCCAAGTGAGTTGATTGAAGGAGAGAGAATATGTAACACCCCTCCATTTTTGATGTTTGGATCGGCAGTGTTTCTTTGTAATGCTTGGTTCTTTTTATGTTGTGACTTTGGAACTTGGTTACTTTTTATCGCAATTGTTAAATGATGTGAATGCTATATTTTAATGTGATGTTATCTTTATGGCATGTTTTGGATTAACTTAGAAGATATTTGATTTAACGATGTTTTATGTTGTTGATCATATCATTGATGTTAGAATCGTCAGTTAGTAATTGTGTATTGGTGAAGGGGATAGGATTGTATCACTCGCTTGCAAGTGCCCTACGATTATGAGATTTCCTCTTCACGGTGTGTTTGATCATATTATATATATATGCATGTCCATGTACTCTTTGTTCACAGGTTGACAGGTACATGACATTGACTCCACCTGGTTCACAGGTTGACAGGTACATGACATTGACTCCACCTGGTTCACAGGTTTGAGCATGTCCATTGACCAACAGAAATCGATTGGGAGATAGTAGCTAGGCTTTTCGTGCCAAGTCGTCACCCTAGTTGTAGTGTGTCGTCGGTTTGTTGTCAAGTTAGTTGTTTTAATTTGGTCCATTTCACCTTGAGTATTTATTTAATTTCATGTTATAGAGGTTATTAAATGGCTTGCGTAGTTAAATTGATGATTAAATGTATCTAGTTGCAATGTTGAATTGTTATTTATTTTATTGATTGATTTGATTTAATTAATAAAATTAGATTGAGTTTATTGATTAATTAGATTAATGGTGATTTATTAAATGAGATAGTTGTTTTGGCATTATTGTATATTAAGATTTAATTAAAATAAAAGTAGAAATCATGTTTGGATAGTTAGAGTTAAATTAAAATAAATAAATAAATAAATGAAAATGTGTTTTTAATTTCACTTTTGATAATTATTGATTAAAGTAAATTCTTTGCAAAATTTGTATTCTTTTGTTTAAAAGAATTTTAAAAATGCATGAGATTTGAATTAGAAAGTAAAAATTTGTTTTAAATTTAAAAAATGGAAATATCTCCAAATTGTTCAATAAATTTAGTTGGTGGGGATATTTTAGGGGTTTGACCAATTTGGGGAAAAATTCTATTTTAGTAAATGGAATTTGATATAATTTTGAATTTGCAATTTGAGGAAGGAGTTTTTGGCTATGGCTTTGCTTGGATTTGGAAGGGGGATTTTGAAAAAGCTTTGAAGGAATTGGAGATTGGAGCTCATCTTTCTTCTCAAACTCTCCATCCAGCTTCAAATTTCAGGTTCCATTGGTTATTGTTTTAGAAAATTGTTTTTTTTCAAAATTGAAAACTTGCTTGAAATTCTTTTGGAAAAACTTTGTCAAAATCTTTAAAAAAAACATTTAGATTTCTTGAAGGAAAACAATCTCAGCTGAAAATTCCAAATTAAACAATAGAGAATGAAAGATGAAGCAAAAGAAAAACAATTAAATTTTCTATAGTTGAAATTGGGGATATCCAAGATTGTGATATGTAATCATACTTATTGGATTCATCTCATTCGGGGAATGAGTGTTGTAACCTTATTTCTATGTGTTCATTATGGAAATCATGTGGTACTTCATATTCTTCGATGTAAATTATCATGTATGGAATGTATGTGTATTAATTTGTTAAACAATTAAATGTTATGGTTATAATTCATGTTTCTTGTTTGGGTTTAAGTAACTCAGTATCGTAACCTTAGGGGATTGGTTGGCAATGGTTAGTGAACTTGCATATTAATTGTTCTTATTTAAAAAAAAAATTAGTTCATTTGTGTAGTAAATTGCAACTTCCCCTAGGGTTGCGTGACGGGGCATTACACATGGTATCAGAGCCTAGGTTTAAACACTAGGTACTCTGGGATAATGTGGAACCCATTAAGCTGTTAGTTGCATAGGTTATACTCTGGGCACTATGAGCCATGGCGTTGACCTAGGTGCTTTGTTCCTTAGTTTATGTTTTCCTTTTGGGTTGATCTCACTTGTCTACCCAGAAGTTGTTGTTACGTGGTGTAGGTCCAATGGTGCAGGAAACTAGTGGAAAGGATAGGATCCTCGGTGTAGTGTACAATGCACCAATATCCTTCCTACTGGAAGAATGCATTATGGACAATTGTGTAGTGTGTGAATTTGGTGTGTTGTGTGTGGTGGACGACAACCAGTTTTGTTGTTATTTCTACCCTTGCATGTCTTCTTGTGCTTTACCTCATTGTGCAAGTGATTTCCTATTGACCCTATGTGGTTTTGGAGTTGCTTTTGCATGTTATATTGTTTTGAAATTATGAAATATGGTAATAGAAAATGAATGATCATGTTGTTAGTTCATAGAGATTTGTGCATACTTTCATATGGTTGATGCATTTGTGTGAAAGTGATTGTGTGATGATGAAACCATGATTGCATTTGTGCCTATGTTAGAACTGTAAATATCTCTTGTCTTCTCTCTCTTCCTATTGGTTTAATGAAGATGCCTATCCTTGAGTGTGTGGTGTATTGAAACCCATGGTATGTGGTATCGTATGAGAAAATTCTTATGCATTTATGAAGGTTTGTTTTATTAGATCAAACCTTGGGTAAAGGACCTAAGTCCCCAAGTTGCATTCATAATTATGGAAAATATATAATATGAATAGAAAAAATCATTTTGCAGTAAGTAAAAGTTTAGAGAAAAGGGATTAGTGAAACCATTGCATGATAATGATAATTGCATAATAGGTACATCTTGTTGGTGAGGCCTATAGTCCCAAACTTTGTTGTTGAGTCTTAAGAAATCATGTAGATGTTAAATTATTGTACCTGGATTCAAAATGCAAAATGTTAAATGAATGTTGAAGTGATAATGTTGCATACCTTGTTTTGAGTAAACGTTGTAATGTTATCGCATTATGTGTGGCCTTGTGATGATCCTCGATGATGTGTATTGGTGCATAGGGTATTATGTATGCTAATCCATGGATATGTTTTTTGGAGATTTGGTTGGTGGTTGCTTCACCATTTTGATTTGTGTAGATTGGCAATGTGCTTGGTTGGGTTGATTATAGCATGGGTTGCTGTCGTTTTTATGTTGAGAAATGGAGTGGTTCAGTTTTAAAACCATTGATTATGTGTGTTTTTATTGAGTTTTTACTAGGGGTATTTGCAGGCTTCCAGGAGTAAGCTTGACCCTAGGGGGGAGGATGTAACACCCCTCCATTTTGGATGTTTGGATCGGTAGTGTTTCTTTGTAATGCTTGGTTCTGTTTATGTTGTGACTTTGGAACTTGGTTACTTTTGATTGCAATTGTTAAATGATGTGAATGCTATATTTTAATGTGATGTTATTTTATTCTGATGTTATCTTTATGGCATGCTTTGGATTAACTTAGAAGATATTTGATTTAACGATGTTTTATGTTGTTGATCATATCATTGATGTTAGAATCGTCAGTTAGTAATTGTGTATTGGTGAAGGGGATGGGATTGTATTACTCACTTGCGAGTGCCTTGCAATTCTGAGATTTCCTCTTCACGGTGTGTTTGATCATATTATATATATATATGCATGTCGATGTACTCTTTGTTCACATCTTGATAGGTACATGACATCGACTCCACCTGGTTCACAGGTTTGAGCGTGTCCATTGACCAATGGAAATCGATTGGGAGATAGTAGCTAGGCTTTCTGTGCCAAGTCATCACCCTAGTCATAGTGTGTCGTCGGTTGGTTGCCGGGTTAGTTGTTTTAATTTGGTCCATTTCACCTTGAATATTTATTTAATTTCATATTATAGAGGTTATTAAATCGCTTCCGTAGTTAAATTGATGATTAAATGTATCTAGTTGCAATGTTGAATTGTTATTTATTTTATTGATTGATTTGATTTAATTAATAAAATTAGATTGAGTTTATTGATTAATTAGATTAATGGTGATATATTAAATGAGATAGTTGTTTTGGCATTATTGTATATTAAGATTTAATTAAAATAAAAGTAGAAATCATGTTTGGATAGTTAGAGTTAAATTAAAATAAATAAATAAATAAATGAAAATGTGTTTTTAATTTCACTTTTGAAAATTATTGATTAAAGTAAATTCTTTGCAAAATTTGTATTCTTTTGTTTAAAAGAATTTTAAAAATGCATGAGATTTGAATTAGAAAGTTAAAATTTGTTTTAAATTTAAAAAATGGAAATATCTCCAAATTGTTCAATAAATTTAGTTGGTGGGGATATTTTAGGGGTTTGACCAATTTGGGGAAAAACTCTATTTTAGTAAATGGAATTTGATATAATTTTGAATTTGCAATTTGGGGAAGGAGTTTTTGGCTATGGCTTTGCTTGGATTTGGAAGGGGGATTTTGAAAAAGCTTTGAAGGAATTGGAGATTGGAGCTCATCTTTCTTCTCAAACTCTCCATCTAGCTTCAAATTTCAGGTTCCATTGGTTATTGTTTTAGAAAATTGTTTCTTTTCAAAATTGAAAACTTGCTTGGAATTCTTTTGGAAAAACTTTGTCAAAATCTTAAAAAAAACATTTAGATTTCTTGAAGGAAAACAATCTCAGCTGAAAATTCCAAATTAAACAATAGAGAATGAAAGATGAAGCAAAAGAAAAACAATTAAATTTTCTGTAGTTGAAATTGGGGATATCCAAGATTGTGCTATGTAATCATACTTATTGGATTCATCTCATTCGGGGAATGAGTGTTGTAACCTTATTGCTATGTGTTCGTTATGGAAATCATGTGGTACTTCATATTCTTTGATGTAAATTATCATGTATGGAATGTATGTGCATTAATTTGTTAAACAATTAAATGTTATGGTTATAATTCATGTTTCTTGTTTGGGTTTAAGTAACTCAGTCTCGTAACCTTAGGGGATTGGTTGGTAATGGTTAGTGAACTTGCATATTAAGTGTTCTTATTTTTTTTAAAAAATTAGTTTGTTTGTGTAGTAAATTGCAACTTCCCCTAGGGTTGCGTGGTGGGGCGTTACAGAATATTCCTTTGGGTGATGAAAAAAGGTAATTTACAAATTAAAACAAAGTTTTAATTGTGAAAAAAGGGGATGAGGAATATTCCATGGGAATATTCCTTTTGCTTAGAGGAAAATTAGTTTAATTGCTAATTAAACAAGATTTAATTTATGCAATTAGGGGATTAGAAGAATTAAAGTGATATTAATTAAATTAAATGATTTAATGAATGGGGAAAAGCTAAAATTTAATTAAATAATTTAGGGTTATTTAATTAAATTAGAAGACTTAGGGAATTAAATTAAATGTTTTAATTTAATTAGATGGAGTGTTAGTGCAAAAAGAGATGAATTAACTTGATTAAATGAATTAGGCCAATAGATGAAAATGATGCAATTAATTAATTAGCTAGGCTAATTAAATTAATTAAGCGAAAAGAGGATGGGTTAAAGAGGAAATGATGTTAGTAAATTTGTTTCAAATGTATGACATTGATTAGGACATTTTTCAGTGTGTACATTTTTCCCCTCTTTGAAGCGAGGTACTTGCTGCTTCGGTTCAAAGAATAATGCTTTTCGGATCAAAACTGTTGCTTTAAATTAAAAAAAATCAAAAAAATGATTTTTTAGATGCCCCAACGGAAGGATAAAGTTGACTCCCTACCCCCTCGAGAAATCGAGTGAATTTTTTGAATTTTGGGTTAATTTCTCGACAAAGGTTCAAAATCTACCCCAAGGGTCCAGAAAGGCTTCCGGATGCAAGAATAATGCCAAAATGCAAAAAAAATGATGCAAAATTAGGTCTAGATTGGAAAAATTGGTGAAAATAATGATAAACCCCTTTTTTAAGGTTAAATTAGGGAAAAATCCCTAATTTTCTAGCTTAAATAGGCCAAGAAGGGTCATTTTCAATATATTTGTGCATTCACACCTTAGGAATTCTTATGATTTGAGCTCTGACCCTCCAACGAAATGGCGCGTCGAGAGCTTCCCAGGCACATGTCTGACTGAGTTTGAGAGTTCCAGCTGCTGCTTCTAAGCACAAGACCATCGATATGTGATTCGAAACCTGATTTAAAATTTGAATTTTTGATGCATTTATTATGCTTTAAAGTTTATATTTTGGCAACATCGCTATATAGCAATGCCCAAACTAAAATTGGTGACAACCAAATCAATTATAGCGATGCATGTTTATATAGCGATGCTCTTCGTGATATAAAATTAAGGTTTTTAATTTTAACTGGAGATGTAGGCTTATTTGGCAACACACTTGCCGATTTAGAAATTAGGTTTAGGTTAGACTAGAAGCTAAATCATGATGCTAGCTAATCTAGCAAAACAAAAATTGATTTGAAATTTTCAATGCACCGAGCATTGCTATTTGAAATTTGAATTTAGTGATGCTATTGTGATTTCTAAGCCAAAAATTTCAAATTGCTTGAAATTTTGATGATTTCCTGACGCTGTGTGCTTTGTGGGTGCAGGAGGTCTTCCCACCATTGATGTTGAGGGAGCACAGGTCCACTGTATTGGAGAGATTAGGTGATCTTTCAAAGTTGCACCAAGAGCACCAGGGAGAGATTGGTATGTGGTACGTTGTGTATGCACCCAATACTAGGACACATCTTGTGATGATGAAAACTCTATGTGAGAGAAGGCATAGTGAGACCTTGTCCTTCCACCTTCTGATAGGTGAGGTGACGACTACTTTGGAGGATGTGTGGCAGATTCTCTATTTGTTGATTCATGGTGATCGCATGATTTATGATATTGATGTTGGGTTTGATGCATGCCTTGAGGTGATGGAGATGGATCAGACTACCTTGGTTACATATCAAATTGATTTGGAGACATACAGAGGTCATGTGCCAACCTTTAGATTGATCATCGTAGCCATCATTTTGGGTTTGGTGGCTCCAGACAGACGCAACAGAGGATTTAGCCCATGATGGGGCTTAGCATGGCACCAGATGCTATACAGTAGGACTCTTTTTGTGTGGGGGTCTATGATGCTAGCCTCCTTATATCATGATCTACATAATTTTCTCTATTGTGATGGGAGAGCCATCAGTGCAGGGGTGACTCTGCTACACATTTGGGCATGGGAGCACATTGTCGTGCTTCAAACAATTGTTCAGATGGAAAATGTGGAGCACTATGATCCCATTATTTGGAGATACAGAGGTACCATTACTCTCAGGAACATTGGACAGATTGGGCTCCCATATTAGAGATGGTTTATTGATTACATGACAATTTTTTATTGGTGCCCATGGCTTCAGATGTTGCCATGGTCCACTGACATTCAACAGTTATATTTTTCTAGAAAGACCTGATATATATAGGGTTGAGAGCATATGATGATTGAGAGGTACCTTCATGATAGGGTGGCTCATCAACTCAGAGATGTACAGGACAGGCCTGATGATGCATATAGGGCCATTTTTGCGAGATTGACCAGAGAGGTTCTCACATGGGGACCAACCATTTCTACTCCAGAGGCCATTGAGAGTTTTTGATAGTTGGTGCCCCAGCCTTGGGCATATGATCAGGGATAGCCAATAGCTTGAAACACTTTGGCATATGATGCATGGTTCATCCCACCTAGGCGATTGACAAATCTGGCAGGTGCTTCTCCCAGAGGGAGACTAAGAGGTAGGGGACAAGGAGTCCAGGATGGCTATGTTTTGGGGGGTCCTCTAGTTGGATAGTAGCCTTAGGAATAACCATAGGTTCAGCCTTAGGTGCAGCCAAAGGTGCAACCACACGCAGGACCACCACCACCAAATGCATGAGACACACAGATTCAACAGCTATAATAACTGGTGCATACATTTACTGGTGAGTGGGATAAAGCTCGCCAATAGGTTTTAGTCATTACTATTGAGTGAGACTAGGCTTGATAGTAGGTGGTTGCAATGACAACAAAGAGAGATCGTGTGTTATAGATAGTTCAGGTTGTTACTGCTGAGAGATATTAGGAGGTGGCTTAGAGACAAAAAACTGAGGCTATGATGGTAGCCACACATGGTCAAACCATGTCAACGTGGTTATATATAGAGGCTATTATAGAGGCTGCATATTATAGGAAACATTATCATCAAGATGTTCCAATGGCTCTCCAACAACCAAATTTTTCATAGCGTAGCGATGTACATCCTCGAGCAGAGGGTCAACCTGAGCAGCAGGCTGGAGAGGGTAGCAGCCATCAAGGATAGCTTTTTTATGTATAGACACTTTTTGATTTTTCCCCATTCTTTATCATTGATATACATTCATGGGATCCCTTTTTATAGCCTCGTGGATATTGTACTTTTGATCGATGTTCATACACTAATCTAGATTTTGTACCATGACTCATTTTTTGATATATATATGATACAAATACAGATGATTCATGCTATGATGTGTTCATTTTATTTAATGATATGGATGCATTTTATTTATGCCTATGTGATATGTGATGATCATGATATGGATGGATACAATGTTATGTTCTTTTTCATTATCTTTTCACGCTATGATATGGATGGATGATTTATGATATGCAGATGTTATGGATGCAAATGATGTGGATGCATTTCTTTTTGTATATTTTATATACTTTTTATGATGATGATGTATGTATGTGAATGGATGGATGCAAATGCTTTATGATAAGCAATTATTTAAGATGCTTAGAATAACAAATCTATATTATTCACCACAACTCAAATGATAATGCAGAATGTATGATGTGATATGCATATGATTATGTTGATGGATGTTTTATGATTATGCTATGATTATGAGATGCATGTATGTTGATGGTTTGTGGATGTAGGGTAGATGCATTTAATGATGTTTTTGTTGACTATCATGATACCAAGTTAGTGGAAAGAGAAGATAGAAGAATAAATAATGAATAACCTTTGATGATAATGATTGCTTCAAAAGTTCCAACAATTCCTTGATCCATTGAGAATTATTAGAGATGGTGACAAGAAAATCACACTTTGGGATTGGGATTTTTCATTGTTCCTTATTGTTTGATGTAACACATAGATACGATGCATCAAGGTATTGATAACCAGGATGGTGTTGTATCTAGTGTAATGGAATTTGACTCGACAAGTAGATAGTATAGGTCTTGTTTACACCTTGACATACAGAAATGTCGTTGGAATGTAAGTTAGAAGCTTAGAATTTATATTGGACCAAAGCATGCACAATAGTCAACAACATGCCCTAAATGACCTTCCTACACACAACTAAGCAAGTATGCACCAAGATTATTTTACAAGAGTATCCACAAGCACAACAAACAAAAGATAATGATCGATGCCCTATTCCTTTCTCTCTAAATCATTTTGTTAGACATCATTGAGAGGTCCTTGGAATGGGTCATTAAGATAAATCATAAGAAAATATCAAAGATAAAAAATCAGTGTTATTTATAGCTCTTGCCTTGTTTAAGTTTAGCTAAAGTGATATCTAACACTAATGTCCATCATGGGAAGGATACATCCTAGGACATGTTGATAAGATGTTGTTTGATGTTGGGATGATGATGCTAAGATGAGTCATTGCTATAAACTTCACTGACGTGTTTAATGAGGATTTAAACTTTAGATTTTGACTTTTGGGTTCACACTATACAACTTGCTATACTTGCTTTCTACTTGTTTTCCCAAAGGGTGAAGGTAATGATCATTTTATTATGGGTGAAATTTTATTGTGGGTAAAAGCGAGATGGGATGGATGGGTTTTGTATTTTTTGGAATATTTCAATGTTTTTGGATTTTTGAAATGTTTTGAGGTTGTTTTTGGTCTTTTTGAAAGTTTATATGAATGCTTAGGAATTTCAAATTTTCTGAGGCTGTTTAGGGTTTTTTGAATATTTGAGGCTTTTTAGTTCTTTTGAATGTTTTCTATTATTTTTGTGTTTTCCATTTTCCAATTTTTTTGGGTAAAAGTATAGGCCTGTGTCACCCTTTGGGCCAAGTGTATGGATTCTATTGAACTTGTTTTGGTCGGAAGGGATTTGGTCAAGTAGGTTTTAGCCAAACCCATGTGGCGATGACATGGCACATACATGGCTTCAATGTTTCAACTGAGTGGGTTTCAACCGAAACATACTTGGTCGAGTCCCTTCTAACCAAAGGGGATTAATATAAAAGTAAAAAAGAAGTCGAGCACGGGCATTTCACATGTTCGCCTGAAGAGATCGTGGTTGAAGGATGGTTGAGTGAATAACGATTCTACAAAAAGGGATCGAGCCCAAGTTTTTCTACATTCAATTCATTTTATTTGGTTAGTAAACCGATGGTTGTGCATGATATCATGTTATGTTTTGGGTATGTGTAGGATCATGATGGGCCAAAAAGTGGTGATATGATGGGTATGTGTAATGTATGTGGCTAACGACTTTTCTTACCCAAAATTGATGAAACAAAAAGGGTTTTTAAAGGAGATTCTTAGCTTTCCACCAGTATAAATTATGCTTTACTTTGAATTTAATAAATAATTATTATTCATTTTCTATTTGAATTATGACTAAAGTCCGATTGATAGGTTGATTGAAAAAATCTATAGCTTTCAAATGGCATCACATTTTTTGAATCAAACATGTGTCACATTCTATGCTCCATACTATAGGATTAAAAAATGAATTTCATGAAGCTTTGACCAAGTAAAGGTGGTCGACATACGAGTTTTATATTTTTTAAAATTTGTAATAAAAAATCATAATTAATAATTTACTTGGAAAAATTACAAAAAATATGCATCACATCGGGACATGAGTCCTCTACTTATATCTAAAATATTATAAAAAAATATTATCATTTTATTGTGGTTAGGGTGGTCAGATAGACACCTACTTCTTATTTTTTCCCTAAAATTTAAGTACTATTGCATTGAAGTTTCAAATTTTCACCAAATAGGATTTTTTTTAAATAAACCTAGTAGTTTAGAAACTACATTCAATTTTCCACATATTCTATTCTTACATATTCTTGAAATAAATAGTTTGAATAATTTTTATGTCAAGTTGCCTAACTCTAATTTTTTTGAATTTTCCCCACTTAAGGGCTTGTTTTTTCCATGATGATCCTGCACATACCCTTTTACTGTTTGTTCTCAATTTGATGTGATTTTTTAAAGTGAAAGTTAGGGTTTCATGGTAGTTTTATTTCTATTTTTTAGTATTAGCTGGAAATTTGTTTTGCACATATTGAAAAGACTGTAATATAAACTACTAGTAAGGTTTTTGTATGTGATTTGGTTTATAATTTTTTGGTTTTTCCCATCATTGGAGTATTCGGTGGGAAGTTTTCTTTTTATGTATGGATGTATTATGAACTACAATTTAGGGGTTTTGGTATGCAATTTTAAGAGTTTATTTATAAACCCTTAAAATCACATGTGAATGGGTGAAAACCTTACATAGATGCCTCTTCCCAAATGGGCAGTTTAAATTTTAAATGATAATATAATCCACCTCAATGAAATTTGAGAGGTGTTTTTTTGTAATATAATGAAAATTTGTTGAGATTACTATAGAATAAGTATATAGTTATACATTTTCACAAATACGGAATTGCAAGTGCAAATATACTTGTATTGAAATGTGGTAAGAAAAAACCTGAGAGACATTACAAGAAATTTCACTAAAACATTATTATTTAGTTTTCATAACATAGAATAGTTGAAGTTACATGAACATAAACTAGAATGATGCCTCCATCAATGTGTTCCAAGCTGGAAAAAATATCGATGATTCCTTTATAAGAAATTTTTGTAGACATTCAAAAGCGTCATATCTGATTTCTCTTATTCAAACTCTCACACTTGAAATTTTCTTTACTATTCTTGGAAGTCGGCTACTTAGCCATAAATTTGTCTATGTATCATGAATGACCAAATTAATTTTTTCTTCCTGCATTTTGACATAGTGATCACTTGGTGTATGTTGGATTATGTATGATTCCACTGTTGCTTACTATTTTTCAAATCAATACAACAATTGAAGAAATGGAAGATTTTCTAATTTTGCATTTAAAACATTCAAAACCTTGAAAATTAGTTTCTGATCTTAAATATGATATGCTATAAATTTTGGAAACTTTATATGGTAACTAATTTTCAATGTATCACTACTATTTTACCTAATTATAAATAGTTTATAAAAGAAAGATAAAAAAGAGATAGGGATAGAAATAATCCTAATCAGAAACTGTTATAGAATAATATCATGTATTAATGGATTCATATTTAAATAAACCAAACTCTACCTAACTAGATTAAATCACAACATTGCAAATCCAATTCAATCTTTTAAGGAATTTGAATAACTTTTGGAATTGGAAAACTTCATCAAAGCACCCAATTTTAGCGTAACTTTAACAATCTTTCTCCATTAATGCACAAAAATCACAAACCAACAGATACATGCATATAAATTATAAAAGATGCATGTATTAGGAATGGGATTCCTTTTTGACAACCCCCATTTCACCAATCAAAAAATAAATAACTTCAATCACAAATTCATGACATTCATTAGTATTTTGAGGATCAAAAACTCACTCTAGTAATTTGATTCTTAGTTGATACAATATATGATCCTGGAATAGTGTAGACTAATTTTCCTCCAGTCAGGATTGTTCGTACTTCATCATAATCAGGAACTATTCTATAGGATGGTATTTTAATCTACTACTTCTTTGATTTGAGAGATGATTCCTTGTTTCATGTTTAAGAAGGATGTATGCATTTAGCATTACTTGTTCTTTTGTCATATATGGATTTGATATTGTAAGCATTACTTGAACTCACTTATAGCTTGTGCTTAATTTGATCACTTGGTATATGCTACTAATTGCATAAAAAAAATTTCTATACATTTCAATGGAGCACCCATACCAAGGAGATTGTTGGAGGAATTCATTATTGAAAGATGATTTTTAAGAACCATAGATTATTTGTTTAAGTTTTGTAAGATTTTGAGATCAAATTAGGTCCAATCCTTCATACACCAATAAAAAAAGCTAATTTGATATTATATTGATTTTAAATAAAAATGTAAATGAAATTACATATATATAGCTTGAATCAACCAATATAAAGAGTTAGCAAATGAAGCTTGATAACTAGGATTTCCTCTCTCTATGCATAATGATCTTGTTGGTCAAGCATTAACAAATTAAGCACCATCTTTCTAAGAGAAACAATCTTGAACGGTAGTCTCACTTAAAGTGTAACTGGATTTGAGATCCAATACTTGGTCTACTATGGAGATTTAATCCTATAGATTTGAACATATAGATAAACCACAAATATGCAACATAAGAATTGAATATTAACTCATAGATGCAAACCATATAAGTTTTGAATTAACATCAAATTGAACACATACAATAGCCTTTCTTGCCCAAAGGGCATGGGGGCAACTCAAACCCTCTCTACTTGACTCTCAAATCCTAGAACTAGGTTTCCTCTCAAAGGATTTATCTACAACTCCTTTAAAGCCTCTCTCTACAAACCTCTTAATTTTTCTCCCTAAAATCTCATGTCGAAGCTACTATCTAAAATCTACTATACAAAATGAATATGAAGTAGGCTATAAATAAATATAAACTTGCCTATTTTACAATAAAATTTCATACTTGAATAAATTTAGGACTTCAAGCTTATTATAAAAAAAAAAGAGTTCTTATAGCCAAATTTTGGTGCCAACATTCTTCTAACAAAAATAGTATATTTCATGTTCGAAATGCCAAAAAAAGGAAACTATAGGTCAAGAAAACTTTGTGATGCTCGACAACAAAAAGTGCACCTTCAAATCCACACAAATCTCAACTCTCTCTTGTTTGGTTGCATCCATGATTTACCAATCAATGAAAGAAATACATGTCAATAAAGCATCATAAAAATAACTTTAAAAACCTTTCAACCATTTATGAATGTTACAAAAATAAAACCTTGGTATTATGTGTTTGTAATTGAAATCAAATGCCACAACTTGCATTGTGAGCACACCTAGAACCCTCATCTATGACATCTCCACTCATCACACATCCTACTCAAGTCTTCATCACAACAAAAACTAACAAACATATCCCACATTAGCTAATCTACCATATCAAATGAAAGATAAAAAGTAGGTACCATTATTAATCCTTTATCAACTCTAAAATCAATGGAAATAAAGTGCCAAACCAATTTGGGAATTCTTATATGGTATTTACACCATCTTACGACACACATGGTAACAAACTAGTCTAACTACCAATTATGTATATGTAAACATTATGTCTATAATGCATTCAATACTATGTAGAATCACATCACAAAACCTAACAAGTGGTTGCTCACACCATGCAACCCACCCTTGCATAAATCCCAATCTCAATGTGTCACTAACTCGATTTGCATGCTCTCAATTGCACACTATGAAAAAACTCATCGATTAAAGAATTTTGAACATCACAAAATGATTGAAAATAAATTTATTACAACAATATAAATGCAATGAGAGAAATCTAAAAATAACAAAGAAATATGGCATGGTTGATAAGAGGGCATTAGTCGGTCCAAACCTGTTGGTTCTTCCAAAACTTTTGGAACTAGCAACAACATGAGGAGGTGGTTTTTATAAAACATTTGGACCAACTAATGCTCTCTTGTTGACCATACCAATAAAAGTAGAAATATATGGCAATATGAACCAATTTCATATTTTTAAAAAATAGAAGAATCTATGAGATATTAGATTTAAAAATGAAACCTTTTTTTTGTACACAACCTAAACCATAACCTATGTTACTCAAAATCTATGAGATACTTAGATTAAGCAAAAGAGTTAGTAAACATTGATGAAAAAATGAAAGCTCACAAACACCACCCTAAGTGAAGCTAGTTATAGTAGAAATTTTGGTGTCTATTCAATGTATTTTAGGATGTGGGCCTAGTATAAATTAAAGATATGACTTACAATTCTATAACTTTATGCATTTTGAAATTATAGAGTTGTAAGTAATCCTAAAATACATTGTGTTAGGAAACAAATTTTTTATTATAACTAATTTTTCATTTATCCATTCACATAACTCCAATTACTTTAAGGTACCTAGTATTTGGAGTTATTGAATTGAAGTTATGTAAATGGATAAGTGAAACTAATTATAGTAGAAATTTTGGTGCCTACAATGTATGTTAGGATATGACTTACAACTGGATATAATTTCATTTAAATTCATGATTTTATGAGTATATTTAAGTGGTGCATTTAAACATTTAAATAAAATTATAGTCATACTTTTACATTAATTTGCAAGTCATATCCTAAAATACATTGTGTTAGGCAACAAAATTTCTACTATAACTAGTTTCACTTATCTATTCACATAACTCCAATTAATACCCTTCCAAGATTATTTCAATAAAGTATTTGATTGATCATTTATTGTATTCAATGTATAGGTCATCATTGAGAATGGCAAAAAGGGCCAATTATTACCCTTCCAAATTATTTTAATAAACTGTTATTTAATATTCTTTTGTATTTGATTGATCATTTAATGTATTGAATGTAGGAAAACTTGGGTTCAAAATGTATTTGTAGACTCACTCTTTGACATATCATCCTTTGAACATAGTCAATTCACTTGAACATGCAAAATGCCAATCAAATATAGAAGAATATTAAATAACAATTTATTGAAATAATTTGGAAGGGTAATAATTGGCCTTTGTAGATGTCTCACACTAAATGAATGTTTAATAGGTCATGATTGGTGATGGTGTACATTCAATACAATAATTGATCAGTCAAATACTTTATTGAAATAATTTTGGAAGGGTAGTAGTTGGAATTTATGTGAATGGATAAATGGAACTAGTTATAGTAGAAATTTTGGTGCCTACAATGTATTTTAGGATATGACTTACAACTAGATATAATTTCATTTAAATGCATTTATTTTATGAATATATTTAAGTGGTGCATTTAAATGAAACTATAGTCATACTCTTACATTAAGTTGTAAGTCATATCCTAAAATACATTGTGTTAGGCACCAAAATTTCTACTATAACTAGTTTCACTTATCTATTCACATAACTCCAATTAATACTCTTGCAATATTATTTCAATAAAGTATTTTATTGATCATTTATGTATTTGAAGTGTATACCATCATCGAGAATGGCGAAAAGGGCCAATTATTACCCTTCCAAATTATTTTAAATAATAAACTATTATTTAATATTCTTTTGTATTTGATTGATCATTTAATGTATTGAATGTAGGAAATCTTGGTTTCAAAATGTATTTGTAGACTCACTCTTTGGCATATCAGCCTTCAAACATAGTCAATTCATTGAACATGAAAAATGCCAATCAAATATAGAAGAATATTAAATAACAATTTATTGAAATAATTTGGAAGGGTAATAATTGGCCTTTTTGGATGCCTCACACTAAGTTCAAATGTTTAATAGGTCATGCTTGGTGATGGTGTACATTCAATACAATAATTGATCAGTCAAATTCTTTATTGAAATAATCTTGGAAGGGTAGTAATTGGAGTTTATGTGAATGGATAAGTTAAACTAGTTATAGTAGATATTTTGGTGTCTAGCGCAATGTATTTTAGGATATGAATTAAAACTTAATGTAAGAGTATGACTATAATTTCATTTAAATGCACACCACTTAAATATATTCATAAAATCATGCATTTAAATAAAATTATATCTAGTTGTAATTCATATCCTAAAATACATCGTAGGCACCTAAATTTCTACTATATAACTAGTTTCACTTATCCTTTCACATAACTCCAATTACTACCCTTAGTAATTGGAGTTATGTGAATGGATAAGTGAAAATAGTTATAGTAGAAATTTTGGTGCCTAGCATAATGTATTTTAGGATATATGACTTACAACTTAATGTAAGAAAGTATGACTATAATTTCATTTAAATGCACCACCTAAATATATTTATAAAATCATGCATTTAAATGAAATTATAGAGTTGTTTAAGTCATATCCTAAAATACATTGTAGGCTCCAAAATTTCTACTATAACTAGTTTCACTTATCCATTCACATAAATCCAATTAACAACCTTCCAAGATTATTGATCATTTATTGTTATTTAATATTCTTTTGTATTTGATTGATCATTTATTGTATTGAATGTACACCATCACCAAGAATGGTATTATACATTCACTTAGTGAGGCATCCAAAAAGGCCTAGATGTGTGTAATGACAAAAGGATAAACAATTTTAAGACCGAGCAATCCTAATAGAATATCTCCTTCTCTAACATGAAGTAGAAATGCACCACTCATAATTATAGTGTAGAAGTTAATTCAAGATTTATGTATTTATATGCTTACATGTTAATTTTACATGTGAATGTTTCAATAGGATATTTTAGTACCACTTCTTTTATAGGAATTTTTTTATAATCCTACTTTCTCCCTTTCTCCCTCTTTTTCATAGATAGTTGAATGTAACTTAAAATTGTTCTTATTTTTACTTCATGATGTTCAAGCCACTCATTGCTCATATTTCCTATTTTTTATAATTTCCTATGGAACATCTTACTAGAAAAATGGTTATTGCATATTTACTAAATTAGAGAAAAAAAATAAGTACATATTTGTAAAAAAAAATAATAATTAAATTTGCAAATCTTTATATTTATATAGATATGGCTAATGATCGGGGATCACATCATTCCACTTAGTCTCAGTAGCAAGCTAATGCTAGGTATAATTTATATAATGATAGCATTAAGAGATTAGAGAATGCTTTGAGATGTTTGGACCAAACAATACTTAACTCCCCTAATCTCCCTAATAGAGATAGATTAGTTAGCATTCAAGAGGAGATCCACTGTATGATTCACACAATTCAATCTTCTACTCCTTATGATGAGGTTAGCATTGAGGATTTTTATAGGTCCCTTGCTAGAAATGTTATTGGCACAAAGAAAATTGATTCTATTACTAGTAGAGTTTCAACACATAATGTGCACGACATGTTCCCTCATTATATGGGACAAAAGAAAGTTAGAGGATATGTTGTTACTAGATGTACATATGACCATGTTGATCCATTTATATATCCTAGATGGTTGGAAGCCCATCATAGATGGCCTCATAATGATAAGTTGCCCCTTTATTTTTGCAAAAAGCTATATGTCGAGTTTCATTTAGGGTTAGCAGTGGACTACACATCTATTCCTTCACATGATGGACAGGGAAAAGGGAGGTTTGCTGACAAACCTCAATTTAGATGTGCAGATTTTCCACCACCCATCAACAAGAGGGCATTAGTTGGTCCAAACCTTTTGGTTCTTCCAAAACATTTGGGACTAGCAGTAGTAGGAGGTGTAGCAACAACACCTACCTGATTTGACCTTTTTGACAGTATTATCGCGATTGCTACTCAGGTCGATCAGATGTCATTTGATGTTGGAAAAATGAAGAAGAACATCTCATTTTGTTACTTTATGTGATCATTGATGTCACCATGAAATATGAGTTGCAACTACAAGATCGAGTTTGAAGTTATTATGGTATTCTAGTCTGGTATTTCAACCGGTATTTTGCTTATATCCTCTGGTATTTTGGTCGGCATTTGTTTGTCGGTGATTATTGTTGCTTGCGGTTTTGGGAAAGGTTTTGTAGATTTCAAGAGCACATACATTCAATAATTCACATATTCGGTCCTCGTATAGAATGTTTATTGATCTTTTGCATTGAAGTATATTCCTAACCGACTTCTTTGGGAAATTGTGTAAAGGTGAAATAAATTTTTTATGCCGATATATGTGCGACCTATTTTAGGTCCATGCCAACTTGATGAAGTGTGTTGGATGTGTGAATTATCTTTTCAAAAGTTTTATGAATGCTTATAGTTGACAGATGGTATTTTTTTGTAAATATAAAGTGCATCTAATTAGGCCGACCTAATTGATGCTTGCGGAGAGATCAAATATATAATGGATAATCCTTGAAGTTTAATATGTGTATTTTTATGTGTGTGAATATGAAGAAGAGTGAATATGATGAAGTGTGTTAAGTCAGTTTACTAAGCTACATTGGAACTAAATCTGCACTCACTAGGTGTACCCCATCAATTCATTTTCCTGGCTGTAAGCCATTTTTTGTCATTGTAATTCTGTAGGAAATGAGCCTTTGTTTCTAGACAATGAGTCCTAGCAGTGAGCCACCCATTTTTTAATACTTTATAATTGGTTATACTATATTGTGAGCTAACACTCACCATGTTTTTTCCCATTTTGGGTTTTCCATGTAAAAATTTTAGTGCTCCTGTGTTCTCTGATTTCATGCTATGTTGATGCTTTTATTTATCTTTGCTACTGTTTGCATTGGAATAAGTGGATGGTATCTGATCAGAAAATTTAAGATATTGATTCACCTCCCACTCTCAGTATCTTGGACCTTCAACAATTGGTATCAAAGCTTCGTTCCTTTGGAAAAGCCTAAAAACTTGAGGGAGATCCTGAAAATGGAAGAAATGGATGGTAAAGGAGAGCTTCAGACTACACTTAAGGATCTTGACAAAGTTGAAAGAGAAAATAGAGATCTAAAAGAAAATATTGATGGAGCAAATTAATGTGTCCAAAAATTAAAGGAGCAATTGAAAAAATTCAAAGATAGGCATAAGGAAGTAACTGATCAATTGAAGAAGGCTAATGAAGATATTTTCGATTTGAAAGTACAAGTAGAGGAAAAGAAAAGAGTTGAAGAATGTTTGAACAAGTTGGTACAAAGCAAGTCCAAAGAGTGCACCAAGCTTGAACAAGAAGTAGTGAGCTTGAAAGTGGATTTGGAGAAGGAAAAACTCTGTGAAAACAATTTCAAATCTAGCTCAGACAGGCTTGATGAATTGATTGTAGGAAAAAAGCCAAGTAAAGACAAAGGTGGTATGGGAAATGATACTAGTGAAAGTTTCAAGACTATAAACAAACAAAAGACTCTGAATAAAGAAAAGAAAAAATAAAATCCAAGGAAATATGCTAGGAGACCTCAGGTGAGACAACCTAATGCACAAAGGTATCCTTCTTTTAATGGTACTTGTTTTTCATGCAATAAATTTGGTCACAAGGCAACAAAATGTAGATGTAGGATGAATCTGCTCCCTGGTCCTTTTACTAGTCAATGTTTTTCATGCAAAAGAATTGGACATAGGGCAAGTGAATGCAGAACCTTGATGATGAATCAATTTAATGGAAGAAAAATAAATCAATCATTTAATGGGTATTGTTATACCTACAACAAGTATGGACATAAAGCTAACCAGTGTAGAACAAGAGTCAATGGAAGTCAATCTAATCAAAGAAATATTGTCTGTTATAATTGCAACAAACCAGGGCATGTTTCAAGAGTCTCCAAAAGCAACAAGAGTAAGGAGACCAATCCAGTAGAGAAGAGTGAATCTGTGAAGAAGGTTGAAAAAGATGAGATTAAGCAAGAGATGAATAAGATTTCGAGAAAGAAAGAAGAACTAGAGACTACTGATGTGTCTGTGCCCTCATCCAGTATGAATGATTCCTCTAGGGATTAGACCCAACAAGGTCATAGGGGGAGCATTATAAAAAAATCATAAGAACCCCTAGATAAATGTCATGTCAAAGGATGGCACATGGAAGAAATGTGAAGATTGGGTTTTTAGAGGTTTTCAAAAAGGAACCAGTAGAAAATATAATGGGATGTTCTTTTGCAGAGCGAATTAGGGTTTATCTATGAAAAAGAAAAGAGTTTTTAGCAGCTTTTCGGTTTTTTCCGCATTAAATGTGAACTAGGGCAGATCATTATTTTATAAAGGAATGTTTAAGGCATTTTTTTATCATTCAAGCATTTAGAGAGATTGAAGAGATTGAAGAGATTTTGGAGCATTCTTAAATTGAAGTTCGAGTTGTGGAAACCCTAGTTGTGATTCATCATGCAGAAAAAGGTACTTTTATCTTTTGAAGCAGTTGTGTTTTTCTTTATTCAAGTTGTTTGAGTTTGAAACTAGTAGAATGGAAACTCTTGTTGTTGTGAAAGCATTGAAGAGGTCGAGGCCCTCTTATAGAAAATGACTTTCAAAGGTTTTCAAAGATGACCACATGGGTGCATTTTCGTCAATTCCCCATGGAATAATTCCAATTGAAGATACAAGGATGTACATTCATGTGAAGTATGAGGAATATGATCACTCTAAATTGATTGATATTTGGCATAAAGAGCTTATTGGGAATGACTTCTTAATAAAACCCAAATACTCAAAGGTAGTTGAGAAAAGGTTGGACAGGTGGAATAATTTTCCCAATTTCAGCTACGATGAGAAATATGTGCAACTAGTCCTAAGTAGGATTCGTGAAAAATTTCTCTAGACTGACCATCCTCACCTAATAACAAAATAAGCAATTAGTGCTATAATTGGTCTTTGGGATAAGGGTACAGTGCCAGTGTTAAAATTTGTAAATAATGAGGTAGTTATGGAACTCACAGGTGTGGCATACGAAAAAAGAGCCCTAACGACGAAGACCATTAATAATCCTATTGTGAAGTATGCATAGATGATGATTGGACATAAAATATATTTCACAAATAGAGAGAATTTTGTTTCATCCATAACAATCTATACTGGTTTTGATATGGTTGAGAATGGTGTTGATTATGATCTTTGTGAACTTCTTAGGATACAGTTGCTAAAGAACCTAAAGTCGACAAGGGAAAGGAAATATGCATTCAAGTTTGGTTCTTTGATTATATGCTTATCATTTTACTTCATGAAGAGATTACTAGAAAAAAGTGAAGTACATTGGGACTCATCCAGACTAGTAGGACATCATATTTTTTATTATTTGCACAGTCTAGGAAATTTGGATGCTTAGGATAATTCTCTAACAACATTCTTTGTTGTATTTAAAAGAAACATGAATGAGAGGGAGAGGATCCTGAAGAAAATTGTTGATAAGTATAAGCACGAAATCATATTCCATGTCTCATCTAATGAATGCATGATTGAGGCTATAGAACCTCAAACTGTCTGGATTCAACCTCTGGGATATGAGGTGATAGAGAATGAAGCCAAAGGTTGTGTGCAATTGTTGTTAAAGAATACAAAGGAACCCAATGAACCTCGGAATGGGACATATGTAGAAAAGTCTATGGAAATTCATATGGAGTAGCAAAAGCCTAAGATTAGAAAGAAAGTAGAGAAAACACTTAAAGAAGCTAGATTCAAAAATGATGATATTTCCCTTGGTAGGGATAAGGGAGAAATAAGGGAGGTAGAATCATCTGGCCCAAGGAGATCTAGAAGGAATACCTCTACAAAATCCTCAGCTACCCCTGCAACTAAGATTGATCCTGGTATGGTTGATAAAGGGAAAGGTCCTATTTCCTCCGAACCAACTACAAGATTTAGGAAGAGGAAAGAAACTCCTCTGGTAGCCCTTGCAAAGAGAGGAAGGAAAGAGAAAGCAACAAGAGAGAAGAATCTGAGTGTTACAGATGATTAGGATGAAGAAGAAGAAGATCCTAAAGTAAAGTTGGTAATGAGAAGAAGAGGATGTTTACCCTTTGGTGAAGGTGAATCTATAGAAACTATTGGCTCCAAGAGAGTTCATATTGTATCATCCTCTAAAGATGAAGAAGATCATGATTTCGGTATACATGTGCACACCAAGCCTGAATCAAAGAAGGCTAAGGTATTTGGTGAGGCCTATGTGGACCAGAGAGATGAACAAGATACTTCGGTAAGTTCTGGCCCTCGATATAAACTTGATCCAACTCTTAACTCCTTGCTAAATTTTGAGAATATGCTTCAACCCACAACTGAACACTATGATATAGTTGGAGAAGAGAAGAAAACACTACTTTTAGTTGTTTTCAATATTTTATTGTAATAGAGGTCAAATGGGATGACAAAAGGAAAGATGTACCTAAAAGCGTGTGGGATGATCTGATGAAAAGGAGATCTGAGGCTGTTGTGTTTGAAGAAAAGATTAAAAATGCAACATATAATAAGATTGGGTCTTCCTTGACACCTGATGATCTAAAATATCTGAAGAAGATCTGTGTTGAAATGTTTTAGATGAAGAGTAGAGTGAATATGTTGATGACAAGGAACAAGAAGCTGATAAAGAAAGTAAGAAAGGAAACTGGAAAAGTAATCCAAGAGACAGCTGAAAAATATGGTATGCTGAAAACTAATGAAGATGCTCCTGCTACTGAAAATTTTGAGGAGAATACTCCTCTTGATACAGGTAATGAACATATTTATAGAAATTTTGATGTTGAAATTAATGTTGGTATTGAAAATAATGAGCAGAATGAAGGAGAAGTTGAGCCTAAGATGCATAATGATGCTCCTCTGGAGCACACTGAAGTAGAAGAAGGAAACAATGATCAAGGAAATGGTGAAGAATAAGGACATGACAATCCTGAGGAAGAATAGAATAAAGATAAAGATGAAGACATAGAAGAAGAGAAGAAAGAAGAGGAAGAAGAGGAAATAGAAGAAGAAAAGAAGGAAGAGGAAGAGAAGAAAGAGAAAAAGGAATCTTGAAAAGAAAAATGAAGATACTAAAGGGAAAAATGAAGAAAGTGAAAGGAAGATTGTGAAATCACTTAAGATTCCAAAAGAATCATCCTCTGGGAATGATGTTTTGAAAGGATTTCTCTCCAATCAAATCAGATTTCAACCGGTTATTCCCCAAGAGATTTTATAAATTCGTATGATTGAAGGGCTAGTGGATATGGAGAAGATGTCTTTGGCACACAAAGTTATGTTGGGAGATGCTATGCAAGCATCTGGTAGAAAGGAAATTTTGGAATCACATCAAAGAGGAATATAATTGGTAGAGGATGCCCTCAAGGTATTACAGGAAGTCATACTCGGTGCATCCATTGATACATCTCTCGCCCCCCGTTGAAAATTTGAGATTATTTCTAGACTCTCTCAAGGAGTATACCTTCGGGCTTAATGAAAAGGAAAAACAAGAGGTTGAGGAGAAATTGGTGGAGAATAGGTTGTTGGACCTACATGAAAAATGTGCTCTTGCACACTCTAGAGTTGAAAAGAACCTAGAAGATGTGAAGGTTTGTGAGACTGAAGCTAATGTTGTTCTTGCTTATTGCTTAAAGTGGCTTGATGTCACTCAAAATATTAAGGTTTCTATGGATTCCATTGAGTCTCAACTATCAATAATATTTGGTACTTACAGTCTATCTAAAGATAGAGACAACTCATCCTGGAATGCAATCTCTGCACATAAAGAAAAATTCTTTGTTTTGCAAAAGCAAAAGGAATAAATCATCAAGAAATTTGACCAATTGAGTGACATTGTGAGAGTTAAATTCACTTTAGTTGGCAAGGCCCTGGCTTGCAAAGAAAAGATTGAAAAGATAAACCTGACTCCTGATACTTTAGAAGGTGTAGAAGAAATTTTGATTGAGTTGGAGTCCTTGAACAACATTCTGATTGCTGCTAAGGATAGTTGGGAGAATGGAAAAGCAGTATGGGAAGGCATTCTGAAGGAGCTTCAAGGCTCATCATCTTCCAACTGATACATGTTTCTTTGTTTTCTCTGCCTTAATTTTTTTTCAGTTGTTTTTAGAACACCCTTTGTCCTTGATGTCAAAGGCGGAGAAGAATGGTGGAATGGTGTTAGGGGGGAAGTATTGTAAATAAGGAACTATGTAAATATTATTTTTGGTTTTTGGCACATGTTGCCATCAATGACAAAGGGGGAAATTGTTGGAAAAATGAAGAACATCTCATTTTTTTACTCTGCATTTTCATTGATGTCACCATGATATATGAGTTGCAACTGCAAGATCAAGTATGAAGTTATTCTGGTATTCTAGTCTGGTATCTGAACTAGTATTTTTCTTATATCCTTCAATATTTTGGTTCACATTTGTTTTCCGGTGATTATTGTTGCTTGCAGTTTTGGAAAATGGTTTGTAGATGTTGAGAGCACCTACATTCAATATTTCATGTATCTAGTGCTTGCATAGAATGTTTATTGATCTTTTTCATTGAAGTATATTCCTAGTCGACTTCTTTGGGAAATTGTGTAAAGGTGAAATAATTTTGTTATGCGGATATATGTGCAACCTATTTTAGGTCCATGTCGACCTAATGAAGCATGTTGGATGTGTGAATTATCTTTTCAAAAGTTTTATGAATGCTTGTAGTTGAAAAATAGTATTTTTTGGTAAATATAAAGTGCATCTAATTAGGCTGACCTAATTGATGCTTGCAGAGAGATCATATATATAATGGATAATCCTTGAAGTTGAATATGTGGATTTTTGTGTGTGTGAATGCAAAGAAGAGTGAATATGATGAAGTGTGTTAAGTAAATTTACTAAGCTACATCGGAATTGAATTTGCACTCACTAGGTGTACCCCATTAGTTCATTTTTCTAGTTGTAAGCCATTTTCTGTCATTGTAATTGTGTAGGCAGTGAGCCTTTGTTTCTGGACAATGAATCCTAGTAGTGAGCCACCCATTTTGTAACACTTTATAACCAATTATACTATATTGTGAGCTAACACTCGTCGTGGGTTTTCCACGTAAAAATTATGGTGTTCTTGTGTTCTATGATTTCATGTTATGTTGATGCTTTTATTTATCTTTGCTATTTTTTGCAATGGAACAATTGGATGGTATTTGATTAGAAAATTTGAGATACTAATTCACCCCCCCTTAGTATCTTAGACCTTTAACAATCTAATCATTTTGGAAGATACTTATTACATCCGTAGATTAGCCTTCCTCCCACTGAGGCTACATCTACCAATTATGATCCCTACATTTGTGCAAAGCTACCATCACCATCAGATGTGGCCCAAATGAGTGAAGCCACTGTATGTAATGTTGCTTTGGTTCCCATTGTTGATTTACTATCATCATACCAGTTTATCGACGATGAGTATGGGATTCCTTTAGATGTTGTAGCAACTCATATTAGATGACATTTTGGTAGACAGTCAAGTCAAGGTGAGGTGGCTTCACAAGATGATCAAAATATTTCATACTAGCCTAGAGTCCCTGAGGTTACTACACAGATGTACATGGCACATATAGCTCACTTCTCTTTGGCATTGGTCCTCTACCTGATACAAGTGTCCTTGATTCAACTATGCATTCTCGTGATATTAGTGACAGTGGTAGAGTGCTCCAGGGTGAAACACGGATACTTTCAAATAATTAGATATATTTTGCATTCTAAAAATTCACATACATATATAAAATAAAATTGAATTTAAAGTAGTTCTCACTCTTCATTGAAATCTTATATTTTTAAATTTCTAGAAAAATGAGGGTTTATCACGCTTTGGAGACTTGGAGCATGCAGACGATCCTATGCATGGTACATTTGAGGTACATTTATAATATTTAAAGTACTTGATGCATTCAAACATTGATTTAAGTACAAAACTTTAAGATGACTTTACATTTACACGTGTACATTAAATTAATTAATGTACTTTCTTTTGCAGGGAGGCAGATCTGGACATGGATTGAGAGAGCCATCGAGCCACGGATCCAGACATGGATCAGGAGAGAGATCAATCCATAGTCATATTAGCCATCCTCCACTTTGATTTATTTTACATGCAGATACATGATTTGTTATACATTCTATATTGTGATTTATCACATCATGGTTCGTAGATGATGATCTTCACATTATATACATTTTACATTATGGTTCATCTTATTATGGAAATAGAAATTCTTAAAGCTAATTAGGGTTTTGAGTTGGGAAACTTTAATATTAGATTTCTCACTTTTAATCTATAAAAAATTGAATTAATTTAATGATTTTTGGTTCAATAAGGTATTTGGGAATGGCGGGTTGAATATGTTCTAAGGCTAATTTACCATGTTCTAAAGGGTTTTGACAACTATTTACACATCAATTATTTAACATTTAACAATAAACATAATATTAATATTAAAAAACACTAAAATAATCATATTTTTATTTAATTTTCATGTTGCATTAAAAATTAAGAATAGGTAACTTCCACATTCACTATAGATTCACTCAAAGTTATTGTGTCATCTCGCTTGAAAAATTTTGAACCCATTTCTATGCTTGAAAATTATAGTTCATCACTAATTAAAAAGATGTTAGAATTTAATAATCTATAATATTTAGAGATATTGATTTAGATGCCTCTTTTCATATGAATTCACATAGGAAGTGTTGCATAAATTATATATATAATATTATGGCAGAGAGGTCTAATTAGGTGAAAAAAATTATCATAAGATCATTATCAAGGGTAGTATAACACTAACTTTTAGTGATGGCACAATGAAGACACTATCTGATGTGTTGCACGTTCATGGTTTAGCCAAAAATCATATTTAAGATTTTAAGATGGATGATAATAATGTGCATATTATTTATGATAAGCTCATGGTTAAAAATTCATTAGGGGAGATTTAGTCTTTATGGTAGGTAAATAATATTTGTAATCCAATGAGTGCAATATGCAATAGTATAATGAATCTTTTGAAGCGATGATGGTTGTATTCTATGGGTAGAATTCTAGTGCCCAATGCTATCATTTCTTTAACTCCAATTTGTTTTACCATCCTTCTTGAAGATGACTAAAAAGTCAATGTATCTCAATTCAACATCATAAAAAAAACTAATTACTATAAAAAATCATCCCCAAGGATATTAAATTTATAATTTCATCTTAAGCTAAAAATATCTAATCATTAAACAAACTACATGGGAAATCAAAGATGGAATGAGGGGCCTATTTTGTGAAGACTCATGGAATGGGTATGATTCCCTTAAATATCTTCTAAATATGGAAGAAATAAGGTATGATTTAGACATATTCTAGGCTAAGTATTCTAGAGACTACGTAAAAAAAGTGTACCGTGGGGTCTATAGTGAATGGAGAAGGAAAATTATCCATGATATACACACTCAATAAGATTAAAAATTTAATCTATAAGAGGTTTTAGCTAGGAGGAATCTTTTTATAGACATGAAGAAAATGACAACATAAGACAATATGGATAAAATTAAGGAAAACATATTATAAATTTGGGATGTATATTAAAAGAAGCTATAGATAGGATAGTCGATTTACCCTAAAATCTATGTTCAAATAAGAACTATATTCCTAAAGAAGGAGATTTTGTATGAGTACATCTACAAAAAGAAATAATACAATAGAAATATTATGAAATATGAGGTTCTCTAGGCAATTTAGATGTGCTTTATGTAATACAAAGAAGAAACTATTTATCAATTATTGCTAACTTATCAATTTACAAATTCTTTCCCAAAACTAGTTTAGAATAAAATTAATTGGCATGATGTTAGAGTTTAATATGTATTGAATATTTTTAACTCATATATTTGTCTTTATACAAGCCCCATTTTCTGAAGAATTTGGATCAACTGCCTCTTAATAATCATTTTGGAAATCTAGAAGAAATAGGATTTTTTATCAATAGGATTGATAGGGCCATCTGAAGAATTTGGATCAACTTCCTCTTAATAATCATTTTGGAAATCTAGAAGAAATAGGATTTTTTATCAATAGGATTGATAGGGCCATTGAAGAGGTGGTAAATGAAAAAATTTAGAAGACAAAGTAAGAAAAATGGGGCCATTACCTAATCGGACAATGAGTTGTTGAATATCTAGAAAATATTGGAAGTTCCACCTATTTATGGGGCCGATTAGGTTAATCCTCCTCAATTTTATAGTGAATATGTTTAGTTGAGTCTCCACCTATTAGGTGGTACAAGTTAAATTTTGAGAATAATTTTCTCGTCTCTAAAATGGGTTGTATGTTGGGAGATCATAAAGGACACTTGATTGCTTTTAATTCAAATTTTTGCATGCAAAATATAATGAAGCAGAGGCACTTGCACCATTTTAAAATTTACAAACAAGATGATAGCTAGGTATTAAGAAATTATAAATCAAGAGAGACTCATAGATTATCATTAATGATCTAAGGAAGAAAGGGATAAATTTTTTGAAACTAAATAAAATATTGAATTAAATGTGGCCTATGATAAATAAATTTGAGAACCCCTTTATTAAATTTAGGTTTTTTTTTCTAATATTAAAATATATAATTTATTTTAATAATTAGATGATGATTATTGGTTATGTAAAGAAAGTTGAGAAGTGAGATTTTATAAAAAACTATGTTGGTGGTAAAAATGCATTGACATATTTGAGCCAAATAGGAAAATTAATGAAATAATTGATTAAAATCCTTTTATCTTGTATATAATGATGCCTATATTAGTCACATGCAATTTTTTGTGAAATAAACCTAAAAATAAAAATATATTTCATTTTAGGACTATTAGGCATGGTAATTTATTTGGATTGGATGGTACTACTTAATCTAACTATGCCATGACTTTTGATCATGTAAATGAATTAGTTGATATGCCAATGTTTTGACATCAAAGATCAAACCGCATCTAGGTGAGAAAAGATCAAAAACATTGAAGAATAAATATATAGGTGAGATTGTGTGTTTCATAAGCAAAATACAGTTAAATTCTCATAGTAAAATGGATTTTAGAGTTAATTTGAATAATTTGAATAATTTTACAAACATAATTGGATTATAATTTAATAGAAAAATATTCCATATATATATATAAATGAGGTAGCTAAGATAATCAATATAATATTAAAGGAAATAAATAAATGTATGTTAAGTTGTGTTAATTAGAAGAAAATTATTTGGGAGTAAGTTGTTAGTATTTTTTGTTATTTGATAAATAAGTTTCCTATTTCCATCGTTGTTGAAGAGACACATAACTGAAGGTCTCTTATAGCTTGTGTAATTAAAACTTAAATAATGATTTGCATACCATACTTCACAAATTCATTTTTACTTTACTAAATCAAGTAAAATTCCATTTTAACTAAGGTGCTTGAGCTTAATAAAGGATTAAATATTTATTTTTAACCAAAAATTAAATTTCATAGTTAGATTTACAAATAAATAAAATTCACTTGAAAATTAGAAAGTTATTTATAAATTGTACTATTCTATCTCTGATACTATGATGTTACATTCATTTTGATGAGCTAACAAGTATATGTTTGTGATTCACAATGCAACATAGGAAGGGAAGGGTTTTAGGAATTAAGTGAAGAGTGTTCTCAACTATATAGTGTTTTTTATATCATCAAAAGTAAGATCAAAATTATGTGTTATAATTATGCACCAAAGATATCCACAAACCTGCAGTCAAACTAACCTTAAGAAAAATTTATAGGAAAATAAGGTCATAAAAAAGAAAGCTTCATGGGCTACTATTGAATGAAATTATTTGAATTCAACATAAAATAAAAATATTTTCAAATTTAGGTCCAAATTTTGTATTTGTATTCAAGGGGTGAACGCTTTTGACCCGGAGCTATGAACCGATGAGGTTACAAATGGGGGACCTCATCCCCAAATGTTACATGTATGTATTGTCATAGAAAATATATATGTACAAAAATATCTTAAAGTTCTTGGGACATATAATTTGGATCCTCTCTATCTTTTATTATCTCTAAAATATTTTCATGGTCTTCAATAGGCAACCTCCACCTTTGTTTGGCATACCCTCTTTTTGGTAAAGTTTCAAGATTTAATCTTGTTGCTATAACTAAATGACTATAATGTAAAACCTTTTGACCTAGCATATAATCAATAAATATAATGCCATTTATATCTATCTTTGTTTGTTGATAGTATGTGCCTTCAACAACCACTGATTTAATAGGATACTCTTGCCCATCACCATCTATCATTGATTCTAACAATTTGAATTTTGGTTGAGTACATCTTAGTATATAGTAATCTACACCTTCTACATTGTCAAGATTTGTCAAGATTTGCAAGAACAAAAAAATATCTCTTGTACACACCATGTAATAAACCATGCTAAACTTAGGTAGAATATAAATCAATTGTAAGAAATAAAATTCAATTTAAAAATTTAAAATTTACCTGTAACAACTAAATTTGATACACGTTTGTAATCAGTTGAATACAGAGGATCATAGATATCTACAATGTCATTATCTTCAAAAGGGTTCGATGTGTCCACTATTTCTTTTATTTCCCATTGTGAAACATACCCATCTCTAATATTCTCACATTGTAGATTATTTGCATTATTCTCAATGCAATCAACAAAAAAAAATGTTTTTTTCTCTCACTTGAATTACTGGAGGCCTACTATGTCCTACTGTCATGATTTGATGCAAACTTCTAATACCACTAATTGTTTGACAATTAGTAAGAGTTGATCGGTCAATATCTGTAAATTTCAAACATCCAATTAAAAAGTGTATAAAATTGAAAATTCAATTTATGTACACATTGAAATTCATAAAAAAAAATCATTTATGTACCTTTAACTTCCCAAAAATATCTTGTGTTGTATATTGAGTAATGGGAAACAAAATGAATTTTGCACCATTCAACAATTTTATGTGCATTCCTTATGGCATTACTTGCAAGTTCATGTTGGTAAAATGTCAAGTTAAGAGGTTTTGTAGTTGAAAGGAAAAGACGATCTCAAAAACAATAATTAGATTTTTTCTAAAAATTCATATGGTGTTACTTGCTAGTTCATGTTGGTGAAGTGCACGCTTCACACATGCTCTAGCTCCATCACTCTCTCCTTGTCCATGTCCACTCTCATAGAAATTCCACAAAAAATTTATGTCACATCTAATATGTTGTTGGCTTAAACAATCAAAAGCTTTTGTAGACTTAAATTGTCCTGTGACGCCACAACCAATTTCATTTAAAACCGAGATAGTAAAAATAAACTATATGTGTACAACTAATTAAGTCTGAACAAGTTAAGTAAACAAATAAACATATAATTTCAAAAAAAATTAAATCAACACTTACTAGCACATCCATCAAACCATATCCAATGTTGTGAAGCATCTATTTGATGTCGTCTCAGGTCTTCAAAAAACATTGCAAAACAATGGGCTACATAGCTTCTATCATGACATGTATCATCACTGATATAAAAATGAACCTCTTTGATGATAATTCATTCATCTTTGCTACTTTGTAGACCATCTAGATGTTCTTCAGCATGCCTATAACAAACTTGTACAAATATTGCAACTAGCTCTAAATGATAATAATGACTTTGGATCTCAATTTGAGGACTAAATGTATAGTTCTCAAAGAAATCAACAATAGAGAGAATACAACCCGTTGAAAAGCAATTCTTTGGGTCATGAATTTACTTAGCTTGCCATCTAGCACCATGACAATGTTGAATATGTGGATATATGATATTGCAAAATTTGTTCATAAACTCATTGTAAGACAACTCACTCTCTTTGAGAACAATTTTTTTGGTCTCAACTCCTAACTTTGTTGAGTATTTCTCATATTCAAATCTCTTCCACATAACTTGCATTGAATGATCAATATTGTCAACCTATAAAAGAATCTTCAAATTTCCAGATTCATTACATATATTTTTTATACACTACACTTTAAATTTATCTGAATCTTCTAATTTTTCACATAGAAGAGACTTCACAAATTGTGTTGTACTTGCAGGGATGACTATTTTTGGATTGATTACTGCCATAGCTTTTCTATATGTTTGAAGGTGTAGATGAAATTCAACATGATTTTGACAAGTCTCATGTATCTTATTTATATGTACAAAACTTGGTCGTAGTCTCTCAAACATCCTTTGACAAATCTTCACATCTAAAAATTCTTGCTTGAATGCTTCAAAAAACTCACTTTGAGTTGTATCTATAAAATGTTTCAGATGTGAAATTTTTTTACCATCTGCACCTTTTATTTGTATAGTGTCCCTTCTATTGGAAGAAACATGAGAGTGGCTAGTCCAATATTCAATCACCTGTTCCTTTACATCTTCTGAGATATTATCTTTTCGAGGAACCCTGCAAATATTTACCCAATTATTCTCAATATTTCCATCCAATCTATTTCTCTTTCTAATATATCTTTGAACAGTTCTCTTAGAAACATTGAGTAATTTAGAAAATGCTTTAACTTGTCTTCTATGTGATAATTTCTTACTAGAAATTACCGTCATCAATGCTCTATGTGCAACACTTAAATCAACAGCTCAACTCTTGTTTTCAATAGAATTCAATGCTTCTTGCAGGTTTTCAACTATTGTTTTCTTTAATGATCATGATGAATTTTTCTTATTATCAACCCCTACCAACTCCAAAACAGGGGTAATTTATTTCCTCCTAAATAATTTTACAAATAACCGTGCTCTTCCAACTATAGAATTTTCTTCAAAATATTCATCCCATATTCTTTTACAATGTAATTTTATTGTTCTTTTAGGTAACATATCTTTAGAAGAAATTTTATTAAAAAGGGATTCCTCATCCATCTATATAAGATTTTCCATACCAAGGAAAATATTTCTATGACCACCTTCAGTTTTTCCTAGTACCTATACCCCTTGGTCATCAACAATTTCCATGGGTTCTTCTTCAGAAGATGTTCCTTCATCCGCATTTATACTATCTCTTTTTCTATCATAGAACCTTGTTCTTGTCTTTTTATTCCCCATCACGAATTGCTTAGGTTTGAATTCACCTGCATACAAAAATAACGTGCATTCAAACTTTTTGATGTTTGTATTGGATAAAGTGTCCCCTAATATCATAGAGGTATGACTATTTTTTACTATGAAAACAAGATGTAAACCCATCATTATGTATGTGGAAACTGTTGTTTGGAATCTTCTCCTCTGTGAGAAAGCCTGATTTGATAAAAATTGATGATCTTAGTTGATAATATATTTTGGCCTTATCATTCGTCATGCTCGACTCTTCTTGATCATTCAAGATATCAATTTGATCCATGGTAGCTTTTTTATCTTCTTCTTTAACTTGATCTATAATAACTTCTTTATATTCTTCTTTGATGTTATTCATGTGTCATTTGTTTGATTATCTATGTCCAAAGGAGGAAAGTGTCTTTGAAGATTTCTTGTAACCAGGTTGTAGATAAAAGGGTCTATGATCTTTGATTCTACCATCGTGGATGTTTTGGGATGCTTAGATTCACTAGATTTAGGTTGGTGATTCATTGTGAGTAATGATATGTCAAAATGAGGAGGTGTTTTGATTCCTTCTTCAACAAAAGCCTTCAAGTATTGTTGTGGGTTATGTTTGACCACCTTTGTAAGAAGTTTAGTGAATCTATTATCATTAAGATCTTTGTTTATAGTGGATTGGGTTATTTATTCATCCTCAATTTCACATGTTTCACTAGTTTCAACACTAATGTGATCTTCCTCATCAAAGTCTTTTCCCCAAGGGTTCCCTTCTTCTTGAAACATTTTTTCTCTTGTTCTAGGGGTCATATGTGATTGTTCTAATCTTCAATCTAAGCTAAGATAATGTATGAGACCTAAGACTAGGAAGTGATAAAAGGATATGATTCTAAGATGGGATATGAAAATGGTTTGGTATGATATGACAAGCTAATAATGCAATAGCTTAAAGGAAATTGTAGGTCCAAAGTTTGTTATGATGTAAAGGCTTTACTTGTGTTATGATGGATAGACACAAGGACCAATGATCAAGAGAGGGTATGTAGGAGATGATGGACTCCAAAAGGATTTCCCTACTCAAGGATGATGAACCTCAAGTGATGTGGGTGATAGATAGCCAATTGTTTGATTTCAAGACCTAGGAAGAAAGTCTAAGTGCAAGCTAAAGGTTTGTTTGAGCAATAATGGATATGCAAGGTTGGAGGATATGCAAGGACTAGGAGGAATGCAAGGATTGAAAGATCAGAACTGAAGGATGATGCCCCCAAGATATTTTAGTGATAGGTTCATGTTGGATGTTTGGGTTGTTTGACCTTTTGGGGTTTGCAAAGTTTGAAATGTTGCAAATTACGAAGTGTGATGTTTGTTTGAGAGTTATTTTTGAACACACACGCAAGACATAGCAGACATAATGGTTTTTTAGTTTGTTCTTGATTCAAGATGAAAACAATCATGCACAATCCTAGGGTTGGAAAGGACAATATTTGTTGAGCTCCCACTTGGATTTCTCCAATTGTGCTTATTCTTAGCGGATGCCTTAGAAGGTTGACCACATTGTCTCCCCCTTACACGAAACTCACTTCTCAGGTCAACCAAGCTTCAATTTCTCATGAATCTCCCATGATAAACTCTTTATCTCTACTAAGAACTGCAAGTATGTGGGATGACTTCAGAGGTCCGACCTCTTGCACCAACAAATAGAGGGATTTTGACAACTACAACATTTTGACAACTACAACAAGAGGTGTCTAGTAAGGGCATCCATTCGAGTGGTTATACATGTGGTAAGATTAGCTCCGATAAGGAGGATTCCCAGTCTACAAAGGTTATGCTCTACAGGGTTTATGGGGATTCACTTGTCGGCATAACACATCTGCACTCGTGGTACTTGAACTTTCCTCAAGCACCCATTTTATATACCGGCTAGAAGTAGCTTGCCTTTAGCCCATTAGTGGTTGGATCATTCCCTTGGGGTGAGTACTTTTTCCCACCAAGGTAGGCCCCATAAAGGATTAAACACATACAAAGATGATGGGTTTGGTTTCTGATCACCATGTTCGCACAGGGTGAGAGCATAATCTCTACCATCTCAAGCATAACAAATAGTGTTCATTCATCCCTTAGTTAAATCTATATGGTGGAAGAAAATTGTTCATTTTAAAGCACCAATTGAAATGTGTTCTAAGCTAAAAGACAATTGGTTTCAAAAATAAAAATTCTACCCAAACATCCTGCAAAACCATAGAAATTAGTAGTTTTTCAATATTAGTCTTTGACAGTCGACAACTACACCACTTGTTAGTCCAAGGGCTAGCTCAAAATATTCATAGTAAAACATAATGAAAATATAAGCATGAACATAAAATAATCTAGCAATGAACATATAAGCATCAAAACAACAAATAAATTAAAGAAAATCACCAAATCTTTTATTTTAGATGCTTGATTTTCCTATTCAACTAGATAGCCTATGACAAATGCAAATGATTAGAAAAGTATCTTGTTGTTCAGTATTAAATGCTTAGTGATTTAAGAGAAAAAAGTAAATCATAAAAGTTTATTTTAAAAAAAATAAGAAATAGATACTTCATTAAAAAGTGGAGAAAAAATGGAAAAAACCTAAAAAATAGACTAATAAAATATGACTTAAATAGCTATTTCAATAAATACTGGACAAAAATGGGAGAAATCTAAAAAACAAATTCAGAAAATCAGAAAGTCAACCATTTTATGTTTCAATAGACATTTGATGAAAACAAAAAGAAATGCGATGAAAATGGAAACAATAATTTTTTTTTTTGAAAAAATCAGTGTTTTGGCCGAATACAATCTAGTCAAACACTATTCGGCTGAATACGATTCAGTCGGACAATATTCAGCTGACTAGGATTCGGTTGAATCCTATTTGGCTGAATGTATCCACATGGTAGGTGTTATGGCAGCAAAGTCACCATTTTGTCAAATTTCTAGAAATTTTCAACTTCTACTAAATATTTCTTCAATCAAGATTATTTAAAATATAAAAATAAAAATACCCTTTTGTAGAGTTCACAGTGTTGAATCCAAATATATATATATATATATATATATATATATATATATTTTGATTAGTTTTAGTATATAAATATTTAAAAGTATTGCAAGTAGGTTGTTCAAAGTCAAAAAGAGGCTCGGTTGAAATTAAATAAAAAATAGTAAATCGTCATAAAACAAATTGGAAAATATATGATGCCCTAGACGAGACAATCCTCTTCAAAAGGGTATATTTTGTTTTTTGAAAATGAAAAAAACAAAAAAACAATAGTTGACATCAACTAAAAACTATCAAATTCAGGTTAGTTTGATTTTAAAATGTTATTACGAGAAAAATATACATCAAAATTTCAATTTTTTTTCCATGGCCTAGATATTGAAGTTAGCTATCTAGGGAAAAAAAAATCAGGAGAAAATGATTTTTTTTCTATTTGTTTATTGACTTCAACTAAATGTCACTTTTTCTTGAAATTTTCAACATAATGAAATCTGCTTTTAAATTGATAAAAAAATTGAAAAATTACAAGAATAAACTTCAACAAAAGTTCTACATTTTATTAGTTTACATCATTTTGAAATTTAAAACATAAATACCACTTTTATGTGGTTGAAGTTTAGAACTTTTTCTCATGTTGGCTGATTCCTTTATAAAGTGTGACACAGGTTTGTACTTTTACCCTTTTGTATTTTTGAAATATTTGGATGTTTTGGGATTTTTAAGGGTTTTACAAATGTTTAGGGATTTTTTGAGAATTTACGAGTTTTGACCAAGAACCTAACCTAAAGACCTATCCTAGGGGCCTCAAGGGTTGATCAAAGATTAGCCTTGCCTATGTTATACATGCAGAGACTACTTAGTTCGACTAACTCGACCCAATTTACAAGATGAAGATATGAACAGATGAAAGACGACAGTTTATTATGATGGACTTTTAAAGGACTAACCTAGGGTGTCTTGGGAGCACATCAATGATGTCCTTGCCTACGTTCAAGCTCAAAGACGACGTAGTTCAACAAGAGGACATTGTTTTTGGATTTTCGATGTTTGAACTTTTTAGGGATTTTGATGTTTTCTGGATGTTTTGGATTTTTCCTTTACAATTTTTTTAATGTTTTTGGATTTTAGTTGTATAGGATTTTGCAAATGTTTTGAGATTTTCTAGATAAGATTATATGAATGTTTTTGGTGTTTTCTAATAAGATGTTGGAGCTGGTAAATGATACCTAGATCATGATGTCGATGTAACGTTGTGGGATAAAAGACATCGATCAAGAGTTATTTGAAAACAAGAGTGCAATAACCTGCCTCCAGTGCTTAGCAATTCTTCATAATGCAATGGACAATCAAGATAGGTAATGCATATGCGAATATTTTGATAGAATTTTATCATGCTAGATATGGGCTATGAGACTTCATGAGATAAAGTGGTAAAGAGTCTGTCAAAATTTTTCCATGAGTAGAGTTGAAGTATATGCCAAATCTTTGTCAAGATTAAGATAAAGTGGAATATCTGAATAAATCTGGATTGGATGGATGGATGGAACATTGGTTTTATCATGACAAGGATGAGATGCTTCTGTCTGAGAAGGATCATATAGACACTCGATTCTACTCATGACACCTGTTTGCCAGGTTTTCATCATAGTACTGGCCCAAAGTGCCACCGTAGTGGTTTTCACTGGAAGACAATTTTTATCTTTACTGTTTTCAATCCTTTTATTATTTTTTTTGGACTTTTATCATTTTTTGATGATCTTTTTTTAAAAAAAAAATTGAGATTTTTTGGAAATGTTAGCCTCATGTTGAACCACTTGGTGGTACTGATGTGGAGGCCACTGTCATAACATTCCAATGATATCTTGCTTGAAGAAGCTACTTTGCTAAGATATGAGAACTTGAATGCAACCTTGATGAATTCTGATCTGCCTTCGTGGTAATGGAATTAACCTTGTCTATGTGCACACATTGTGATAGAGTGCCTTCAAAATCCTTATGATGAGGGGTAGCTGCCAACACACGATCAATGTGAGAATTGAATATCATGAATGGAGTGGATGGTGTTATGCATGAAGGAATATGAGATGGATTGGTTGATAGTTTGGAACCTTTGACTCTCCAAACTTGGGAAGATGAGCGATGATGGGTTGGAATGGAGGTTTCCATGGAATTAGGACCAACCACTAGATATACTTTGTTCCTTGCTTGAGAAACTTGATTTTGTATTTGAGGACTCTTACGATGGATACATTTCCCTTTTTTATTTTTCCCCATAGTTTCTTTGACTAATGGAGTTTTGGAGGGATGATTTTCTTTATTTTTCTTTGGTATCCATTTGTACTTGATGTGTCCTTTTTTCTTTACTACTTCATTTACTTTGATGATATTTTCCTTGCTTTGATAGGAATTCTTCTTTGTACGTTGATCCCAATTTGTGTATGAGATGATGGGTGAATGCAAATTCATGATACAACTAGTTGTATCATTGACAACATTTTCATCATAAGGATTCTTTGTGACCCATATTTTGATGTTTGTTGTAGACAAGATTTCCCCCAGCATTGTGAAGGTATTATCAATACCTAATCCTTTTTCCTGATAATGTACCCTCTGATCCATAGCCACTGAATATGACTTGTTGTGAACACATGATATTGCTATGGGTTCCTACTGTTCAAGAATATGAACTATTTTATTTGGTTCTATGACATCATTCTTTGTTGATACTACTTCAAAATATGTTAATATTGATTCAAAAGATGTCGATGATGCACAATCAATGTAAGAATCAATAATATTGACTGTTGCTTGCTCTTGAACTATTTTCTTTGATTCTATGACATCATTATCTGTTGATAATGTTTCAAAATATGTTGGTACTGATTCAAAAGATGTTGATGATGCACAATCATTGTAAGAATCAATAATCTCAATTGTTGCTTGCTCTTGCATAGGAATATCAAGAGTGGGAGACTCATGTTTTGGATGAAGAACATCTATATGTACATCTGAAAGAAACATCTCATCAGTGATATCGGGGACATCTTTGGAGTTTAAAATGGTTTGGAAGATGTCCCTTAGTTCTTTGTGAAACTCTGGGGATAGGGGTTCTTGACTCGATTCTGAATAACTTTCGTTATCCTCAAGATCCTCCTCTTGACATGATCCTTGGGTGGATGATATATCATCGGTAAAAGACTTTGTACAACATTTTGTGGGTATGGGTGCAATAAGGGATATTTCTAGCTCATTTGGAACTTCTTCAACATGCCTAATCAATGAGTCATATGTGGGAGAGATATCACAATATGATATCCAATTGATGCCATTACAATATAAGATAGTGCTAAAAACTATTGATGGGTTTGGAATTTGTTTTAAAATAGTATCTTGATACATATTTGATTCCTCATAAACAACATAAACATGTCCCAACATGGTATCCTAGGTATTGTTTGAAGTTGATGCCTTTGTCAAATCTATTATTTTTCCATGATCAGGCATAGGGTTCGTGTAAATTTTTAGATTTCCATTCCCATATTTTTGATCAACATCAATGTCTCTTTGTTCAATAAGATCCTCTATTAGATGTTTGAGCCTAAAATAATTTTGTGTGCTATGACCTTTGTACTGGTGAAATTCACAAAAAGTGATCTTCTGTATAGCTATGAGGTTTGATTTTTGGCTGTTGATAGTTTGAGAAATCTAGGAGTGTGATAAGATTAGACTGTATCAACCTCTCCAACACATCTTCCATAGGTTCCCCTAAGGGAGTGAATTGTTGATTAGGAGCATTGTTTGTTCTCTGTTGTCCACGTTGAGTGTTTGCAGCATTGATCGTTGGTTGATTGTTTGGTGGTTGCACATATAGTTGTTGTGTGTTCGTGGGTTGGGTGTTTTCTTGTCTAGGAGTAGTTAAGACCACCTTTGCATCAACAACACCATCACTAGTAACATTTTTGTTCTTGGCTCAATAGCAGGGCTTTTCATTAAAACTAGTGGATGGGCGGTTGTCTTTATACACTTGTGTGTTTCCATGTGAGATTAGGGATCTCTTGATGTTAAGGGATTTAGGAACAATCTCATCATAAGATGTGATGCATTGCATTTTCAAGTGCAAGGATAGATCTAGATCTAGATTTTCTATGATAATTCCCACTTGTTGTTCGTCAGGAAGTGGCCACTTGATTTTACTAGCTCTTTGTCTCCACCATTGCAAGAAATTGAAAAAAGATTCTCCCTTGTTCTGTCTAAGAGTGTACAACTCTTCTAGGCCTATGCCCATGAAAAGATTAAAGGATAAGTGATCGATGAATTTATCAATAATTTCTTGGAAATTTTTAATACCTGGAGGCAATTGAGAAAACTAGTCCATGGTTGGGCCTGTTAAACTTCACGGGAAGAGTCACATTAAGTAAGAATCATTATAGGCCACCTCCATACACATGACATTGAATTATTTGATGTGGTCTATAGGATTTCCTCTCCCTTTGTATTTATCAAATTTTTGGATTTCAAAGCTGAGAGGAAATGGCACCATTGCGATGTTTTGTTCAAATGGATAAGAACATAAATTCTATGTATGGGGTTTCTTTGTCTTGCCCATTCGAAGGTCCTACATTTCTTGTGACAATTCCTTAAGTTGTGATGCTAAATCATCTTGTGAGTTTGGTGGAGGAACATATGTTGGGATGATGGATGGGTTGTATGTGGTATTTTGATATGATAAGGTGTTGTATGGGGTGTATGATGGTGTAGGATATTGTGAAGTTGATTGTGGTGGAGGTTTATATGTTCCCAATGTGTTTGTGTTGACGATGTCTGATTGAAGGTTATAATAGGAACCTAGTTGTTGTGCGATCAATTGTTGTTGTTTGGCATATTGTCGGGCTTGTTGGGTTATTAGGGATACTTATTGTTGTTGTTGTTGTTGCGCTACTAAGGTGGCTTGTTGTTGTTGTTGTGCTGCTAAGGCTACTTGATGTTGTTGTTGTGTTGCTAATGTTGCTTGATGTTGTTTTTGTGCTACTAAGGGTGCTTGATTTTGTTGTGCTACTAAGGCTGCTTGATTGTTGTTGTTGTTCTACTAAGGTGCTTGATGTTGCTACTATGCTACTAAGGCTACTTGATGTTGTTGAGCTACTAAGGCTACTTGATGTTGTTGTTGGACGACTTGCTGATAAGCCTGTTGTGCTTGTTGTAAAGTTGAAGCATGTGCTTGCAATGTAGGATCATTTGATTGTTGAGACATCTGTGATGGGTTTTGGGTGTTTATGTTTTGAGCAGGTAGAAAATTGTTGATGAGAGGTTGAGGGTTCCCTTGGTTTAGCATTTCTTGGAAGATAGTGGATTGAGGTGGAGGAATGTAAGTTTGAGGTCCCAATTGATTTCACATGGTAAAGGGGACCGTGGGAAATGATGAGGATGATGCCATTAAATTTTGTGATGGTAATGACATACTAGGACCTTGATTCCATTGATTAAAAAAGTTCCCTTGTTGTATTTGAGGTGTGACCAAGGTATTACCATGGTTGATGGGATTTGTAGCCAAGGTGTTGTTTTGATTGGGGTTGATGATGGGTTTGATGTGGATGGTGGATTGACTTGAGTAGCTTGGGTAACCAGTTGTTTTGATGTGTAAATGGGGTTGTTAGAACCATTTGTCAAGGGTTGAATTTGTGTGAGAGTGTTAACTTTCCCTTGTTGTCCCACTTGAGGAACTTGTTTCACATTACCTTGTGTATCATCAGGAATACTTGGGGTATTTGTGATGATGGATGAAGATGGTTGCACTTGAAATGTCGAGATTGTTGTGGCATCATGGAATGTAAGTGGTTTTCCAAAGGTTGGTGTCCAACTTGTGTCTTCAGGAAGGTTGGTGGTTAATGGAATGGTCACTTTGTGAATACCCAAAGTTGTGTTTGTTCCTAGAAATGGAGTAAGACCAAGGTTGGTTCCTAGTCGAGTTGCAAGACTAGATGTTAAGGGTTGATTTGGAACAAGGGATGGGGTTGGTTGAATTTTAGATGAAGTCAAGCCTCGTGTTAGTGGTTGTGCAACAAAAGATGGGAAAATTGGAGCCACATTTTCTAAGGCTTGATGTTCCATGATTTCTTCTCTAGTAAGTCCAAATGGATTTTTTGTGATGTCTTCTATCTCATATGCTACTGATGGAGATGAGGGTTGTTGTGATGGGGTAACATGACTTCTCGGATCAAATTATTGAGTATTTGGATCACTTGACGTGAATGTGACTTTGGTTTTCTCCATGATTCTCTTATCTTTTGATCTTGTTGTAACCATAAATTGTGGGTCAACGATGGGAGAGGTGTGTTGAGATTTGTAATGTTTGAACTCTATAGTTGACTCAAATCTAGGTAAAAGTGATGCTCTAAGTCTTTTGGGAGAAATTTTTATAGTGGGGGATGAAAAGATGGATGATGTGGAAAGTGATCTTTGCAACCATTTTGAAACAACTATTTTGACTTACTCTTGATGTTTTGACGTTAGGATAAAGGATGTTTATGAACTTGTAAATATTTAGGGTAGACTTGTGACCTTCAAGATGAACTAGTTCAAGGATGATAACTAGCTTAGCTAAGTGCATGGAAAAGGATACATTTCACATACAAAGTAGCTAAGTTAGTAGTTGTTTTGTTTTGATTTGATGTTTAAGTCACAAAGTATTAGTGTACTCAAAATTTTGCAAAGTTGGATGAAGTGAAGGATGAAATTTGATGAAGAGGTGAGTGAAATGCTTGACCCAATGTTGACCTAGAGTGAACATTTGTTTTCCAAGACCAAGGTAGTGAAAAAAATGCTATACCTCTAAAGTGACAAAACCCTAAGAACTAAATGATTTTGGTAAAATAGGACTCAAATGATTTTGGAAATAGGACCCAATGATTTTGACAATAAAACTCAATGACTTCAAGGATAATGGATGTCAATGATTTTGCTAATGTTTTTCTTGTCTCAATTTGCTTGTTTTGGGAAGTCAAAATTTGAACATACATCAATGTGGGGTGTTAATTTGATTTAATCTTGGATTAATAAGGTTATTTTTACCACATACACTTGTCTTGATTATGTTTTCAAACTAAATTTTTATGTCAAAAACATCATAACTTTCACAATGTCCATTTTGTGAGAATCATGAGGTCAAAGCCATAATTGCCTATTTTTCTTTAGGAAAATAGAGGTTTGAGATTAATGTCAAGATATTTAGAAATCGCTAAGGATAAATCCTTAGGACAAGTAGTAATATCAAGGCTAACTCAAGAAGTCCATATTTGAGCCAAAGTATTTGAAATTTTGAGGATGATAGTGAATGTTTATTTTTTTGTTGTTTTGAGACCAAGCAAAGTGTTAAACTGACTCGCAATCATTTATAATCCTAGGATAGAAATGGCCATATTTGTTGAGTCCCCACTTGGATTTCCCCAAACACTAGAAAATGCAAACAGTTAGAGATTTGGCGACACTAGCTCCCCTCCATGGCACACACTTCTCAGGACCACCAAATCTCAAAATCCTTAAAATATGAAGATTAAAAGGATTTTTTTTGTTTCTACAATTGAATAGTACAAATGTGGGGCAGCTTCAGAACGACCGCTCTTGCACCAAAAAATATTTTAGGATTTTGGCTTGCTAAACAAATGGGTTGTAGTAAGGGTAATCATGGACATGACACCTTGTGAGCATCCCACAAGCCACTAAAGGCTTTAATCAATCCTACTAGGGGCTCTTATACTTTTTACAGTAGTACCCCATTTTGAAAGACACTGTACGGCTAAGGCCTACATGCCATGAGAACTTGACAATTTAGTCTTATCCATTTATATACTGGCTCGAGTGAAAAAAAATTGGAATCGCCTTCGAATTTTTTTTAGGTAGGCCCCTCTAAGGATAACTAAAGTGAGGGAGTACACTTGTTGTTTGAATGCCCAGTTCGCGTAAAGTGCAAGGAGGGAGCACACACAATGTCTCTTTCTCACACTAGTGTGATTGATCAATTTTAAACCCAATTGAAAGATGTAAGTAATTTTTTAGACAACCAATGTCACTATAATGCTTTTGATTCTCAATATTTCCATTAAGCATGAGAGAAGTGCGTACACATTTGAATGACACAAATTGCAAAGAAAATTACAAGATAATGAAAGCACAATTTCATTTTAAACCTCAAAGCAATGATGAGTTATTTTTAGAGTACCAATTAAAAATGAATTTTCCTTGTTCAATTTTAATCCCAAAGTAAAATGATGATGTGAAGGTTTAGTTTTAACCAACTTTGAAAATGAATTTTCAGCCCAATTGAAAGCTAGTTGGTCCTAAGATTGTAAGTTTTAAGCCCAATGGAAATTTAGTGGTCCTAAAACATCAACCAAAGCAACATATGGTGGGTTATAATTGCCCCACAAGTGTCAAAACACTGTCACAATAACTACAACTAAGAAAAACAGAAAATTAAAATTTTCAATTTTTTTCAATTTTTTCTATGCTATAGTAAATCGTGTTTTCGGAGGCCTTCAGAGCAGAATTTGGGGTTCAAACTTGCATCAGTCCCTAAAAATTAAAATCATGATATTTCTAGGACTAAATTAGTCCTCTTGGAGAGCTTTCTGATGCCGCAAACAGATTCAAATTTTGACCACCGAGTAGAAAGTTATGACCCCAACAAGTTGGGGTAAATTTTTTCCTAGTTTTTCTCCAAATCTGCAAAACTCGTTAGTCTAAAAAGAAAAAATGAGAAGTTAGTGACATGTTAGCATTTAGATAAAGTAAAAAATTTAAAGCACATGTTGAAAAATAGTCATTAAACTTCTTACTAGAGTTGGGCGTTGTTGTACACAATAGCGTCATAATTTGAAGTCTAGGCATTGCTATGGTGAAAATGGGCGTCACTCTACAACAAAAATAGAGGGCATGATATCATCGGCATTTTTTCAGGCATTGTTGCACACAGTAGTGTCACAATTTGAAATCTGGGGGCGTCGCTCTGGTGAATTTGTGCATCGTCATTTGAACTTTTTGATACATATATATTAAATTAGTGTCGTTAGATTAAAATCAATGCCAATGCATTTAATCGGCGTCGATGTTTCAAATTGCAATAGCGTCACTATATGGCGACGCTCTTCAAAGGGCATCACTATTTGTGATTTGGGCATTGTTGTACCCTACAAAATAGCAAACAAATAGAATTTGAGCTAAAAACTAGTTATTTTAATGGTTTTCCCTTCTTCTAGCGCCATAATGTGACCAAAAATATCAGTATTGGCTAGAATACGATTGATCTATGAAGAATCAAAACATAACAGAGCCACTAATACTCGAATCTCAACAAGATCATTCAAATGAAATTGAAACTAAACATTTATTAAACCCTAACATACTAAATTATGAAAGATTTAAAACATCTACTCTAATCCATCTAAAATTTATCCCGTTGTAGAATTGGTGTCGTGTTGATGTGGAACAATGACCCTTTCCCAATCTCGTGATCAGTGAGTCTGTTTCAGTCGATTCTATGGAAGGGAATCGATGAAACCATTATGATTGATATATGAAAACCTATTTTATGCTAAAAATGAACATGATGCAAGCTAAGTTACCATGATTTTATGCTAGAAATGCACTAATTATGCTATTGCTAAGCTAATCTAAGCTAAAACTATGAAAAAATATGAAAACCCTAATTCATATACAAACTAAGATGGATGCATAAAATCCATTAATGGATGCTCTAAGCTATTATGCAACTAAAAATGAACTAAAATAAGCTAACAAGTGAGTAAAATGTGAGTATGGATGCAAGTAAATTCAACAACATAAGTTTGCAATTGAAAGATGGATCCATTTGTCTCCAAATAGTGATCTATTTATAGGAGATAAAATGAAGAATGAATGGTTGAGATCAAAAGCTTAATCAACAGTTCAAGATGAAGGGGATGAGAGGCATGGATCATGGATTCTCATCAATGGATGAGAATGCATGATGAGATTTTAATGAAAGGCTCATACTTGCCTCAAACAAACACACTTTGACCTGCTCACATAGGTCAAAGGTAACTTGCTCAAAAGGTTAAAGGTTTAGCTTGTTCAAGAAGCCAAGTGAGTTGATTGGAGGAGAGAGAATATTCCTTTGGGTGAGGAAAAAAGGTAATTTACAAATTAAAACAAAGTTTTAATTGTGCAAAAAGGGGATGATGAATATTCCTTTTGCTTAGAGGAAAATTAGTTTAATTGCTAATTAAACAAGATTTAATTTATGCAATTAGGGGATTAGAAGAATTAAAGTGATATTAATTAAATTAAATGATTTAATGAATGGGGGAAAGCTGAAATTTAATTAAATAACTTACGGTTATTTAATTAAATTAGAAGACTTAGGGAATTAAATTAAATGTTTTGATTTATTTAATTTAATTAGATGAAGTGTTAGTGTGAAAAAAGATGAATTAACCTGATTAGATGAATTAGGCCAATAGATGAAAATGATGCAATTAATTAATTAGCTAGGCTAATTTTAAATTAATTAAGCGAAAAGAGGATGGGTTAAAGAGGAAATGATGTTAGTAAATATGTTTTAAATGTATGACATCGATTCGGACATTTTTCAGTATCTACAAGTGGTATGTTCTTTTTGTGATTGTTATCAATAGTTATTTCCATACACATTGGTTGAGGTATGAATAATAGGTCACTTTCCCTATGTGAGGTAGAAGACATTTCAAGTGGTGGTATGGTAGGTGGTGCTAATTGTTGATATGGGTGATTAGGCCATTCCATGGAAAGGAAAAGGGTCACATTGTTCTCAAGGTTGGGAAAGGTATTTTTATGAATTCATTTATAATGGGGTGATCCCATAATAGTGGTTTACAATTTTTGGCCAAACTGGACACTGAAATTATTATTTTTAACTAAATCTTCACATTCGGGCACCTATAGCAGCTAAAATATGAGGAATTTGAAGATGGTGCAAACTAGAGTCTCATCAAATTTTGTCTGTAGATTCTAAAAATATTTTTTTCAAAATTTTTGGAATCAAATTGCACTTCTTTTTCCATCTCCCACGAAAATAGATTTTTTTAGAAAACAACATTTTTAAAAGTGACGCACACCGTATAACGCATAACTTTTTTTCCATGAAGGGTAAAATTCTAATTCTTCAAATTTAGATTTGTAACTTTGATATCTAGTGCTTCCAATTTGGTTAGATAGTTTTATTGAATAATTTTTCTTTAATCAAGTTTCAAAGTCAAACAAATTACAATTCATACACAATGCGATTGTATAACGCGTAACTTTTTTGTATATGTCAATTTTTTTTTATTTTTTTTTTGTTGGATCAAGGACTTCAATATCTGCACTCATATTTTTCAATTTTTTTGTTTGATAATCTTCTATTTTTCCACATGTGAAGAACAAAGAAATTCATTTTCGATGAAAAACCTATGTTTAATAAAACTTAAAAAACAAATACATAACAAAACCAAAACATATTAAAATTATATTCATTGGATAGCTTGTTCTGAGGAATACCATAATCATTTCAAATAAATTTTAAATGAATTCATTTGACCCCAAAATCTAAATCAAAAGTGATTTTTTATCAGCATTTTGAAAAGAGCACATTATAGGTATGGTTTAAAACTAGTGAGGTTCTATCCAAGGGGGTTTGATCTAAGGTGATTTGATCAAACCCTCTTCAATTGGAATCCTTAAAATGGAACTTTTTAAGGCTTAAATTATTATATTTTCTAAAAATATGTGATTTCGGCTAAAATTCATTCCTCTCAGGAATTGTAAACCACTATTATGATAGCACCCAATGTCCTCTTCTTGCCTCAAGATATCTTCATTGAAAAGATATATATTGGGAGATGAAGGATAATGGGTGTCATTGTCTAAGTTGGGATTGTTGCCAAACACACAACATGAAATGTCAACCAAAGGAAATTAATATTTTACCAAAACACTTAGCCATTATGATGATATGATACTTCACAATGAGGTTTAGGTTGTTATGCAACATGTAACTGGAAAAAAAATAATAGATATGGGTAGAGGATTTTAAGAGGTCTCTATCATAGGAATCCGAGCCATGAAAGCAGGACTAGGGCACCTAGGGTGTCTATGTCCTAGACAAGTTTTTGCAAATTCAAAGTTTGACTATTAGTAATATTGTTTAAGGTTTTTGTGTCTGTGCAAAAAGGTTTGATAGTGAATATTTTTCCATAATTTTCTCAATTTACTATAATATAACTCAAAATACAAGTGTGCAATAATGTTAAAAATTCTTGAACAATAAATGACAAATTGTAAATGCAATTTCTAGATCTAAGATGCAATAATTGACTAATTCTAATATGCCAAAATCTGAAAATGATGATGTTAATGCCTTTTTGAAATGAAATAATGTAATTTTTCACTTTTTGAGCTATATGCAAGATACCTAAATGCATGCAATGAACACTTTCAAGTTTTTTTTTAGATTTAAGTGACCTAATGTAGATTTGTAAATGTAATTGAAATATAGATATGAGCTAAAATGATTGAAATAAACCCTATTGAAACCTATAATGCAATATATGATATGCAATTTTTTAAATTTTTATGTCTTTTATGATGCCAAAATGAATGTCTAAATGAACAATGCAAAGCAAAGCAATGCAAAACCTAGATTTAAGATGACATGCTTTAAATTTCAAAAGGTCTATAGTGTTAATGTGTCAGGTTCACAAAAATGAAATGGTGGAAAAGGGAAGCCCTTTAGCGGAGATCTCCCTTTGTGGGGGTTTGACAACTTTTCCTCATTTACTTAAATAAAAGGGGGTTCGATTGGATTTAGACAAGATAGATGATTGAATTACAACCTGGAAGGTGAGTCAACTTGACCTTGACCAAATCTAAAATGAACTTAAGGATGAAATGCAATGATTCAATTGACTTAATGATGCAAATAAATGTTTTGATGCAAAAATAATAGATCTAGAAAGTCACAAACATAAATAGACTACAAAAAGAGACTAAGCAGGAAACTATGCACCTATGGCATAAATTAGAGTTCAAAGCCCAAGGTGTCTATGTCTTTACATAGGAATAATTCATACATGATTTCATAGTCCTATTGAGGGGGATGTTAGTCACTCACAACATACCAGGCAATAAGATTATTTCCCCTCTTGAAAAGTAGTTCAAACTACTCCAAGGTTCTTTTCTTGTCAGGTCTTGACAGTGTGGACAACACAAAGGTGAGAACAATGTGATTACATGAGGGATCTAGATTTTTAGAAAAGATGGGAATTTAAATACAATCACAAAATAATAATTTCATTAATTAGAGCCAAATTGTATATAGATCATAAGAAGATTTAACATGATTTAGTGCTCTCTCAAACTATTTTAGTAACCATGTTTCAAATTAAAAGACAAAAGAGAATAGGGTAACAAGAGACATTCTAAAAGAAACCTACATAAATTACTAAAATAAATCTAACTCTATTTGAACAACAACATAAAGCATTCTATTAATCATCTCTACAGGTTTAAATATGATCTTTTAGACATCCATTAACATAGATATCATTCACACATCTACCATTAATGGAGTGCAATCTTCAAAGGAAACTCAAACACCTAATATTTTTGAATTTCATTCAACCACAACACTGTCAATCATGCACAAATCTGGAACAAAATCCTTCTTAACACAAATTTAACTTAGATCTCATCAATTTGGTAATTGTGATTAGAATAAAATGATTATATATCATCACCATGGTGGTGAATCCCAATGCATGCAATACAGGCATAATCCTCAGATAAATAAATCAAAGCTTTTCACATAAAATTCAATAGGTAAACTCCACATCGAGATTGTATTTTTTGTAGTTGCAAAAATTACATAAGAACTCAGACACTTAGAAATGATCTAGAATCAAAAATTTATAGGGAAATAAGTTCCTAAAACTATGGATATGATAAAAAGCTAATTGGAAGTACCTCCAGCAGTTGAGTTTTTAACTAAAGAAAACTAAAAATTAAATAAAATCACAACTGGGTTCCCCAGTTGGAGTGGAGTTCAACTTAAAAATAAAATAAGACTAAACTAGACACCCCAGTTGTAGTTGAGTCTCTTGGTAAATTAGAGAAGCATGAAAATAACAACTAAAAGTGAACTAAAACAAGTGTCAGTCTTCAAAATTCCTAACGCCTCTAAACTCATGCGCATGATATGTGCTTTGATTTATCTAGAAATTATTGTGCACATCCTTGGACATCTTTAACTTGGGTGGAACTAGGAGAGCACATAATTCATAGCATTGGGAGTGTTTCTCATCACAAAACATAGGTAGATATAAGTAGCAATCTCCACCTATCTCCAATTATTTGGCAAAGTGACCAGACCTAGTTGGCACAATCTAATTCATACTTTCCATTGGGTTGTATCCTTTAAATTGGTACTTTGTTTCCTCATAATACTTTAGAGGTATATCTCCTGTAAATACCAATACTATGTATCAAAAATTTCATATGCCAAGAAGAGAAAACCTACAAGATAAATCATGCTAGGCCATATATACTCTTATCTCAAAGTTGTAATTTGTCAAGCCAAAGTTATACAACAGCTTCAGGGATTGGTCTTCAAGCCTCCCCGTACCCTTTCATGTAGGAATATACAGTTAAGTTTCCATCTTTGAATATTGGGGATTGGGGATCCCTCATACCCACTACTCAGAATGAATTTTTTCGTTGCTAAGTTTAAAAGCCTCTTGGGTATCGGATATTAGAGATTTCCTTTATCCTCTATTCATTAATAAAGTCTCTTTGAGGATATGTTTCATCATTCGATCAGGTGTCAGGGATTGGAGATCCCCTTTACCCTTTACCTTCTTGGCAATGGTATTGGTTAAACGGTATCTCTAACTTGCGAAGTCTAAAAGGACTTTGGGGATCGAAGTTTGGATTTTTGATCTACTCCTTGCCACCAAATTTATTACTGTTAATCAACCTCAATTTATATTTTAAACCTTATCCCTTGAACACCAAAGTTGCCTCTATTCTTTATAATAGTTAAAAGAAAAGAAATCGTTCTTGGATGTCGGGAGTTAGGGATCACCCTTACCCTTTGCATCTTTATAAGCAATGGGTAAGAGGTATCAATGATATCTGATGTCCAAAAGATGATGCAAAGGAAGACATTTTTTAATAAGATTTTACTAGTATAATTTGGGGTATCATGTATCATTTACTTGTTAGAGAAAAATATCTCAAGGACTATTTGTATTTTATTAGGTATTGGGGATCAAGGATCCCCTTTACTGCTTTCTTTTTTGTTATCGACACTATGTAAATATTACTCTTGACTCATGAAGTCTTAAAGGACTAGATAGAGATTATGTTGTGGGGTTTCGTATTTTTTCTTTCATGTTTCCTTTAGGTATTACTTAAAAAAAAAACCTGATGCTCGAGGCCCGATTCACATTTTGTTTATCTAACTTGATTTTCTTTGAAAGGTTTTCAATGAAGGCTTTCTTGGCAACTTTACCATGATGAAAACAATCCTTCATGATGACAAATATTGGAGATCAGGGGTTTTTCATACCTCCTACCTCTATAAGGAAACAAACAAATGGGATCATCAATGTCCTATATCCAAAATAATAAAATGAAGATCAAGAATTTTTAGCTAAGTGTAATGTTACAAATGAAATTGTGGATTGAAGGTTGGGGATCCTCAATACCCTTTGCATCTTTATAAGCAAGAGGCAAGGAGGATCTCTGAAGTCTGATGTCCAAATGTATTCTATCACATCATCTAAGTGAAAGGTAAGGTTGTTGGTCGGGTATCAGGGTTTCTCCTTACCCCTTGAAACTTTTTTTGGGAAAAAATTAAAAGAAAACTATGAAGTTAGAAACCCAAAAATTTTATTTTAAAACTTTGAAGCACTTAAGGAAATAACTCAAATTGAAACCCAGGAAAAATAATGCACTTGTGTGTGGAAGGTTAACTTTAGAGACTACATGCCTTAACTTATTCTTTAAATGTTAGGTTGGATATCAAAGGTCAAGCGTACCCCTTACCACTTCCACCTCTATGAGGAATGTGTTAAAGGATATTCTTGAAGTTTGGAATATGAAGGTATTTTTTAAAAGGTTTCCTCCAAGGCACAATCGGGGGTTGATGATCAGAGCTACCTCTTACTTTATGCAAATGACTTTGAGTAGGGAGAAAGAGAGAATAGTGAATCTCGAAGCTCAAAAGTGATCAAAACTTAACCCATCAAAATGACTAAGGGAAAATCATTAGGGAATGCCAACCTTCCAATGTATAATTGTGATGTCATGAACATCATCAATCAACATGCCAATGAGACACATGATCTAGAGGGAACAAAGAGCTAAGAAAAATGGCGAGAGAAAAAGAAAAACATTGAAAAATAGAAAAGAAAAGAAAAGAACAAAGGAATGCCAAAACTAGACTGAGAACCAAGAAGTAAAAACACAAAAAACTAAAACCTAAAGCAACAAGAACACAAAATGAAACCAAGTAACAAACCAACAAACCCAAAACCCAAAATAAACACCCCAAGCTAAATGAGTTGATTAATTAAATAAATTTACAAGTTAAAGGCTTATAAATTAACCAACATGGACAATATGAGTGGAACCTATGAGGAAGAAGGAAGAAAGAAGAACGAGTCAAGCTAGGAAAACACAACACATGAGCACGTGAGCAAGCATGTGACAATACAAACACGTTGAGAGTGAAAACCAATTGGGATACCCACATAAACACCCTTTTCATGTGAAAATGTAGGCCAACCTTCCTTAAGAACAATGGTGAATTTCGATAGGCAAAGCAGCTATAGAGCTTCTCAAAATCTCGCTTGTTCGAATGGGTGAGGATGAAATAAATAAGTTTTTGTGTTAGTACCTATTTGATCACCTTCATTAATTGCACACCAGAGTAGGTTGGTAATATTAACTTCCAATAGCGTGCCAAGTGTGTTGTCACTAAATTCAAACTCTTATCCTTACTAGCAGACAAGATTGATTTGACATGCATGCCAAACGACAAACATAGCAAGGAGAAGAAAAGAAACAAAGGAAATAGGGAAAAAGAAAAAAGGAAAAAAGGAAAAAAGGAAAAAGGGGGAAAAGACACAACACCCAAAACCAAAAGAGGGGGGTTCCCATTTTTCCAAAAAGCAAAAAGGGGTGTGAGTATGAAGGCACAAAAAATCCTCTAGTGCCAAATTAGTGCTTTTGTTCTCCACTTGTCGCACTATTAGATCACTATCGGATAATTTTGTAATCAAGTTTTCATGAGTTGTCAAGGTGTAGGATTTGATTGCAACATTGAATAATTAACCTTCAAAATTCTTCCACTCTTCTTTAGACCTAAAACCTGCACATTCAAAGAGAGAGTAAGGGTTGTGCCATTTAGGGGCTTGCCTTAGTCAAACCTCATGTTAGTGTTTCCAGTTCCACAATGGTAATGTCAATGATAAAAAGGAATGATGACTCAACAAAGTGTTGCAACTCACCACCCTTTAATGGATGAACCTTGAAGGAATGAAGTCATACAAATATCTTCAAGGCTTAAATCTTGCTTGCTTGAATTGCTTGGAGACCTACAAGGGTTAGTCTTCACAAAAAATATAATAACATAAATATGAACTCACATACACTTTGGCATGATGCTTGGATCTTGAATTGCTACAATAAATCTCTAAAATTCTTCTCTTGACTTTCTTGATAATGCTCTTGGCAATAATTTCTCCAATAAATGCTTGTTAGTTTTCAAATCATGCAATAACTAGGTAATTTACATGCAATTATTCTAATTTCCTAAAAATAAAATCTCGATAGCTAACAATAGACATTTGAAATTCAAATAACAAAATGCCGACCAACATATTTGAATTTGGAACCAAAATAGGGGGACATATAGGCACCCTAGGCATCAATTTTTCAAACCTATTTTTTGGGAATTAAGGAGTTAGGGGCAAAGAATTAAATGAATGCATTTGTTTTGTACTTGCAAATTATCAAAAAATAATAAAATGGGCCATGAAATACATAATTTAGGAAATTAGGTGTCTAATTAGGTTCAATTACTTAAGTGGGAGAAAAACATAGTGTGAACTTGAAAAGGGTGATAATTTATGATGCTACAATAAGATGGACAAGGGCAATGGTGCCCTAGTCTAGACCTATTTTACAGAATTGGTTGTTGTTAAATAAACATTAAATATTTATTCTCAATTTTATTTTGATTTCCTAAAAATGACCACAAAAAGGGTAATTTAGGAACATAATTAGGTTTAGGCACATAGGGGGAGCTAAACCTAGTGTGAAATTTGTTGGAAGTGGATTCACTCTAAGAGGGGAGGGGGTGAATCAGAGTGATATAATTTTTTACTTTTGACTTTGAAAGCACAATGAAACTTTTTACTAATTTAAACCCAAATGTGGCAAACTTGTTTATGCAAGTGAACATTAACACTTTAAATCAGATTGACATGAAACTTGATTAACATTTACAACTCATATTAAAAGAATCATATGATATTGTTCAATTAGTGTGTGAACAATCTTGCATATGCTTTTGAAACAAAACTATAACTTTTCCCAATGTCGATTTAACTTGCTTAACAGAAGGATTTTTAAATTAGATTTGAACAATTTTAACTTTGCATGACAAACTTTTGAAATATGAACCTTTTGAATACACTAAAAAAATATCAGAGCATTGACTGAATAATCACATTAACATGAAACATAATAAAAGACAAATAGCATCACATAACACAAGGATTTCCTGAGTGGAAAAACCCTCTTGGGGTATAAAAAACCACTCGCTAAAATTTCTTTTTATTAATCAAAGAGCACCAACTCTGTAACAATGTGGAGCAACAACTCAACACCTTTTCTGAAGCACCAACTTCATAGGAGCACCAACCCCTCAATGCACAAAGTTATTGTCTAAAAATGTAACCACCAATGACTTTACAACTACACATTATTTGCAGTCCCAAAATCATTAATGAATACAAAAATATAAAGGATATTCAATGATTCCAACTACAATATGGATTGTTTATAATAGTACCACAATAATCCCTCATAAAAATGAATGATATCTCTGTTATAAGAACTAGATATTTTACACAATAAAAAACCTCTTTCCTCTTCTCAAATATGGAAAATATAACAATGATATAATAAAAAAATGCTATGTATTTTCCTCAGACAATCCCCGATCTGAACAATGGCTTAAATCCATGTTTATATATAGCATTGTAAAGTAAACTGAAAAACCCTCAAGCCCAGTGACAACCCTCAAGATAGGGTTTTGAAACTGAAAAATCAGTTGCCAACTACCTTTTTCAATCTCTTTAAAAAACAATAACTGCCTTTTTCTCTTTTAATATCTTTACAATTTTTTTATTAAGAAACAACTTTCCATTTCAAAAAATGAACTGAAAGAAAACTTTTTTTCACCATTTTCCTTAACTGGTTTAAAGCCTTTTGAAAAAGATGAAAAACAATGTGTAAAATTTACCTTTTACAGTGGCTTAATCTGTAGACAAAATCCCTAAAGAAAACTTACACAAATCTCCACTACTAGCTCGTGGAAAGTCCACCATAGAAACCACCAACCTCCATACTCTGACATGCTAAAACACCAACTCGAAATGCCTCCAGTATCAAGCTTGGACTATAACTGAAAGTGCATCATGGCGGTGCTAAGGTTTGTGCCTTCAGAGCAAACTAAAACAACATAATGAATGCCCTATCAAACTTTCGAACCAATGACTTTAGAATGTCTTTTTCACATTTGATAACATTTGAAATCCACAAACTAAAAGCATAATGATTTTGTGTTTCATCAAATACCAACAGAATAATGCATTAAATGGTTGCCAAATCATAAGCCACGCATGTTGTCCAAGACATTATGATTCTAACATTTGACTGTCCAAGTCACTCTTTGACTATGTCGCTGCCAAAGCCAAGTGGAACCCAATTTCATTGAGATATATATCAATGTTGATGCCGAATCTTAAGTGGAGCTTGATACCATGCAAAATGGTCGGCCAAAAAGATTAGATAAGATATACACTTGATGTCCATAATGCTAAATGTTAGCATTTTAAAAAAATGTGAGTATAAAGGCATGAAACCAATGTATGGTAAGCTCGATATGAAATGAAGTAAAGCCCGAAAGAGACCACCAACAACCACTTAAAATGGCTTGTATGATGACAAACCAATTTGCAATAAACAATATGACTATTGCATTATGATGAGCCCGGCAAGCATTATGGAGGGTGTTATGCACTTTGAATCAAACTATAAGATATGCAGTAGAAACCTAATATATATTGAACCCAAGTAAAATGTGAAGTTGTATATCAATGAAGCTATATACAATAGCCAACTTAAAAATACAAATCTGACTATGTATCAACTCTGTGAGCAAGCAATATTCCTCATGTGAATTGAAGCCAAATACCATAGTGAATGCCATCTGTCGATAGAAGCTTGTAACTCAAATACAGGAGTTCACATCACATTTGCATCTTCCTTGCAACTCAAATACAAGAGTTCACATCACATTTGCATCTTTAGCCAGATAGAAAGTGTTCACAAGCACAAAAATATATATGCAGATGTATACCTCATCAAAAAATTTCCAAGATGAAGTTTCCAAGTCATATGCCAACCACATTGAAACATGATGTGCAAAAATTTGCCAAGATGAAGTTTCCAAGTCATATGCCAACCACATTGAAACATGATGTATGAACTTGCTAGCTTGCCTTATCGATATTGCCACATCAAGGCATATAGCATCAACTTTTGACATCAAGGACAAACTAAAACAACTGAAAGCCAACAAAATTGTCGAGGGCGACCATTTACGATGCTACATTTACCTTTTCATGTAGATCTTCCCTTACTGCTTGTCCATGATTAGGCCTTCATGAATATCCTAGAACTACATCAAAACTTTGAGAGGTTCTATAAACCTTTGTTGGATTTGATGGTGGGTCTGTGAACTATAAAATATTTTGATTGGTCATAACTTGGCCAATTCTTGTCCAATCTTTATCAAAATTGTAACTATGGAAACCCATTTGGCCTTTCTATTAGATATGGAAAGCTCAAAACATTAGACACATAGCCAAATTTTGGGAAATCTAAAACTTGAGCTTTTTTGGCTATGGTGAAGTAAGGAAAAACAAAAGGGTGATCCCATAATATTGGTTTACAATTTTTGGCCAAATTGGACATTGAACTGAATTTTTTTAACTAAATCTTCACTTTCAGGCACCTATAGCTACTAAACCATGAAGAATTTGAATATGATGCAAACTAGTGATTTATGAAATTTTGTTTGTAGATTCTAAATATATATTTTTTAAAAAAATTGGAATCAAATTGCATTTCCTTTTCCATCTCCTTTGAAAACTAGTTTTTAAATAGTGATGTTCACCGTATACAACATAACTTTTTTTGTATGTATAAAAAATCAATTTTATTTTTTCGTTGGATCAAGGACATCAATACCTAGCATGGACATATTTTTTAGAGTTTTTTTTAGTAATCTACTATTTTTCCAGTGAAGAACAAAGAGCTCAAGATTTTCGGTGAAAAACCTACATTCATAAGAAATAAAAATAAATATAATAATCAAATTAAATATATTTAAAATTATACTTTTTGGGAAGCTTATAATTGTAGAAGTTGAGAAAGCCAACTTCACAGACCCCGAAGATCACCTGCATGCAAATAACCTGTCACAGAAAGAAGAGATGGAGACAAACAAGCAAGGGTGCTCTGAAAGCTAAAAAATGTATTCATTTGAGAGAGATAAATTACAATGATGAATCCTTATAAAAGGATATTGTGCAACCCTAAAAGAAACCCTAATAGGAAGACATTTAATAATTAATATAATTATTAAATATCACAAAATGCAAACTAAAGTGAAATCTTAAGAGAGGAATAAAGGTAATTTAATCAACATGATTAAATTAAAACTTTTACTCTAACACCCCCCCTTAAGATGAGCAAAAGTGCAGTTACAAACATGTGCAAGAAAGCAAAGGTAACTACAATGCAAGAAAGTAAACTTGGGTCCTGGTAACAAGGCCTGATCAGGTACCCAATTACTTCCAAATCTCTGTAAAGTGGAGAAATAGAGAAAACCTCATGGGAAAAACTCTACTCCAAAAAGAGATGGAAGAAATAAATGCACTAATAACAGAAGGATAGGAGGTGGATAACATAAGACCCCCCATAGATAGCTTCTATCATATAAGTACATGTACAATGGTCTCCATAAGAGAAAAAGAAAGAGATTAGAAGGCCCCCCCACAATGAAGAAACTCCTGTCGCACATATGGATGCCTGAGGTAGAATCCAGAAAGAGATCCTGAAGCGGCATATAATATTCCTCCCCTTGGGAAGAAATGGATCCAAAGGACGAAGATGAAGAAACCCTGTGAAGAGAGAGGAATCAATCTGTCTCAAGATGTGTGCCATAATAGGATGCTGAAGAATCTCTCTGTCTAAACTGAAACAAAAGATGTCAAATCCAAACTGAACTGAAGACTCAAAAATGACAACCTCTGAATGCACTGATGATGGTGGGCTAACAACTGGAATATGGCTGTCAACAAAGAGGAGCTGAAAATCCTCAAAGTAATCCTTCAGATCTGCAATATAGGACTCTACAAAAAAAGACGAAATGCCTGCAAGATAAGAATCCCAAGTAGCCATGTCTGAAAGATGTATGATGTCCTACTTAGCTGAATCAATAAGAGCCAAAGAAGAGGCAATATCAAACTGATCAAGAACCACATAAGAAGATGCTGATACAAGTATAATCTCAGTCTGAAGAGTAGGAACTGTGAGACAATCCTCTGATTCATCAGAATATGTAAGGTTGTCTAAATACTGAAGCTCCTCTAAAGTATCATGATCAAAAGGTGTGTTCTCTCTCCAACCAATGGGTACAAGACAATCTGAAGCAGGATCCTCTGGGAATGGAGAAAGACTGGGGTCTCCATAGATCTCCCAAATATGTGTCTAAAGTGAGTGAGGACAATCAATGCCCGATATAGCCCACACAGTGTCAGAAACAACACTAGACAAAATAACTCCTACTATGTGATTTCTAATGATATCCCAAGCTATTTTTCCCTCTGAAGTTGTTGGTTCAGGTATGAGATCATACAAATAAGGCAAAATATTAAGCCACCTACAATGTGTAAGTATACCCTTTGCCCATGACTCATAATTACCCCATTCCAGAAATACAACTAAAGGGTGAGTAGAAAAACCTACGATAATTCTTCAAATTAACAAATTTGAGACTAAATGACCTCAATACTGATAAAGCAGATCAAATAAAGCCATCCCACGCAAACAAATCATTTCCAAGTGCTGAAACGTCCAAGTAATTGACAAATATGTGAAAAAACAAAGTACTGAATAAAATGTACCTAGTGTAGATTCTGGAAAAATAAATGACATATCTAGAAAGAGCACAGAAACACCTTTCCAACGCCTATTGGTTTGTGAAAAACGGAGTCCGTATGCAAAAGATATGGCTCCGGGAGTGCAAAAAGCTTGTTCTGATTTTGACTGAGGAAAACAGCATCAAAACGGAAAAACCAGGAAATCAAACCTCATCGATCAGAATGGCGCCAGAACCAGCTTTCCAACACCTATTTTCATTCGAAAATATGAGCTAAAACGCCCAAGATATGCCCGTTTTACTAAAAGTACCCATTTAGGCTTTAAACCAAAAATATCCAGCGAAACCTTCATCCACGAAAATCGAGGCAAAAATCAAAATGGCACGAAAAATGAGGCAGCTCAAAATTGATGCAGCAACCAAAAAGATGAAAGGAAAATCGTCTCGTATGTACGGATCCGTACAATCGTACGGATTTTTGGCCATTATTTTTGAAATTCCAAAAAAAAACTAAAAAATCAATTTCCAACAAACCCTATCATATTTTATATGAAAATAAGGGTTTTCGGGCCTTCTGAGCACACCCATGAGGTCCGTTTTTCACTAGCATGCACCGTTTGAAAGATAAAATTGAAAATTTCTTAAAAAATGATGGAAAACCCCTCTGATCTGGCAAAAAAGAACTGGAATGAAACCCTTGCACAGAAAAAAACTGTGTAAGCTGATATCTTCAAAAAAAGAACAGGCAGCCGTAGATCTGGAGCTCTGATACCATGTAGAAGTTGATAAAGCCAACTTCACAGACCTCGAAGATCACCTGCATGCAAATAACCTGTCACAGAAAGAAGAGATGGAGACAAACAAGCAAGGGTGCTCTGAAAGCTGAAAAATGTATTCATCTGAGAGAGATAAATTACAATGATGAATCCTTATAAAAAGATATTGTGCAACCCTAAAAGAAACCCTAATAGGAAGACATTTAATAATTAATATAATTATTAAATGTCACAAAATGCAAACTAAAGTGAAATCTTAAGAGAGGAATAAAGGTAATTTAATCAACATGATTAAATTAAAACCTTTACTCTAACAATAATAAGGACTACATACAAAAATAAAATTTTAAATGAATTCATCTGATCCCCCAAAGGGTAAATCAAGAGTGGTTTTTTATCAACATTTTGATAGGTGTAAAGGAGACTCCATTATAGGCATGGTTTAAAAATAACGAGGTTCTATTCAAGGGGCTTTGATTTAAGGTGGTTTGGTCAAACCCTATTCAATTGGAATCCTTTAAATGGAACTTTTCAAGGCTTAAATCATTATATTTTTCTAAAAAATATGTGATTTCAACAAAAATTAGGATGTCCCAAAAAGTGTAAACCACTATTGTGGGATTACCCAAAAATATGGCCCATACAAGACCTCTAAGATCACTTATAACTATTGGGCCATGAGAGGGGCATAAAAAATGCGAACACTAATCACATGTGCCAAGAAAACCACCCAATTACTTATCTTAGATCAATTATTACGTTAGGGTGAAATTTTAGCTAAAATAATGAAGATTTTTTGCATGTGCCAATAGATCCAACTCAACATAGATAAAATTTAAATCCTAATTGTATCATATTGATTGTAGAGAGAAAAGAGAGAAGAAAATTGTAGGAAAAGAAAATATAAATGAAAATGTCCAAAACTCACTCATATCTTTATTCATCAACTCTTATAGATACATATGGAGGTAAAAAAGAATTATATTCAACATAATTCCTAGAAAAGAAATAAAACACTTAGATATGAAAGTAAGTAGTGTTGGAAGTTTGAGGATATTGTCATTGGTATGGTTGGCCACATGAGCATGAGATTATACAATGTTGTCATTAATGTCAACATTGTGGTTTGAATGGAAGTCTATATTGAGGTATGTAGAGGTATAGTTGGTTAGTGAAGCATAAGTGGGAATGGAGATGGTAATCTAGCATAGAGATGCAAAGGTTTTGCTCTAGTGCAAAACAAATATGTTGAATATTTCACTATCTAGAGTGTAGTTTTCAGTGCACAGAGCATCAATTTTTTGGTCCACATTCGTTCACCTTGAGATATTTTTATCTACAGTTGTAAGATAATTTTGGTACATGTTTTAAGACCTTAAATCCAAAGTTTCATGCCTTTATGTCCTCTGGTGAAAAATTCATGGTTAATAGAATATCAGGTTTGCTAGTAACAGTATAATCAGAGCAGAGTGCATGATTGGATTGGTTTGCATTCCACCGCGGGAGCATATTTGGTTATGTAGATTTGAGGGAGTGTTTACAGATGTCATTAGTATCCATGATCCAAGTGGTGAGTGTTTTTGAGGCCTGCGTGTTAGCTTGTGAATGATCAATTGGTGTATTTTAGTGTTACTAAATAAGTGGAGCTGACCTAATAAGTTTGGGGTCATGCGGAGTTAAAGGAAGTGTTGACTGGTCTTATGGAGTTATGATAGGTCCCCTTTGACCTATTTGGATGTGTCACAAGTTTTGAATTATGGTGTGAAGTGTGTTTGTTTAAATCTTGAGCCGACAAGTTATGTTATGGATGGTGCATCTAATAAGGTTGACCTAGTTGATGCTACAAGTGTTTGTGGATGTAATGTGTATAAATGTAAGATCATTTTTGGTGTTGTCTAGTAGTAGTTGAGTTTAATGTAATGTGAAGTATGCGAGTATAGTGTAAATATGATGTAGGTATAAAGTAGACTAGGGTGTGGAAGTTGTGTAGCATGAAGTGCATTTATTCAATATATTGAGCACCAGTGGAACTATATCTTCTGCGTATTCTAGATGCATTATTAGCAGTTAAAATATTGGTAGTGAGCCACCCCTCTTCTCTATTTCTCTTATTCTATGGATAGTGAGTCCTCCAAATAGTGAGTCCAAAAGGCAGTGATCCATTCTGTAATATGTCATGAATGGTTATAATATTTTGTGAGCTAATCCTCATTGTGGTTTTCCCTTTTTGGGTTTTCCGCATAAAATCTAATGTACATGTGTTATGTGCTTTGATGATTGCTTTGATGATTTCTTACCTTACTGCAATTTGAATATGATGTGTGGAATGGATGTTTAAATGCTTAAGTAGTTTTAAAGAATACTGATTCACCCCCCTTCTCAATATTCTAGGTGTTCAACAAGTAGGAATCAAACAACACATCAAGAATAAGAAGAAATAGTACAAGAAATCCATTGAATCAAAGGTATTGACCTAGTTGTATTTATATTTAATAGCTAAAAGGGAAATGATGAACCCAATATGAACCTTCCAATATCTTATGTTTCTTTTTAAACAAATGTTCAAGAACTTGATACAAGTAGATACTACTATGCCTTTAAAGTGAAAACTGACATAGATTATTTCCCATCACATTAACCATTAGAGGAAAGATAATGAAGTTTACAATTCTAAATAAAATTTGGCAGCATAAAGATATGTAAAGCAACACTTTAAGAACATGAAAGAAGAAGAATAAATGACAAATATATAAAAGAGAAGAAACACTAATATATGTGTGAGGAAAATCCTTTTAGGTAAAAATCCCCAAACTCTAGTCATGAAACTAAAAAGGGACTAAGAAGGAACTCCCCAAAATGTGATTCAAACATACTTATATATCCCCTTGAAGGGAGGCGTGCAAATTATCAAAAGGTCATGGTACAAAAGGAATCCCTAGTTGCAACCTTTTCCAATGCTTTGCAAGAAAGTATTTATTTCTAGTTTGTATTATAGGTCCAGGTGTGAAAGAATAATATTTTCCCCTTTTCCATACTAAGCATTAATGATTTGTGGGTTTGAGGGCAAGAATAAAAAAAACCCACTAAAATTTCTACAAAATGCGACCTAAAGATGACATTCTAACAAAAGGGGTCTACAAGCAATAATTGAAGCATGTGTTTTATTTTATTTTTAGTTTCTTGAGCTCACTCAAATCAAAATATGGCATTTGTAGCCATTGACATGCATTAATGGCATTGCAAATTAGTAGACAAAAGAAAACACATCTTCTAGAGTGACCCTATTGCTATTGGTAGAGTATTGGGCCATCACTTACCTCATGCCCATCGAACCTAGGAAAATAACATAAAATCCTCAAGTTTGCCTTGACAAAAACCATAAAATTCACCTTATTGGACCATTGAGCCATCAATATTTCTTCAAACTACCTACCATGGAAAGGGATGAGACACTTTGAAACTCTGAAGGGAAGATGACGTCAACATGATGTCACTCGAAGAAGGGAAAACCTTTGGGGAATGCAAGACCAAGATGACAAGTTTGAAAAGGGATGAAGAAGCTTGAAAATATAAAAGATAAAAGACTTTTGGGGAATTGGGGAAGGAAGGGATGGTCGGAAGGGAAGAGAAAGCCTAAAAATCCAAAACTAGGAAATACTTAGGCAAGATTCAAGGAATATGATAAAGTTTTGGACCATCAAATATGGATAGAAATAGATGCTAGAATAGGGAAGGCTCAAAAGTGCAATAGACTTGAAGAATTTAGAGTAGAATAAGGGAAATTTCGAGGAATTAGACCTTTGGGGGGAAGCATGATTGGAGTGACAAGTGTGATTGGGTGGATGACTACATGGAGAAGTCCAACAACCTAAAATAAAAAGAAAAAAATTCAAGGAATCAAGTACCAAGGAATTGATGGATGAGGAAGTATGAAAGTCCGAAAGATAAAGAACTTTGGCTTTTAGAAGACTTTCAGGTTTCAAGGACCAGGAAAACTAAGGAAAGGTAGGAATGAAAAATAAACCCCAATAGTCTAAAAGACTGTAAATTCAACCCTTAGGTAAATTTTAGGTTTTAGACTTCAAATATTAGGGGTGGTGAATTAAAAATCCACATGGAAAGGAAACCCAATAGTCTAAAAGGATGACAAAAAAATACATGCCTAAGAACACACTTCGAACTTTGGGGATCAAGGATGCTTCAAGGAGGCATGAGTGTAAAGGAAACCTCGACATCCCAAGGGACCAATAAACTTGATACTTAGTATCTTTTACAAGGCCTTTAGGTAAGGTTTTAAGAGTGATGGGAAAGGCATGTAGGGATGTATACCCTCAAAACTTTGAAATCTTGACAAACTCAACACTTTGTGCCAATTTTGATTTTTTCAACTTGGGTATTTGACTAAGACATGAAAAGGGAATCTAATGTAACAACTAGAGACACCATTTCTAAACAAGATGGTTCATTTAGAATCTCTCAAATCGTATATAATTGATGGGAAATGAAGGGGGATATGAAATGTCAATATTAACATAACATCATTTCACAAGAACTCAAAGTATTACATAAAGCGATTAAATGCAATTCACCATGAGTTAAGAAACTTATGTAAAACACACAAACACTTTTTATAGGTTTTCACAAGACTTATGAATATAAAATTGGCCAATTTAGATCTAAGCTCATAGGGCCACACAAGGCTCATCTCATAACTTAGGATTGAGTGAAATTGGAATAAGAACACAATATTTTTACCCAAGCCAGTTGTCTTCAATCAAATCATCGTTGGGGAAACCAATGCTTGCACACTCAATTAACATATTAAACATATCTACAAAACACCAAATAGTTGAAGCACAATAAATAATAATTAACAAGATAATATCCAAACGATGATATCTATATCTACTTTTAATTGAAAATTTAACACTAACATGTTTAAGATATAATGATGTGTAATTTCGTCGAGAGGCGATCTATAGTCACAACTAAATCTTAGTTAACATTTTAGACATTTTTGAAAAAATTGACAGGCAGCTGCCAGTAGTTTTGAGCAACAAGCTGACGTTCAAACAATAAAGAAGTGATATAACGTCTCATATTAATGTGCTAAATAGAGTGTCTGATATTCGCTACAAACCCATTAATGTGTTGTGAGTAACGTCTGAAATTAGAGGGAAGTCATCGCTGGCATTCACTGACGTTTGAACCGTTTTGCATGCATGACCTATAACGACTGGTGTTTTCTTTATAAGTGTGGGGCGTAGCCTATTCCACACTACTACATTGCAGTATTCGCTGCTGGTGTTTTCTGAGGTACAATATTACAATGTCATTTGAAGTAGAAGAAGAAACAACAACGAAGTGCAGTCTATGTGGTGACAATGCAGAAAATGTCTAATGCATTTTCAGCACCAGTAAAATAACTTTTACCCTCCTTATTGCTTCCAGCTTATTTAATTTAGATAGACAAGCTCCATGTAGTATATACTAATTTATAAATTAAAAGTTGTTTGGGTTTTTTGGATTTCATTGCTTCCATGTGTACAAAGGCCATCAATTTTGATCATATAGATTTTTCTCTGTTGTTCAGATATTGCATCAGATCATATTATGAGAAAGAATCAGTTGAGAGTATCAAAGAAGTGTGTGACTGGTGCTTCAGTGTTCAAGAGGAGGATGCAGATTCTGATGTTAATATTAATATATTAGATATTAAATATTAATGCTTATTCTGATGTTAGCATTAATTCAGATTGTGACTGGTGCCTGACATAGAGCAGACTGTAAAATTGCACAATGAAATATTATTGCTTCAAGGTTTTTTTTGGGTATTTTTTTGTTGATTTATAACTGATAAAAAAGTGATCGCTGTATATCTTTTCCATATTATGTTGGCCATACTAAATTTACAGGGCCATATAAGTTGATTTTTTACAATACCAGTGCCATATAGTTCTAAAATTTCTATAGCATTTCACATGTTTTGTTTCTGTTTTAAGGCATTCATACAAGTTTGTTAGCATTGTTCCTTATTCCCAAAGAAGGTCTTACTTTAACAAAACAAAACCATTTTATGTATTGGCTTCAATGTGATTTTTTTGGGCACTGATTTTTTTGGATTAAATTCAAAGTTGTTGGCTACAAGAAATGCCGGCAATTCTCAGCCATACCATCCTGAGATTTGAATAAAAACAATTATACGTGTGATATTCTAGAGCTGCATGATATTTTATCACCAGTCAAACCATCATATTTGTAGGTAATTCTTATTTCTTGAATATCTATTTGAGTACAAAATCCATACCTATAGAGCTCCGCTACAAATCAGCGATGGAATGAATTCAATTAAGCTAAATTGGATATAAGGAAAACTAGCTCATATATGTGACTCACTTTTTCATCAAGAAAAGGTATTAAGTTTTTAAATTATTAAGTCAAAAGTTTGAGAAATAGAATGGTAGAGCCATGATGATGAACATATTTCACTTTTGATATTTTTAGTCATATGACCAACCATATCATGGTATGATATGTTTGATAATGAACAAAATGTTGTGCCGAAATATTTAAAATTATAGAGAATAAAATAATAGTTAATATTAATTATTTATATTTAATTCTAAGGATGAGACTGTCTACAAAAATCAAAAGAAAGAGGAGGTGATCTTAGTGGGCTAGAATTCTATTACTACACTAAAAATGATCAGGCAATCAAAGAGATTTGATCAAAGAAAAATATCAAAGTGAAAGACATTTGAACTAACAAAAATCAAAATGAAAAATATTTGATGAAAGACATTTGAACTAACAAAAAAATCAAAATCGAAGAGATATGATGAAACAAAAAATCAAAATCAAAGAAATATGATGAAAAAAAAAATCAAAATCAAAGAGATTTGATGAAACAAAAAAAATCAAAATAAAAAGGATTTCATGAAATAGAAAAATCAAAACAAAGAGATTTGATGAAATAATTAAATCTTGAAGATAAAAATAAATAAATTAAAAAATCAAATAAATAAATCAAAGAGATTTGATAAAAAGAGAAATGAAGATAAATCAATAAAAAAGAAAAATATGAGAGATTTGATCACAAAGATTTGATTAAAATATCAAACTAGCATATATATATTTAATAATATATATAAAATACGCCGAGAGATATCCTTCTCAAGGCACCTATTTTTTAATCAAATTTTCACATAAAAATTGAATAGGCGCCTCAAGAAGGATATCTCTCAGCGTATTTTATATATATTATTAAATATATATATGCTAGTAATCATCACAATACTAAACTCAACATATAAGCCTAGCCACATACAATAGTGAAAATAATGAAACTAAATCATGGTAGAGCTCAAGCATATAAAATCCACACATTTGAATCTAAAGTACATAATCTATACACCTCAATAACAATACAAAACATCATCAACAAGCACAATATTCATAAGAAAAGCTAAGGTAGACAAAAAAAGAGGCACAAGAAGAAGACGTTCCATAATCATTTAAAAAATCTAACAATTTTTTTTTTTTTTTAATACAAGATGTTCACCACCACCTCCACCATCACCACTGCCAATATTTTTAATACTCACTATTATTTACTGTCATCATCGTCGTCATCATCATTGTCACCATCTCATCATTATCACTAAAATAAATAAATAATTTTTTAATGCAAGACGTTCCCCCTATTTCTCCCCCCCCATCAAATTAAACTAGCAATTGCACCTTGGTGTGCAATGGGTACGCCGAAAAGGTGTGGAAGGTCAATTAGGAAAAAATTAGTTTATTTTTTTAATATATTTTTGTAGTACATGAGGTCAATTAGTAGGTCATTTAGGAAATTATGTTTGTTCAAGAAAGGTCTCAATGGAGAAATGATAGCTTTAAATGGACTATGCATCCACTTACAGGGATCCAAATACGATTGAAAAAAAAAGGGTATGTAAATCAAGAAGATAATTAGGCTCACCTTATGTTTGCAGTATGGAGGGAAGGAGAGAGAGGGAGGGAGAGATGGGGGTAGAGCAAGAAAGGGAGAGGTAAGGATATAGAGATAAAGAAGAAGATATGGATAGGTATGGGGATGGAGGTGAAGAAGGAGAGGGATGTGGATAAACAGATAGAGATGGAGAGAGGGAGAGATGGAGAGAGAAATAGGGGAAGGTAGAGGGAGAGAAAGATATATGGGAAGAGAAAGAGAGAGATAAAGATATATGAGAAGAGAAAGATATGTGTGTGTGTGTGTGTGTGTGTGGAGAAAGGGCGAGAGATGTAGAGATAAAGAGACATATAGGGGAGATAAAAAAATAACTTCTTAATCAAGAAGGTAATTAGGTTCCATTATCAATAGGCTCATGCTATGTTTGGAATAGGGAGAGAGGGAGAGATAGGGATAGAAAGAGGGAGATATAGAGTGGGAAAGAACAAGAGAGAAAGGGGAGTAAGGATATAGAGATAGGGGATTTATATAATATAAGATAATAAATATAATTATAATATAAGTTTATATGTAAAAAAAATACATAATTAAATAACATATATATAAATATGCAATATATTATATTTTAAAAAAATATATATTTTCTAATAAAATTAATATTATTTTAAAAAATATCTAATAATTTACATTATATAAAATATAAAAATGTAATAAATTCATTATATATTATATTATATTTAATAGTTTATAAAATATAAACTAAAACATATAATTTTTTATATTTAATAAATAAATAATTCAATAACATATAAATAAATATTTAATATTTTAACTAAAAATTAATTTTGCAATAAATAAAATATTATTTAAAAATATATCAAATAATTAATTTTATATAAAAGTAATTGAAATATACATAAAATAATAAATATAAATAATATTTATATAAATATTTAATATATAATATATATTAATAAAATATAATATTCTAGTAAAATATAATTTCACAAGTATATTAAAGAAATATAAAATATAAATAAAAACAATATATTACAATTTATTAAAATATATTTTGGTTTAGATATAACATTGTAAATAATTTCTTTTTAGAACAATTTATAATATATTTAAAAAAATGGAAATCCAGGACGAAGGGTGGTAAGCGTTTGCCTAAGTGGCAAATAAATAATAAAATGTGTAAAAAGGACCAAACTTATGTCTGCCGTTGCAAATGTTTAAAAAAAAATACTTATACCCCTCCATATTGAGGCTGTATTTTTTTTGGCTATATAATGGCCAAATCACATCGTATATATGCGGATATCCTGTCCAAATGCCACGAAGATCCACATCATTTAAGGCTGTAGTTTCCAATACGCGAATTTAAAAAAAAACCCTTGTTTAAACACAGCATGTGGCGCGCAGACCGCATTCGGCGGTGGAGAAACGTGCAGCGAAGAAGAGTTTGGAGGAGGAGAAACCAATAGCGGTGGGGAAAGAAATAAAAGGCGGCTAAAATAGCCGAAAATTTAGCAAAAATTTATGAACGACTGAGATGCATTTAAGCACCTTGCCGGGCTTCTCGGCACTTTTCATTCGTTGATGGACAAAATGAGTTTGTAGAACTCAAATAGGACACGCCTTTCGGCGTAATTATGATTTAATACAAACGTTTCCCCTGTTTCTCCTGCACCATCAAATTAAATTATCGTTTAATGAAAACGTTTCCGCTGTTTCTCCCGCACCCACCAGTTTTCGCAGCAATCTGAGAAGCATCCATGCTACAGGTCAGAAGTTTACCTCAATGATATTATAAAAGGTCCATGCCAAACTTTACCAGATATTCACGTAATGGGGGAGCTGAGGAAGAAGACCAAACGATTATGAGGTTTAAAATTATTAAAATCGATACTCAAGTTTGAACCATTGTCGAGTTCAAAATTGGTTCGTTGAATGAATAGAGCTTCTCGGGTATATCATATTTATTGAAGGGGCGCCTAATCGGGCAAAAGTTTCGAGAGAAAGCGATAAATCGAATTGAGCAGCAAGAATGGCAAACAAAGATGCATTAATATGTGTAAAGGCAGGGTCATTGTGTGGCAACTCTGCTTTCCCTGGGAAGGCTCTGTGGCAGTCTTCAGTTTACGACTTCGAGAGCCTCGAAGATATAGACTCTGCCCGCTACGTGTACAGACGTTATGGTTCTCCAAACTCCGATGAGCTCGCGAAAGCCGTGGCTTTCCTTGAGGGCGCCGAGCAAGGTAATTCACTGCTCTAACTCATAAATCACTTATAACTTCTTGAAAAATAATAAATACAGTATTGTACTTTGCAGTAAGGGGTTTTCTCTTGTTGGCAGTAGGCTCTGTGTCACGGAGCTCATTTCTTTAATTTTTTAATCCTCTCTCTCTCTCTTGAAGTCATACTAAGGGCTGTGATGCACAGAAAAACCTTTTGAAAAGCTTTATTAAATCTATCAAAAAGTAAAATTTAGCACTCTGGTATTAGGGCTAAATTTGATGGTCCATCCTATCTGTGAAGTAAAATTTTCATGACGGTTATCCATACAAAGACGCCCTTCAAATGTCAAGGCATACTATGGTTCAAGAAGAAAAATATAGCAGACCAAACACTTATATAATTATTATCCTTTAAGAAATTTTGACTGTGCAGTGTGTGTACAGTTCTTCTTAAATTCCTGTTGTATTTAATGACCAAAATACATAAATACAGCCCTATTGCCATCAAATTTAACTCCCGTAGACGTGGATTGGAATACTCAGTGTGGGCGGATTGGCAGACAGAGTTTTCAGTTTACCTCAAAGTACGAAATTTTACCAATATCTATGATAAATATGTAGCAGTATTTGAACAATATATATTATAAATAAATAAATAATTCCCTGTAGCTTATACTAGGGTTTCATACAGTAAATTAGTGTCTTGCTTGACACTGATGTAAAAAATAGCTTCACCTTTTCCTTTTGTATGGAGGCTTCCACAAGGATCCCAAATTAGTGTCTGGATTGACAGAGATCTAGAAAACTAACTTATCTTTTCCTTTTGCAAGTAGCTTCTACAACACGTTCAAACTGCACCCTTTGGTCTTTCAGCTAACCAGGTGTGGTAAATCCTTTAGCTGGGTATGCAGAGGTAAGGGTATTTCCCTTAATTTATTCACAAGGTTGAGTTGATTCCTTCTGTTATAAGTTATAACTATAATTCCTCTAGCAACCAGTGAATATCCCTTGCTGGAGATTTTTTCTGTTTTCTGCCTGAGCTTTAAACTTAGGCATTGAAATTACCATAGGTTAGTATTTAATCTCTGAGTCTCAATAGTTAAGAAATCATCTTTAACCTTGAGCTCTTGTAAAAGTCTCAATAGTTCAGAAAACATCTTTAGCCTTGAGCCCTTGTTAAACTATTTATTGTTTAGTTCATATCCTATTTAGACTCATGTATGCGAACTCCACCAAAAGGCTTTTGGATTTTGTAAATTTATGACTGTGATGAAGGCGAGATCATTGAAACAGAGAACAGGTTATACTTTATAGTTTCTTCATTTTAATTTTCAGTTAGGTCCAGCTTCACGATTATAAATTACCATTGATGCACTTCTCATGTTAGTCATACAGATTTTGTTCAGTCTGCATCAAGGGATTATCTTACCCATATGATACTGATCCCAAAATACCAAGGCCCACATTTTTGGTTAACTTCATTTTCCAGACCACAGAGTTTCTGCACACAACTTATTTCTTGGATCTATTCCTCACAGCTTTGAGGCCAAGAATCTAAAACGACAGCTACAAATTTATGGGCTTTTAACTTATGGTTATCATGGTAGGTCAAGATTCTTTCCAATTGGGAAAGCCACAGGTTCACCACTATTTTGAATAATAACTTGCCGGGGCTTGGCTTGACGCAGGTTTGGCGACTTCTTCTGGCATGGGAGCTTTAGTGGCAGCAATTTTATCAATCTGCAAAGCAGGTGATCATATTTTGGCACAATTCGATTGCTATGGTGTCAGCCGAGAATTCCTTGAGATTGATGCACCACGATTTGGGATAGAGACACAGTTTATTGATGTGCACAATGTGAAAACTCTTGAGCTTGCTCTCAAGAACTCTGCTATAGAACGTGAAACAGTCAATGGGAGAACCCTCCCTGTAGAGAACAATAACAATAACATAATTGTCTTCCTGGAGTCAGTTACTAATCCCTGTGTCAGAGTTGCAGATTTGCAGTCCATTTCTAACGTATGCAAAATGTATGGAGCATTCCTAATTGTGGATAACACATTTCCTACCCCTGTAAGGATCAAACCTCTGAAGCAGGTAAAATGTTCATAAGCATTCACACTTTTTTTATGATGCATTGAAAAAATTATTGTCTGGTCAAGAGACAGCACTAGGAACAAAACTATTCTTTTTCTCAATATGTATATTGCAAGAGAAACTCAGGTCAGTTTACTCGAAGTTTTGATCTTAAATAGTATTGGTCGGCAGATTACCATTAGCACAACTCAATGTGGAGAAGAAACCATGTGTGCACCTTGGAATATTTTACACCAAACATAATCACAAGCTTGTATAAATGGTAGAGATGACCTTTCTTCATTGGATGCTGTTTGCTGTTCTTAAAATAATTGTATTTCTGGAATCGGCCTTTCTCAGCAAAATACAGTTTCTGAAGAAGGCTTCAAGCTGCATTTGAAGTGCGGCCAGGTAATTATAACAATTTGGTTGCGGTGCAAGGAGAATGTTTCATGCAATTTATCCAAACGGCTAAATGAGCTTGGCAAAGTTTATATAGGTCTATAGGGCAATGTAGGTTTCCAAGTATACAGATGGAACAGAGGTGACAGGATACGAGTGTCCATGGATTCAATTAAACTTGTATTTGCAATACATTGAATTTCCTTTTAGTTTGTCTGCCCTCATTTTTTGTAGATAAATGACTGATACCCTTAAAATATGTGCTCTTATACTACTTGTTGATCCATTTCTATAGAGCTCAATGCTTTTATAAGGAAAAAGTTCCCACAGGGAGGGTAAACATCATTCAAAGCTTCTTGCTTCCATTGGATCTGTAGATTGAGTGAAGTTGGAAGTCAAGCAGGGAAGGTAATGAGCAGTTTTAAACTTTTATGTACAAAGGTCTATGTTTATCGGAAGTTGTTCGAAAATTTAGCTTGGACTCTGAAATAAATTTAACTTGCACTCCATAAAATCTCATAGTGGATATTTTTACAAAGCCTTTTTTCCCAGTCCAAGTTATTACTAGCTATCCCATACATAACACATGATAGATGGAGATTGTGAAACTCGAATATCATCTATTAAGCTTATTCCTTTTAGTAAAGACCACCGCAATGCGAGACAATTAGTTGATTCCCATTTCCAAGAAGAGAAATATTCACAAACATGGTACACTACTTTTGGTGGGCCACCTATCTGTTGTGCAATACAAGAAATTTTATGGATTTAGACATCATTCTTACAAGCCTTTGGTTGGTATCTTATGCAGGGTGCTGATATGGTTATTCATTCAGTGACAAAATTTCTTGGTGGCCATAGTGATCTGGTTGCAGGTGTGGTAGCAGGTTCTTCTCATCATATAGAGTTAGCCACAAAATTGGCAGGTCGTTGGGGACTGATTGCTGCTCCATTTGATTCATGGCTTGCCACAAGGGGAATTCGAACACTGCAGGTATGGAGCAAGTACGCAACTTTGCTAGTCTGTTTCTTATTACAGAGGTATAAGTTGCAACATAAACCTTGTCAATATGGAAAACTGTGAAATTTCTAAAAATTTCAGGTCAGGATGGAGCGTGCATTTTCAACAACTGCTGAATTGGCAAGACGAATGCTTTGCAGCTCAATACCTGTAAAGTTAAATTGGACACCTGATTGTGCTGTAATGTCCTTTGAAGTACCAGGTGGACTGGATGGTGCCAGTAGAGCTATGTCAAGCTTCAAGATGGTAAAGTTTGCCCCAAGCCTAGGAGGAACTTCAACCACTGTTTCCCATCCAGTTTCTACTTCTCACAGATCCCTCCCCCCTGCTGAGAGGGAAGCGATGGGAATAACTGATGGGATGCTTAGGCTATCTGTAGGCCTGGAAGATGTAGAAGATATATGGATTGATATTGAGCGTGGCCTTTTCGCTGCTGCCGCTCCTGACAAAACATCAGATTCTTGATTTCCTTTCATGGTCTATCAATGTTTCCTTGGGACTTGCAATTTGCAATAAATGCGTGTTATGCAATATTAATAAAATTACCAGGTAGAATGCAAAAACAAATTTCATATCTACACAACATGGATTAAATTATAAAGATTGTGCGATCAAATCAATGTGAAAACTGCAAAATGACAGTGCGAAGCAAGTTCAACAAAGTGATATTATTTCTAACTGAAGAATTGTGCATAACAAACAGTGTATTGACCAGTAACTTCTGTTTTTTCTGTTTTGCTTCTTTGCTGTTCGAGTGCTGTTGCTGTTGTTTTCTTCTGATCTTTCTGATGATCTCTATTTTGCTTGGTATTCTCACTCCTCGCGATACTCTATTCTCTTACCTTTTTGACTGCTGTCTTATTAATTTAAAGAAAAGTTTTCCTCACTTGGGGAGCTTTTTTAAAAGAGATTTTATTTTATTTTTTAATTTATGAACTAGCACTTGCACCCATGGGGGGTTCAAGGAAAACGCCGATAGGAAAGTGAAGGTGTGGAAGTTAATAAAAATAACATTACATAGTCAAAGTATAGTTAAATATAAATTTATACTTTATTAATTTACAAAATCAACCTTACAAACAGCAGGCAAACCAGTTGACAGAACTGGGAGCCAAACAGAAGCAGAATTGTAAATACAGCAGCAGCAAGGAGGAAGTAAAACAGCAGTGAAAACACGTTAAGTTGCATCTTATCGATGGCTGGTACAAAGCACCATGAGATTTGAGTTTCTTTCAGCCAACATTTGAGAAAATTGAAGCCAAAATTTATGCAGCCTACAAATATTCTCAGTTCTCCATTTTTTGATTTTTTTTTTCCTCAAACAATGTCTTATCCTTGACAAGATTAGTAGCTGAATCTATTTCCATTACATCAACAGCTTGGAAAAAACGGAAGCACCTATCCTCTTCAGGAGCAGCAAATAGCACTGTAAGTGGTAATACTTGTGGTCCTTCTGCGAATTCAGTAACTTCAACATGACCAGCCCACACGTATGGAGATATGATGCCCATGGCTGGTACCTTACAGCAGAGCAACAGTGAATCCAAGAATTTAACGATACATGGATCTGAAGGAACAGGTGGACTTGCTTCACCATCAAATCAGCTGGTGGATATGCATTTTCAGGACTGCCCCCTTTCTGAGTGCACTCTGTAAATATTGAAGCAACAGTACATAGTAAAATAACTTGAATGGAGCTTGCATCAACTTGCATCAACATCATGAAGAGATAATAAAGAAACTGTGTTATTGTCATATGAACAGTTCACAGCTGTCCATGCATATCATTGTCCATATGAGTACACAATACATAATGCATTGATTCCCCTTGTGATTGAGATAATATGTGGAACTTGTGATATAGAAATTCACTGTTACCTGAGAAGATGTGAATTGAAGTCACTGTTGAAGTAGCATAGTATGGGCGATTATTATGGTAGCTCATCAAATGCAGCTGGCCTTATTATATCTGTAGGATGCTCAAGTTTGATCAAAGAATCCTCACCTATTCCAGTTAAAGTTAATTTAAGTGGAGAGAAAGTTTTGTCAGGTTTTATTACTGTTAAGGCCATATAATGATGGGCTAATGATTGCAAATTGGCATGGCTAATTCCATGAGTACTGTCCATGGCTAAGCTAGTAACCTGGATGAATAAACAGGGTTGGTGAGTTTGGGGGATGAGCCTCACCAGTTGTAAATCAGTAAGGTAGTTTTCTATCAAACAACATAAGCTGTACATACTACAGACTACACCATACTATGTGATTTAGGCCTCAGTGGAGACAAATGTACATTATGTCGATATCAGAATTATGTTCTATGCTAGTTGTTTTCTCTTATACTATGATGATATTAATGGCTTTGTTGCACCCTCAAGTCCAAATAGCCATGTGAAGGAAAGACCTCTTAGTGAAGCATGAAGCTTATGAAAAGCAATATAAGGGCTACAGGCCAAGGGTGGAAATCAACACTATTGTGCTCTGATAACATAACATTTCCTAGAAGAATAGACCAATTGTAGGATGCTAGATGCTCTTTTTAAATCACACTTTTCATAGAGATCATATGAAGTTTTGAAAGGCTTGGAAATCTCGAAGGAAAATCAGAAAAATAGAGAGGAACTCAGAAAAATCAAATAGGGTCCCCTATTCACTGGCTGCAAAATTGTTGCTACTGGTTAATGATTTTTTGCTATCTCTGTTCTCATACATTCATCACAAAAGACACATTAGCCTTCTTTTCTCACATCAGGAGGACTGTAGTGTTTACATTCAAGAATAGTAGCGTTACATAACTACTGCAATAGTTGGATTTTTGTACCAAATTTGTTATAGCATGCCACTACATTATATATAAGTTCACATAGAAAGGGATGGAAAACATTATAACATTTGATTGTGAATCTGTGGTTAGTCAAGGCAAAGGGTGTTCCCACAACAGTTTTCAAAAATTTGGGCTTCAACAGAGGATCTGTACCCTCGAAATACCTGGGCGCCCCTTTGGTGGACAATGGAAAAAGAAAATTGATTGGGAAGCTCTGTTGTGTAAGCTAGAACTCAAGCTTAACAGGTGGACCTTCAGATCACTCTCCTTGGCAGGAAAGATCCTTCTCATAAAATATGTGCTTCAATCAATGCCCCTTTAGACATAAGTAGAGGGCTGTTCGATTGCTCCATGTTTGGGCTGTAAAGGAATTCGTCAAGAGGAAGAGGGTGCACGTCAAATGAAGGGGAGTGATGAATCAGAAAAGACATAAAATTTGAAATGAACAAGAGGCATGAATCTTATCTGTTCAAACAAGAACCAGTGCTGGTGTAGAGATTTTGAACCTTAGAGGCTTTCAATAGTAGAGATCAATGATGCCTTCATCTGTAAATTGGCCGGGGCATTTATGGAAGTTGGAGGCGATGATCTTAGGGCAATTAGGGAATGTATAAATGCAGATTTCATAACAACATCCTTTGGCAGGACGAATGTAGCCAGAAGAGTTGTTTTCTGTGGAGATTAGACATCGCCATTAAGGTGTGGTGTATCCAATGCAATATTTTGTGAGCTGTATTGTGCCAGTGCAAGAAAAGGAGAGCCATGCAACATCTATGCCCTGCATTTGATAGCTGCTGAATTCTTAGCTCGACAAAGGTTTGAGTGGCATTTCCAGAGGCAATATGATCTTGTTGCCCAATTAGCGGCAGGTTTGCAGTGAACCAGACACTGCTTGATGGCGGGCATTCCTGTTTCAGGCATGAGACAGGGTTTCAGTCGAACATTGTACTGGGGATCCTAGAAGTAGAGTCTATCGGCTAATAAGTTCTAGATTTTCTTTTATTAAATTAAAAAGGTGGCAGTGAATAGTTTAAAAAAAAAACAGGTGTTATAAATGCACACCCTCAAAGTTTAGGAAGGATAGTCTGAAACAAAGATGAAAAATAAAATAACACTAAGTCGTTAAAACAATCTGAGTAAAAAGAGGATCTTTACAGTGTTCCACGGGGACACACCCTCCCCCCAAAAAAACTTGCATTTCCTAGACAGGGATGTCTCAAAGACTTGGGGACTTAGGGGGGATGTCCCCCTAGTAGCCCACCACAAGCGCCACCATCTCACCACCAGTGTCACTATTTCCAAGACGCCACTAGGACTTCGAGGACGTTGGAGTGTCTCCAAGATGTATAATTCTTATACTTATACATCTTTTTATAACTATTTTTTCAAGTATTATATGTATTTTAGCACCCTGCCACCCCCCTGCCGTCATCCCCCTGCCATCTCCCCATCCCCCCCAAATTTAGATCCCCTTTCCCTGTGTCCTCGAAACATGTCCCCTACCGTCCCCTCGTCCCCATCCCCAAAACCTCGTGGAACACTGATCTTTATCATCAGGTTTTCCCAAGACAACTTCAAGAGTAAAGGCATCAATAGGCTCCCAACTAATGTGAGCTCCATCCTCTTTAGGGGTATTCTCTGATGTAGGTTGAGCACATACCAGGGAGGTAGCTAGATCTTGGAGTGGAACTTTGTTTGAATTAGGCCACCCAATAGCACCATGCCAATGAGAGGAATCAAAGGGTAGTCAAGAAGACTAAGACTATCTTCTTGATTATCAAGGTGAAACTACTACAGTAAAATCTTTTGAAACTATATGCAAATCTGAAATTTGTTTAATTAACAAGAATTACTACATGATAAATATTATATGATTGTAAAATTGTTTGAAATCAAGGTAGAAAAGTTGCAATAATAACTTATACAAAATTATGCAAATCTAAATTATGGTTTAACTTTGAGATTGTGAGGATTGATACGGGATTGGAGAAAGGCTTGCCTACTTAAGATTTCACACTAGGAGTGTTCTAGCCGGTGGATGTACAGGTGGGGAGGCCGTACCCTCCCCACACAGGTTTGTATTGGTGTAAGTGCCCTTGCGCCCTTGAACTTTTCCCACATTTATTGCTTCTTGTGCCTCGGGTGCCGTTAGATGATTCTTGACCTTGTTAATCTTTTCACATGTTGTTTGAATTAATTTCCTTTGCATGTATTCACTCTATATTCAGCTCCTAAAATGGAGATCAATGGCGGGGTAAGGAACCTCTCAACCCCCTTGTTAATAATATTGCTAGTAACACAAATGAAGTTATTTACAACCCTAATAATGTTGGTAAGTTGTTCAAAGAGATTTTGCAAGATAAAGGTGTTGGTTTTCTCGTCGAGGCAAAGTTCGTGGTCCAATCTATGGGTGCAGACATCAGTACGGGTGACAATGGGTGAGAGGAAGGTAAGTGCTCTATTGAAAACCTTGATTTCGTTAAACTCACTCCAAACCCTAAATTGAAAGGAGGCATCTCTACAAAAATATCTAGATTAAAAGATGTTGTCTTTCTGGCAGCCATAGACACCAATAAGATACCTGCTAGAAAGTTTTTAGATAGTTGGTTTGTTAACATTTGGGCTAATAAATTCAGAATTCATTTAAACTTTTGTAGACTTTTGCAATGTGGTTTACTTTTTGTTTTAACAACCAATGCAAGAAAAAGTTCTTGCGAAAATGTACTGGAACATTGGGGTTGCACTTTCAGGGCTCTAGAATGGTCTCTAGGAGCCGTTGCAGATGAAATCCTCGCTCTTTTCTGTCTGAGGTGGGTAGTGATTAAAATATCCCTCCCGAATTCTAGAAATTCATTCCCATCATGCTTGCTCCTTTTGGCAACGTGGTAAGGGTGGATGAGGCCAAAGTGACGCTTAGACATTTGGATGTCCATGCCCTCGTCTCCCTTAACCGTGAGATAGATTTTCTTAGGGGGGTGGTAATTGAAGAGGATGGCAAGCAATTCTCGTGCTCGCTGGAAGTTTTGAGTGGGTTGAATGCTTGTTATCTATGTAGAAAAGGTCATATACGTAAAAGTTGTTCGATTATCCAAAGGAAAATGAATAAAGGCCCTTAGAACTGAATTTGGTTGTAATAGCCATAACCACCCCTAAGTCAAATGTTGAGGCTCCTCAACCCATAAGTGTTCAATCACCTATTTAGGATGAGGAGTCCTTGACAAATCTGGTTGAAGGAACTATGGTCTTAGAACTAGGCTGGACCTAGGTTGGTAGCCCCAATCGTGGGTTTTCAGACTCTTCTTCACCTGGGGAAAAGTTGGCCTCCCAAGTAGGGGATAGGCCTCGGGACCTTTGCCCTTTTGCGTCTGAAGTTCTAAAGGTTGAAAACCCTTTTGATGTTCTTGCGGAAGGTAAGGGCTTGAACCTACCCCTAATAAAAAAGAAGGTGAGTTCAGACCTTCAGGAGGTCTGAACTAGATCATGGGAACTCCAAAACCCCCTATTCCTCCCCCCATTGCGAATGAAATCTTGCTCAACAAGCTGAATGCTTAGCAGCTTGCGATGAAGAATATCCAAAAACGTATTGAGGAAAACTTTCTAAATAAGGATGATAAATCCAAGGAATCTGCTAAAACTCTTGAGTATAAGGTAGGCTTTGGCCCTTGCATGCTTAGATCGGTTGTCCCTAGCTCAGGTTTGATAGAAGCGGGAGTTAGTGGTTTGGTTGAGGACAATATGGTGTCACCACTTGGGTGTAGTTTGTAGGCACTAAAAAATGTCCTAGACTCGCGAACTCTATTTTCTCCATCAATTCCCCTTTCACTCCTGATAATTAAATAATTTTTAATTGATTATTGTCCAATGTCATAAGTCTTCTTTAATTCATTTCTATCCTTTTATTTCTTCTTTTCATTATTTAATTATTCACTTTCCCTCCTAGATAAAATAATTATTTAAGGTCCTCCAACAACCTCTTTTTCTGTGTCAACCTCATTATCCGTGTCAATCTTATCTCCTCTTGTCTCATTCATTTTCCACCCTTAATTGAATTATTTTATAATTCGATCTTGGTTGGATTCATCCTTATCATTGCCCTAACTTTGTCCTAACCCTATTCCATACTAAAACTTTCATTCTTGACCATTGATTGGCATATCTTATTGGCTTTTAATATCATCCCTTTATTCTAATTTGACATTCTATAAAAGACATCTATCATTGTCATTTTGACCTTACCTTGACTACTTTGCGCTCAAGCACACTTAAGGAGACAAATAGAATCTTCAATATTTTTCTATCATTGTCATTAGGCTATTGTTGCATACTCAAATATGAGAGAAATTCATCATATTTCAGCAAGATGGAGAAGTGCAATGAAGGTCAAGCAACCATGACATAGGTAATATTTGCTTTATGTTTATGTTTCTATGTTGGATTGTGCTTCATTGTTGGTTTAGGGCTTTATGGTTATAGTTTTGATGTTCTATTATCTTAACCTGAATTTTACTATAGATTACATAGTCAACCCCTTAAACCCAAAGGTCATCAACCCTCTAAACTCAAATGTTGACCTGGTTACTTTTAACTCTAACCCACCAATTAATCTTAAGGATGCTCAAAGTAAATGCGAGATGGCTGAAGAGCTGCTAGGTTTTGTGGAGAATGGGGCTCTACCTACAATTGCCAACCCCCTAGAGGTCCCTATCCAAACTCATAGCCATGCTTTGGGGCTCTTACCTGAGTCTAAAAAAAGAATCTCGGTCTCAAGTGAGGAGCTGCACTCTACGCTAAGTCGGGAGGATGATTCAAATCTAGAAGAAGTGATAGGTAATAGTAAAGAGAAAATAGTTAAAGAAAGGAAAAGCTCTAAATCCAAATGCTTAAAGAATATGGAATCTGCTGGGAACTTAGGATGCCAAAAAGGTGATATGGTCAACATTTCTCAGGATGACCAAGTGCAAAAGACTAGGGTAGGCCCGGGGAGAGCCTGGAAAAGCAGTAAGGCCTTGTTTGTTGGTGGGGGCAAGATCTAGCTCTCCAGGAATAAAAGAAAAAAAAAGATTAGTTATTCAATCACCTACATCCAAAAAGTTAGAGGTAGAGGAAAAATTGTTGAAGTGTCTTGACCAGTTCACGAATGAACTAGAGGCAACTCCTATGAATGTTGAAAATTAACTTTAATTGCATCTCATGGAATGTCTGTGCATATCCACCTCTCCTCTGATCTAATTGTTAAGTCCCATGATAAACTTTCATATGCAGAAGTGTTCATCTTTTTGGTATATGGGAACATAACATAAAAGTCGGGTAAACTTCTTGCAATACTTGTTGACCAACATATTACCTTGTCTCAAACTTTGGAAATCCATGAGTTTTTGGTCATAATAGGGTTGGGGCAACCATCTCTTATGAAAAATCTCAACAAATTCACCCCATGTCAGCTTCCATGAGTTAATATTGAGTTCCATCTTTTTGTTTATCCACCAATTAGAGGCTTCTCCTATTAATTGGTATGCGTCACAAGTGGTTTTGGTGGTCTCAGTGTAATTTCGGATTTCAAAATACTTTTCCATTTGGACAAGCCATGCCTTAGCTTCTTCTCTGCTGGCCAGCGCTTCCCTCAAAATTGGATGGGGTAATCTTCTTCATATCTCTGGAAAGTTCTAAAGCCATACGCTTCTTATTCCTTTCCTTTGATGGCATAGGTGATTTTTCCCTTTCACGATCATGAGTTTCATCACGCCCATGAAAAGAGTTTTCTCCCTCATTCTCATTAATATGAACTTCCTTCTCTACCCTAGCTTTTACCCTCTCTTGCTCAAGGTGTTCCAACCTTGCTAAGATCTAGTCAAATCAAACTTCAACTCCTGCGGGTCCTTGCCCAACTTCTTGGCTTCCACCAGGGTTGGTTCATCTTCACAAGAATGGATTTTACTTGAATGTTTATCCATGTTAGATTTAATCATGTTATCAACTATCTTATGTAAAACATTGAAATGGCACTCATAAACATATAAAGAATTTCACATAAGATTAAGCATATGCTTTCAATAAACACATGATTTTATTCATTTCTTAAGGATTTCAATATCCTTTTGATTACATGGAGTGACTATTCAACTAGTTGAGTGGAGAGTATTCCTCGGATTCACTCTCTGACACATAACTTAATGGAGTATATCCTACAAATTGAGATTGTTGCTCATCTCTCATTTCTTCATACCTATCCCAAAATGGATAGTAGCCTTCGGATTTTTCATCTGATACATAGTTATGAGGTACATATCCCTCGAACTCGTTACTTGGGGAAATTACAATTACTTTCACCATTGGAAGAACTCTAGGGTCCTGAAAGATAAATGGAAAATTGACACTTCCTTTTGAGGGCATATCCCTAGAAAGTGATAATGACTCTGACTTCTTTGGTGAGATGGAAGGTAGGTAGTTGTACATAGACTCCATCTTCATATTTCAATTCAAATTGCTGATCCAAGAAAGTGCACGAATGATGGTTTCAGTGTCGCTTAACCAGATGGCATTGTTGAAGTTGGTACCTTAATTGTTCTAACGATGGCCTCTCTTTCCTTCTTGGCCTTGAGGTAGTGCTCTTTTTCCGATTATTGATTTTCGAGCCATTAATCTGAGACACACCATCCTGGAATAAGAATTTCCAAACATTAGATAACGTTGGATGGAAAGAATGATGAGCTCATAGGTTCCAAAGCTAAACCTGGTAGCTTTGATATCATATGTAACAAGTCAACCCTTCAATGAAGTAAATTTTCCTAAGTTTTCACTGCACGAGTAAATAAACTATGTAACAAGCCATTGCAATAAATTTTTTCTTTTCTTTATTGAGAATATAGAAACAAAGATGCCATAACAATATACGATAAGGATTCCATTCTGATACAATAATTTCACAAGTTACAATAATACAAGAACACACATAGTTACATACATAGCTCAATTGAGCTTTCAAACAAATAGTTATAGATGGACTAGGATCCTCCTTTCAAATCTTGGTCTTCTATCACCTGCTGAGGAAGAGAAGCATCACTCAAGCACTTTTCCCCCAACCACAGACTCATATGCAGTCCCCTACACATCTATCATTCGATAGATGGCCCTACCCTTTGACAAAGAGATTGGTAGAGTAACTAGGTAATGACAAACAACTGAGCTTAGTGTTGTGTCCTACATGACTAGAACTTGTAAACACACAATCTAGGACTAACATGGAATAACTAGATCACAGTGAATTGACAATGGAGCTAGAGGCAATCACACTACTTTGGCCAAAGTGTTCTCACTCAGTATTTCGAGTGAAGGTCATTCTATTCACTTACACAACTCAAGCTCTATTTGAATTAAGGCCATTATAATCTATGCATAGCTATTTCCTCCAATGAGTAATCTTAAACCCCAAAGATAGCCTATCACCATTCCTACATACTTAGGATATATCTACTTAACAAAGTAAATGTACAAGCTCCCTCCCATGATGGATAAACAATCTTAGGAGTAAACCACTAGCTATCCTAGTTAAAGCAATAGCCTAGCTGTGAGTAACCCTTAAGCTACCTTTGTTAAATCATATTTAGTATGTTAATACTTATGACAAACAAATCCTCCTATTATGGAGTAACTACAAGTACATCACAAAACAATATAATAGCTTCTAGTTCCTTTTCAAAGCAATACTATTTCCCCTAAATGCAAGTATTCATAATAGACAATTTAAGGCAATCATGAAGAAATCGTTCAAAAGCTAAAACATTAAAATAAGATTATCCTCATGCCCGTTTTCGCTATCCAATAGATTGATTACAAATTAGTTTTCCCACAACAACTAGCTTATGCTTGATCCCTTTAGCTATGCCACAATAATCCCCTATCTCTCAAGTTGACAATGTACTTCTCTCAATATGCTAATTGTTGGTATGTGGCGACTGATCATGCTATACTGTATAGCCCATGGTATACTGTACACCCTGGCCCCCCGTCCTCGCCGGGGTCCGGGGTCGGGCTGGGCCCCGGGTGGGGGTTCGGGGGCGGCAGCCCCCGAGAAAAATTTTCTTCCTACTTTTTTGCGTGATCACCGAAAAAGGGAAAAATCAATGAAAAAGGAAAAATCCGATTTTGTAGAACCCTAAAATCTGGAAGCTTCTAAGCTTGGTAAAAGGGGTTCGGATGGGTATTTTCAATATGATGAAAAAATGCATTATTCGCAAGATTGTAATAAGGTTTTACACTGATAATAAAAGTGTTGATGGCTGCGTTTGGTGGATGTAGCCCAATTGGGTGAACCACGTTAAATTCTGTGTTATGATTTATTCTGTGAATGTTTTAGTTTCTCTGTTTTTGTTTATTTCTGCATTTAATTGTTAGATCTGCCATCTCTAACCCTAACACTAATACTCTCACAAATACTCATAGATCTCTCTCTCAAATAAAGTAGAATAGTGCAGATAAGAATTGTAGAGCAAAATGTAAAAATGTTGAGCACAATACATATGGAATGCATCCCAAACAAATGAGTTTTCTCTACTATTTATACAACAAAAAAGATATTTCTCATCCTACAAAATAGGAATGAGTATTGACATCAATCACCATGCATAACCACTCACTCAACTTAGCTAAAAAGTGGTGAACAAATAAGAACATACTTAACAAAACAAAGCTATAGATCAACCTTACATGTTGATAGCAACATCTAACCATTTCAATTCAACACATGATGAAAAAGGTGTAATTCAAATTTCCTTCACAATGAACATCTATAGTAAGTAGGATTCATAAGGTGGCTCCAAGCAATCATAAACCTCCTACAGAGTTGGCACGGTTTAATACACATTAGAATCAGTCAAATACCAAATGTGCAACACATAGCCCATGTTGACTTAGTCTTACATGAGTCGATTAATCCTATTAATCAGTTTGACCAATTCATCAACCTGTTGTTCATAACCTTGCATGCATTTATTAGTTGTTGATATTTACTCAATGACATGGCGTTTTGGAGTTTACTAAGTCCAAGATGTTTCCACATAAGGCATTGACTAAGTCTCCTTATATCGACATCATGTCTATGAATTGTTTTGCAAAATATTCGTTCTAAATTCGTGGAAAACATGAGTAATATTCAGACTTTAAAATACAGTCACAAGTATAATATACTTGGCCTTTGATTTAGCTAATAAATCAACCTCAAAGCTTGCTAATGTTAATTGACTTCAAAGCAATTGATAATATTTAAATACATATTAATATATATATATATATATTCACATATACATATATAAATGTATATCAATGTTTATATATATATATATGTATATATTTATGTATGTATATGTATATATATATGTTAATATATATTTATATATATCTTATGCCAACTATGTATGTATACATTCGATAATTAAATGAATACAAACAAGATGTCATTTACATAACAAAAATATCGACTATATATATATATATATACAAATACCTCTATGTACATGTATAGATATATGTATACATGTATCAATACATTCATATGGGCAATATCCATTTGCCAACCATATGCGTGTATTGATACATATATACATATGGATATATTTTATATATACACCTTCAATTACACACTAAAGTCATACACAATTACTATTGCATTGATAAACACCTGTACGTGTGATATATCTATATATATACATATACATGTCGTTAGATCCAATTGATAGTTCCATATGCATAAGCAACTTGTCCATAAGTGTGTATAGGTACATCTACCTTTGTGCACTCATGTGCGTATTCCTTCATGCGTATGGTCTATCATTGACATGCATGTGTGTACATATACATACTCTATGCACGTCCTACTCATCAATGCAACCATAGTAATATAAGAAAGAACTCATAAGCTCAAACATATAATCATCACTCAATAATGCACTTAATAGTAAACAAGACTCTTACTAATGCAGACATATCAACCAATGATGACTTACCAACTTCCCACATAATAAATTGACTCAATTATTCTACAATGGTGTGTGTAAGCTTAGATAGGTTACGTTACTGGTTACGTTACCAAGATCTTCTCCTGAGTGATACTTTCCCTCCGCCTAGAGGAATTGAACATATACCTGCATCCATTAACATATGCCCAAGGTAGTTAGCTATTCAACAAAATATGCATTACATATAATACATCTCCAAAGTTAGAATATCAATTCAATAACCATCCATTTCACACATTTGCATTTCTTCACATAACATTAAATGAGATAACATTCATACATAATGCATTGATAACAAAGTGCAAGCATAATTTATTCATCTCCAGAATTCACATTACATTCACATTTACCCTACATAGTAATAGTAATAGTAATTACACAATTGGGGTGTAACAGTGGTCTTGAATCCTTGGACAAGAAATATATTGTTAGAAGATTCCTCAACCTGAAGAAACAAAAAGACATTGTTCTTCTGCAAGAAACCAAGGCCACATGATTCACCTTGGATATAAATTTGAAATTCATATGGAATAGTGCCAAATACCACACCACTCTACATGAGAGTGGGAGAGGTAGTGCTGCCATCCTATTATCTAATCGATGGGCTGAATGTTTAATCAACCAAGGCACTTCACCCTATAATAGAACTGTGTGGATCATCTTAGAAAAAGATGTGGATAAAGTGGGAATTTGCTCTGTGTTGGAACATAACAATCTACTAAGAGGGGCGGGGTGAATCAGTAGATACTAAAACTTAGCCCTGAAAACCTTTGTATAGACTAAACATATGATACAAAAATATAACCAAATACATAAAATAGCTCTAAACACTTTCAGTAGATTGATTCCTTTAGCTCTTTATGTAGATTCACTAAACATACAGGGAGATAAACATGAACACACACAAAAAATCACATAACACCAGATATACATGGAAAACCTAAGATGGAAAAATTCATGGTGACAAAGGTTGCTTGAGTTTATTGCTCAAATCCAACATCACAAATAAATCTTCTGTTACAATATTTTAGGGCACCAACCCAAGAAAGCACCAACTCCCTGATTTAGGAGCACTAACTTCAAGGAGACACCAATCGCCTACACTAAGAACCAACCAATTAGATTTACATTGACAAATACAATTTTTGTTTACAATTCAATGTTGCAACTTACTTTGCAATTGCACAATACTTTGTTTCAATATTTGCAACTTACTCTCTGTTGCTGAAGTTGCAATATCAACAACACATCCCTCTGCTCTACAATCTCTTCTTTCTGCACTCTCTTCTTTCTCTCCTTTGTAAGAACATTCACTATTCTACCTTGCTGCACTACACTCTGCACCTTGAATGCAACCACCTAGAAGATATTTTGTATTATAGTCTAGGATTCATGCGCGTTCTTGTCTATTGCAATATATAGTTGCAATATCAACAACACATCCCTCTGCTCTACAATCTCTTCTTTCTGCACTCTCTTCTTTCTCTCCTTTGCAAGAACATTCACTATTCTACCTTGCTGCACTACACTCTGCACCTTGAATGCAACCACCTAGAAGATATTTTGTATTATAGTCTAGCATTCATGCGCGTTCCTGTCTATTGCAATATACACCACCTTCACATTCAACTCATGCAAACTCTAACAACTTAGACAATATTTTTATTTTCTTCTTTTTCTTTTCTCCATCGATCTACAATAACTACCTCAAGATTCTCACCCTTGTTTAGATCATCTAGAACATTCTCTATTAGGGTTTCCACACTTGCTACCTTCACCAACAAGCTTTTGGTTCATCTCAAGCCTTGCATTGGACCGTCCAACTCATTTGGAAACAACTGTTAGGGTTTACCATATATCTTACTCTACACCATACCTTTGCATCGAACCTCACAACATTAAATTCTATCACAGGGAATTTGTCCAAATTCTCTTTTTCAAACCCTAGATTCAAATATGCATTAAATGCATTTCCTATTCATTCGATTTGATTTTGATATTAATCATCTTAGCAATTTGTGCCATCGCTTACCAGATCAAATCTTAACTGATAATAGTCATAGGTCCAGTTGGACCAATAAATTCTTTCCTCTATGTTGGTTACCAGTTGAAACCCTGTTTACACATACTTAGTTGTTTGATATCTTCATATTTGAATCTGGGTCATTGATCCTATCCGTTGCACCATGATCCATGGTTCTCTTTTCATCTCAACATCTTTAAAATGCCACTATCAAATTATTTTCCTTTAAACCCACGCCGTTGATTTGGATTCCTTTGTATACATACCCATCACATATTGCTGCTTTTCTTCAGGCATCATCATTCATTTTTGCGATGTGAAGCACCTTAGCGATCACTGTTAGATCTCTACCTTTTGATCTCCATCGCCGATCTCCTTCATATACCACTTTCCATGGTTGGGGTCCATGAAGACACATGTCCAAAGCCTGCTACCCTTCGAGCTCTAACAACTGGCCCACTGATTCTCAGCGGGCTGGAGGGCAACTACCATTTGTCCACCTTGACATTACCTTTCACTTCCTCCTTATGTTCATCATGCATCACTAGAACCATCCCATCACTTCGCTTCACAATGACGATGTGAAGTGACCAAGCGATATGTCACCACGTGTCATCCCTATCATCATCATACAACAAACGTTACTAGTGTGACTTGATATATTGATCAAACACTCATCACCACATGTCCTGCTAACATCATCCTTCACCGTTGTTTAGTCCCAACTTGTTGGCATGTCGAAGATACCAATCATCCAGTCTTGCCGATGTTCATCTGTCTTCTTGATGTACCTTGTAGCCATGTGCCACCACATTATTCAACCTCAAATTCATGCTACAAGTCTTCTATTGATTCATCCATGCTTGTTACTATCATATCGCATGATACCACTTTACCTCCATCCATCCAAATGACCATTGTGGTGTCATGGGTTACCACTATACCGCAGACCCTCCTCATTGACTATCACGGGATTGCGGGTTCTATACCACCATACTGTAGACCCCCTTCATGAATTGTTACAGGGTTGCAGGTTCTATACCACCATACTGTAGACCCCCTCATGGATTGTCATGGGGTTGTTGGTTGCTACCACCTATCCTTCTTATTAGTTGTTACGGATTAGGGATCCCTTCTTCTTCATACCATGCAGAGCTTAAGTGAAAAAATTGAAAAACACACCTTCGAACTGTGAACATTACAATAATCTTATCTACTGATATCAAAATGCCCTAAATCAACATTCATAGCCTTCCTTTTTCTTTTCGAGGGTCGAAGGTCTTTCATTCCTCTTTCCTTATGCTTGGAGTGCATTTTAGTAAGCTCAAATACTTAAGCCCAAGGCTTGTCCATACCTATTAGGGTTCGGCCTTCGGCCTTACCCTCTACCATCTATCACCTTTCACATTTATCACAAACTAGCATCCAAACCACCAAAGCACTGAAGAACAAAGAACTCATCAGATGTCAAAATTCACTCTTCCACCTTGCCACTTGACATGCTTTCAATGAGCTGCAAGCCTCCCTATCGAATTGTGATGCCCATAACATTTCGAGTGGTGGAATTCCTCCATACTACCTTCTTCGAACACCATGGTGAGCTATACTCCCAAAGTCTGAAATACTTTGGACTTAACAGATTTTTCTTCATATCTTTGAGGGACTCGGTAAGTGGTATAACTGAGGCCCAATGCCCAACACCTTGCAGGTATAATAAAAAATGACTAACTCCTAACACCTTCCTTCTTTAGCAAGCGATACACGGTAAGCCTGAGGTCCAAGACCCAAAATTTTGCAACCTCTTCAACACTTGCACAACATCTGCAACACAACTTCAACCTTTGACATTAATGACAATTTTACATTAATTCCAACCTCCTCACTAACAGGATTAGTTCCATCTCCCCTCTGATTCCCTTTTGACATCATTGACAACAATATGCCAACAATCTCTCCCTTTGTCATTGATGGAAAAAATAAATGCTCAAACTATCAATGGTTTGATATCAATTGTGGATAACATATGAGCTCGCAATTCTCCTTTACTCGTATTTATGAGCATTACATATGCAATTTTCTCTCATGCTCAATTGCTTGAGCATTTGCACAACTTTCTCCCCCTTTGAAATCAATGGCAAAGGGTCACACTCCTGAATGTCTTGTCTTAGGTCACCATGCTACTGCAGCCTCTACTTCTCCTTGGCAATGGAAAAAGGGACTTTTTCTCCCCTTTTGATTTATACCAACTGATACCAATTTATGCTCTCATACCAATTTCTGCTCTCAACCTTTGATTGCAATGGAAAGACCATATGCTCCAACTGCTTTGTACCAATTAACACTATCTGATGTTGGTTGAAGTGCCATTACATGCCCTGAGCCAATCAAGTCTGATATCAATTACAAATGTTTGCACTTTATGTTTTGTACCAATTGGTATACTAGACTACACTATATATAGTATGACACTGATTTGATACCAATAGCAGCTCCCCCTTAGACCTTTCTCCATTATCTACTGGCATACTCAAGCATTTGCTTCATTTTAGGCTTTGCACCAACTAAATTGTTATGAACCAGTTCACAATGGTTTGACACCAATTGGGACCACTCTATACCAATTGTAACAAAAGAAAATTTTGAATGTATTTATAGAAAAACTCCCCCTTAGACATATTTCCACTTCTTTTGTAGTCAAGGAGCATTTCTCTCAAAAAAGAACTTGCATAACTACCTTCTCCTTCAGCTATATATATTCTTCCCCTTTGACAAGTATTTCAAAGAAAAAGAGTGTAATCATAAATCTGCAACCATCAAGTCGTTAGAAATTTGTAAAACTTATTTTACTAGACTTGATCTATCCTTTCATTTCCTGGGATGAATAAGGTACCAATTAAGCTCCCCTTGGACACATGCCCTATCACTACAAATTAGTGATGTAAGGAAAAAAAAACCACATTTGGTGCCTCTTACTGACCTTTCACTCTCAACACCTTCTTGGGATTCTTTTTTGTCTTGTTAGCTTTCTTCTCAACATGTGAACTCGTGTTCACTCTAGGGAATGTATTATTTCTTTCATAATGTGCTATTGGTCTTACATAGTTTAATCTAGTGCTCTTAGCGATGTGACCAAGATTATTACATTTGTAGCACATTACATTTATATTCACTACAAGAGCAAATGAATTCCTATTCATATGTTTTGTGCTCCTTTTGGGAGCAACCCTACACTCTCTAGCTCTATGACTAAAGTAATTACATGAATAACAATAACCATAAAAGCATGAGGAGTACTTGGTCATATATTTTCTTTATATAGGATGAGGTGGTCTTTTGTGCATCTGCTTTCTTGTGTCTCTCACCCTAGTGATTCCATCTACATCAACTCCCTTTGTATGTTGCTTTCTCTTCAAATTTTCAGGGATTTATTTCTCCACCTTCTTATTTGCTATGAGCTTTTCCTTCTTTTCTTTCTTCACCTCAATAGTTCCTTTTTTTGATCTTCCATTTCTAGAGGCATTTTCCTTAGAACAACTCATGCAAGATTTCTCTTCCTTGATGCAACATCTTTCTTCTGCTTTGAATCTGTCATATAATTTTGCAGAGGCACTAGTAGAAGGACTCTTTCCCTTCTCAAACCTAAGGCCAAATTTTTCTTTGGGTTTTGATGGCTTTTGTGATTTTACCAACTTATTTAATATCTCAGAGCCACCCTTCAATTTTAGGCCTTTATCAATTTTCTCTTTATCCTTTTCTAAGTCTTTTCTCAAGGCCATTATTTCAACCTCCAGCTTTATGCACTCATTAGATTTAGACTATAGTTCAGACCCGACTACATCTTCTATCCTTTTAGCTTCCTCAACTTGCATTTTCAAACTATCATTTGATCAAAACCTTCAAGGTTTTTAGTTAGTTTCTCTATCTCCTTTTGTTCATTCATTTTATGTTCTTCATTTTCCTTTTTCAACTTATCAATCTCATCTAAAGCACAAATGAGTTTTCCTTCAAGGTCCACTTTTTCTTTTTCATTAGAGATTTCAACTTCTTCTCTCTTTTTACTAGATCTTTCAAATTCTTCATCAAAGGTTGTTCCAAACAGGTCAAATTCACAAAAAAATTCATTTTCATCATTTGATCTACCACTAACACCAGATGACCCATTTTCTTCACTTGTGTGTCAATTCTTCTTCTCCTTCATCTTACTATCCTCTTATTTCTTAGGATTATCCTTTTTACTATGAGAGCATTTAGCAACAAAAAGACCTATTCTACCAAAGTTAAAAATTTTAAGGGGTACCTTACCTCTATATCTTCCAGAGCCTCTTCTCAATCTTTTGATGCAATCAACTTCCTCTTCATCAATCTTCTCAGATCTAGATCTAGATGCTTCTATCATCTCCCTTATAGCTGCACATTATCTCTTGGATGTATATGCTCATACTCACCTTCATACACCTCCTTTAAATTATTCCACATTTCATGTGTAGTTTTACAATGCATGACTTTGACAAACACAAATCTTGACAACCCATTAAGAATTACGTCCATTGCCTTAGCATTATCATCATATGCCTTCTTTTTAGCCTCAGTAGTTGGAGGTGTGGCAAGAGTTGTATATCCAAATACTACTGAAATCCACACATCAAACCCTATGGATCCCAAATGCATCTTCATTTTGGTGCTCCAATACTTATAGTCTAATCCTTTAAAAAGTACTACTATATATGAGCCTTTTTGATTAGCCATTTTTATGTTCACTCTGCTAGAATCTATCCGAGCTGAATAAGCTTCACCTAGGGAACTTGAGGCTCTAATACCAATTTTGGAAACATAAAAATCTATTGAGAGCAAGGGGTGAATTAGTAGATACTAAAAATTAGCCCTCAAAACCTTTGTGTAGACTAAATATATGATACAAAATATAACCATATACATAATCTAGCTCTAAAAACTTTTAGTAGGTTGATTCCTTTACCTCTTTGTGTAGATTCACTAAACATGTAGAGAGATAAACATGTACACACATAAAACATCACATAACACTAGATATATGTGGAAAACCCAAGATGGGAAAAACCATGGTGACAAAGGCTTCTTGAGTCTATTGCTCAAATCCAACGTCACAAATAAATCTTCTATTACAATATTTTAGGGCACCAACCCAAGGAAGCACCAACTCCTTGATTTAAGAGCACAAAATCCAAGGAGACACCAATCCCCTACACTAAGCACCAAATTAGTTATTTGATGGCACCAAATGATCATATTTACATTAAAAAATACATTTTTTGTTTATAATTCAATGTTGCAACTTACTTTGCAACTACACAATACTTCGTTGCAATTTTTACAACTTACTCTCTACTGCTGAAGCTACAATATCAACAACACATCCCTCTACTCTGCACTCTCTTCTTTCTCTCCTCTGCACTTAGAAAATTCACTATTCTACCTTGCTACACTGCACTCTGCACATTGAATGCAAACACCTAGAAGATATTTTGTATTATAGTCTAGCATTCATTTGCATTCTTTGTTTGCTGCACTATACACCTTCACATTCAACTCATGCATACTCTAACAACTTAGAAAATATTTTGATTGTCTTATTTTTCTTTTCTCCACTGATCTGCAATAACTACCTCAAAATTCTCATCCCCGTTTAGATAATCTATAACATTCTCTGTTAGGGTTTCCACACTTGCTATCTTCACTAGCAAGCTTCCTATTCATCTTGAACCTTGCACCACCATCTAGCTCATCTAGAAACAAATGCCAAGGTTTACTAGATATTTTAATCTACACCATACCTCTGCATCGAGCCTCACAACATTGAATTCTATCATAGGGAATTTGTCCACATTTTCACTTTATCAAGCCCTAGAATCATTTATGAATTAAATGCATTTCCTATTCATTCAATCTGATTCTAATCTTGATCATCTTAGCATTTTGTTTTGCTGCTTACCAAATCAAATCTTAACCGACAATAGTCATAGTGTAGTTGGACCAATAAATTCTTTCCTCTATGTCGGTTACCAGTCAAAACCCTGTTTACATGGACTTAGTCATTTGATATCTTCATATTTGAATCTGGGCCATTGATCCTATCCTTCATGCCATGATCCATGGTTCTCTTTTATCTCAACATCTTTAAAACACCATTGTTAGATTATTTTCCTTTAAACCCATGTTGTTGATCTAGGTTCCTTTGCATACATACCCATCACATATCACTGCTTTACTTTAGACACCATCATTCATTTTCGTTATGTGAAGCACCTTAGCGATCATCGTTAGATCTCTACCTTTTGATCTCCATCATCAATCTCCTTCATATACAGCTTGCTATGATTAGGGTCTGCTAAGACATGTGTCCAAATCCCTCTACCTCGTGAGCTATGATAACCGACCAACTAGTTCTCAACGAGATGACAAGAAACTTCCATCTTTCCACCTTGACGTTACCTTTCACTTCCTCCTTATGTTCATCATCCATTGCTAGAACCATCCCATCACTTAACTTCACAAAGATGATGTGAATCGATCGAGCAATATGTCACCATGTGCCATCCTTGTCATCATCATACAACAAATGTTACCAATGTGACTTGATATATTGACCAAACACTCATTGCCACTGACCTCATCCTTCACCATCGTTTGGTCCTACCTTATCATCATGTCGAAGGGAACAGTCATCTAGTCTCACCGATGTTCATCTGTATTCTTGATGTACCTTATAGCCACATGTCACCATCTTATTCAACCTCAAACTCATGCTACAAGTCTTCTACTGATTCATCCATGCCAGTTACCACCATATAACATGATATCACTTTACCACCATCCATCCAAATAACCATTTGCAGTGTCATGGGTTATCACTATTCCACAGACCCCCCTCACAGACTATCGTCAGATTGCAGGTTCTATAATGCCATGTCGTAGATCCCCTTCATGAATTGTCACAAGGTTGCAGGTTCTATACTGCCATACCACAAACCCCCTCATAGATTGTCATGGGGTTGTGGGTTACTACCACCTGTCCTTTTTATTGGTTGTCATGGATCGGGGATCGGGGATCGGGGATCCCTTCTTCTTCATACCATGTAGAGCTTAAGTGAAACAACTAACAAACACACCTTTGAACTACAAAATTTATAATAAAATTATTTGTTGACATCACAATGCCCGAACTCAACATTCATAGCCTTCATTTTTCTTTTCGGGGTCAAACGTCTCTCATTTCTCTTTCCTTATGCTTGGAGTGCATTGTAGTAAGTCTGAACACTCAAGTCTGAGGCTTGTCCATACCTATCATCCTCTACCATCTATCACATTTCACATTTATTATAGACTAGCATCTAAACAATTGAAACACCGAAGAACAAAGAACTCATTGGATGTCGGAGATTGCTCTTCCACCTTGCCACTTTACATGCTCTCAATGAGTTGCAATCCTCCCTACTGAATTACACTACCCGAAACATTTTCGAGTGGTGGAGTTCCTCCATACTGCCAAGTCTTTGAACACCACGGTAAGTTGTAGTCCCAAAGTTCGAAGTCCAAAATACTTTGGACTTAGTAGATTTTTCTTTATATCTATAAGGGAATTGGTAGGGGGTATACCTAAGGCCTAATGCCCAACTCCTTGTAGGTATAGTTGAAAACAACTAACTCCTAACACCTTCCTTCTTCAACAAGCTATACATGGTAAGCCTGAGGTCTGAGATCCAAAATTTTGCAACCTCTTCAACACTTGCACAACATCTACAACAAAACTTCAACCTTTGACATCAATGACACTTTTACATTAATGCCATCCTCCTCACTAATAGGATTAGTTCCATCTCTCCTCTATTCCTATTTTGACATCAATGACAACAATATGCCAACACTCTGTCTATGCCTCTAGTGATCACAAAGATAGAATTAAACTTTGGGAATGGTTATCCAACATATCAGACATCCCATGTATCTTGGGAGGATACTTTAACATGGTAGAGAAAATGGAAGATAAGTGGGGTGGCCTGGACATGGGGTGGGAAGGAAGTGAGAAATTCTATTGGAAAAGGATGAAAGAAAAACTAAGGTTAATTGACCCCATGGAAGGCGATAGGAAAAATTGCGAAGGCATTTGTTTTACTTGGTGCAATTCCCAAAATGGTAATAAAAGGATATGTTGTAGGCTAGATAGGTTGTATGCCAATAAGGACCTGGTTAGCTTCATCCTAAATAATGAGGGCATCAAGGTAAGCATCTACCCTTACACAATGTTAGACCATCACCCCATAAGAGCACAACTTGTCATTAACAAGTGCAGACCAAAGGTAGGTTAGAAGAAAGATAACTTCATTCTGAATACACATCTCTTAAAAGATAATGATTGCAAAGATGCAATAGTCTCTCTTAGGGAAATCAATAAATGGATGTTGAGAGATAAATTAGCTATTTAAAGGTGGGATTAGAATATCCTAAGTTGGAGAAAGCTCCTCCAAACTATTGGGAAGAAGAAGGCTATGGATAATAGGAGAGAGGAAAAAGAGCTTCATGATAAACTCTTTGAAGCAGAATCCCTGATTCAATTTGACCCCAAGAATGATAAGCTACAGGAAGAGCTTGTCCTCTCAAAGGACAGGCTAAGAAAGGTCTAGGCCTACAAGATACAACGAGAAAAATTAAGGGCCAAGATAAATTGGCTCCACCATGGAGAAAAAGGTTCCAAAATATTTTTTAGGTTCATCAAGGAAAAGATGTTCAAAGAGTAGATTGACCAAATCTACAATGAGGGCTCAATGATCACCTCCCGAGAGGGGATATTAGAAAAATTCCAAAACTACTTCCAAAATATCTTCACCTTATAAACTAGGATTGAAGTGAGTCAAGAGGATAGAGATTTTATAAAAAGTATAATCCCCAAAAAAATCTCGACTAAAGATGCCTCCAAACTCAAGGAAAAGTTAACCAAAGAATAAATCATAGCTGCCATCAAGTCGATGAATAATGATAAGTCCCCTGGTTGGGACATATTTCCTATGGAGTTTTTATAAGAAATTTTCAAATTGGGTAAGTGATAACTTGTTGCAGGTGTATGGAGAAGCTTTAGAGAGATGTTCTCTAGGGAAGAATATCAACAAAGGGATTATTAAATTGCTTCCAAAAGAAGGAGATAAAATGTTGGTTAAGAATTGGAGACCTATTACATTGTTAAATGTATCCTACAAAATTTTGGTGAAAGTTATTGCATCAAGGTTGGTCAATATTATGTCAACCTTCATTAATAGTACCGTAAAATGCTTCATCAAGGGGAGGTATATCCTAAAAAATGTGATAACAAGCTAGGAGGCCATGTAATGGGCAAGATACACAAAACAAATGTTGTTATGCTCTTACTAGATTTTGAGAAAGTGTATGATAGGGTTGAGTGGAACTCTCTTAGAACAACCCTTGAGGCCTTTGGCTTCCCCAATATGTTCTACAAAATGGTGAGTACTCTACTGAAAGATTTTGTAGCCTAGGTGGATGTGACTAATTAATTTTCAAAGGAATTTATGTTGGAAAGATCCATTAGGAAGCACTATCCATTAGCTCCAGCCCTTTTGTTATTGCTTCAGGTGCTCTCCATTATCTTCTAAGGGAAAGTATCATGGCACCAAAAATCAAAGGGATAAGATTGTCAGATCAAGAGGAGGTTTTAAACATCCAGTTTGTAGATGACACAACTATCTTTCTAGCCCTAGAAGAAAGTAATATGGAATCATTGCTAAGTAAACTTAATATCTTCTGCAAATAATTTGGGGCCAAAACTTCAATGGCCAAATCCATTCTCTTAGGTTGGCAAGATGACCCTCCCGAGTGAGTCAAAAATATGATTTCTAGTGGGGTGACCTTTCTAAGCAAGTAGGGTATTTAGGGATCCCTTTCGTAGTTAGCCCCAACCTAAAGGAAATGTAGGGTTGGATCCAATCAAAAATTGAAGGGAAGATAGATAAGTGGAATAGACATCACTTATCACTGGCCAAAAGGATCCAAATTTTACAAAAGATCCTTGCATCCTACAACATCTACTTTTCCTTTGTCTAGTTTTTCAATAGTTACCAAGTGAATATTATTCAAAAAAATATAAGGAATTTCTTGTGGTCAGATGGAAAAGGAAAATGGAAAAAACATGTCATAAATTTGTATTACTTTTGGTTTTTATTGTGTCAATTTTTTTTTTTGTTGCCTTTGCTTTTTGTTTATATATATATAGAGAAAAAAGAAGAAGAAATCATATATTATATAATATATGGCTTCTTATTTTTGGTTTATATATATATATATATTGATATTGATATTGATATATATATTATATATAAATATAGATATATATTTACATATAATAAACCAAAATATGAAAGCGTATATATAGATATTGATGTATATATAAACAAAAATAAGAAAGCATATATATATTTTCTTATTTTTGTTTATATATATATTCTTATTTTTATTTTCTTTGTGTGGTTTCTTCTTTGTGCCTTTTTTTTGTCTTTCTTTGTCTTTTTCATTGTCTTTGTATTTAGTTATTATTATTTTCATTTCTTTAATTATCTCTTTGTTTATGTCTTCATATTTATGTTCATATTTATCCATTTTTCTTGTTTTCCTTTTATCTTTGTTGAGGTCACACACACACACACACATATCTTCCTTGTGCTTTTTTGATTTTCTTTGTCTTTATCACTGTCTTTGTATTTAGTTATTATTATTTTCATTTCTTTAATTATCTCTTTATTTATTTCTCCATGTTTAGGTTTATATTTGTCATTTTCATTTCTTTAATGTTCTCTTTATTTATTTCTCCATGTTTAGGTTTATATTTGTCCTTTTTTCTTGATTTCCTTTTATCTTTGTTGATGTCATATATATATAGTGCTTTTTCTTTTTATTTGTCTTTATCGTTGTCTTTGTATTTAGTTATTTTTATTTTCATTTCTTTAACCATCTCTTTATTTATTTCTCCTTGCTTAGGTTTATATTTGTTCATTTCTCTTGTTTTCCTTTTACTTTGCTGATGTCATATATATATATATATACGTTTCTTTATCTCTTTGATTAAATTTTATTTATCTTCTTTATTTCTTTGTTGTTTTTTAATTCTTGTTGTTTTTCGTTCTTCTTTTGTTTCATCTTGGACCTTTACAATCTTGTTTGACTCATTTGCCTAATTCTCTCTTTATTTCAATTTTGATCTTTTTCTCTTGTTTATTGTGTTTCTCTTAGTTTTTTCATTTTTGTGATCTTCTTTAAGTATTGGTTCTATTCATTTTGTTCTTTAAGTTTTTATTCTCTTTTCTTTCTTTTTTGACTATTTTTTAATGTTTATTTTATTTTGACCCTTGATCTTTGTGCACCCTCCCCTTCTCCCTCTCTCCTTTATATCTAGTCTAAGTCTATAATTATTCACTTTTCTCCTCTTGACCTCTTTCATCCTGATGATGGATCACAGAGTGTGATCTGAAACGTTTCTTGATGCTAATTTTTTTTTAAAATTATTTTTGACACAATCAAAACCAAAAGTAATACAAATTTATGATATAGATTGTGGAAACTTGATATCTTTAAAAGACACGTCGTTAAATGTGAATGGTGTTGTCTTGGCAAGTCTCAAGGGGGTGGGTCTCAAAGATCTTAGAATTCATGGGATTACCCTGGATGTAAAATGGATAATCAAATCCCTTGTGGGTAATGAACCCTGAAAAGTGTTACTCAGGAATAATATTTAGCTTGCCACCCCCAAGCAAGCTGAGCCTTGGAAGCAACTGCCATTGTGTGATACCCAATCAATAAACATCCAATGTCCTTGAAAAGTTCTATAGTTTTTAATTAAGCATTTGGAATGCCTGATAATTAATAAAGAACAAGTTTTTCTTTAATAAAAACCAAATCTATATTAAGGAGAATACAAAATCGTCACATGTTTCTAGCTCCATTTGGTGGAACCTAGAACACAACTCTAAGCTCTTGTCCCTATTGCAAGGATGATCTGCAAGAAATTCATTCCAAAAGGGTAAAATCATTCAAAGACATAATTGAAAATGGTCACCTTAAAAGCTGGAGCATTTTGTCTGATGAATTTAGGATCCCTATGTCTAATTGGAGGAATTTCACCATCCTTTAGGAAGCCTATAAAAATAATAAATTTCCCCTAAACACTAATGATAATCTTGATCTATCTAGTGCTCTCAAATGGATGGATGGTATTAGTCTTCTAGAAATTAAAGCTAAAACCATTTATAAGTCCTTGGTTAGAGATATAAATGTTATTGATTACGTTAATCGCCGTTGGAATGTTGCATTTCTAGATGTTATGTGGCATAATGTATTTTGTTCTGTTTGGCACAACATCAAGGAGCCTAAAAAGGCTTGCTTTAGATGGCTAGTTATTCTTCAAAAAGTTCCTTTCAAACCTATATCAATGAGGTGGATATCTGTACTATTTTTAGAACTCCTAAATTTGTTAGACATATTTTGTTTGATTGTTTCTATGCAAAAGAAATATGGATAATTTTCTACAATGAGTTGTCAATTTGGGATAAAAATGATAAAATCTTATGCAATGAAATTTTGTTTTATGGCAAGAAATAAAAAATGATCATGCTATGTTTTGGGATTGTTTAACTACTGAGATCCTTTGGCACATTTAGAAGGAAAATAATGACAAAAAAATCATGGGTTTAAGGAGGAAACTTACTGAGTCATCTAAAATAAATATTTTTCAACATTGCTATGTAGGTCACTATTCACTTAGAGATCTCCATGAACAAGTTTTGAAGGCTAATCAGGGAAGGATCTATTGTAGTTTTCAAAAGGGAGGTAAGTTGTGGCCATGCTCACCACCGCAATAATGAAGAGGCCGAGGCATTCCTTATAGTGTTGAATGAGCTTAAGAGGAACCTCAATAATCTAGAACAAAATGGTGGAATACCAAGGATACCTTTGAATGTAGAGTTCCAAGGAAATGAAGAAGCCACTTCAACCACTAGTGAAATCAGGCCTAATATACAACCCCTTGAAGGGGATGGAAGCAACAACTAAGCCTCTGCAATCTACTCGAGTCTAATTTTTTGGTGACATGTTGCTTTTTGTAAAGGCACAACTTGACTAAAATGACCAAACTGTGTATTTTGTAAATCTAAATTATACCTCTAAACTCCTATGTGTATCTATTTTTTAAGTAGTGGAAAGATGGTAATAGAGGAAGTGGCTAATAGTCATAGGAAACTTTGATCTTCATACTCTAACTGTTGTATCTTGCAGTAATATGTAATGATGTTAATGCTCAAAATTTAATATAAAATATCTAAAATGATGTATAAAAGATAATCCACTTAGATGATTAAGATGATTGCACTTTCAACTTAAAAACATAAAATCAACAATACCATAGATGAGACCATATTTATGTGGAGAAATCCTTTCAAGAAAAAACTCCACATGAGAAAGAGGACAAGCATATTATTAATCTTCAAGGAGAGATGCAAAACAATACAAACCCACACCATTCTTAGTGGATAATCCATAAACATAGTAAAATATAATAAAATATCACATGGGTTCCTAACTCATAGCCAATTAGATTTGGTCAATCTCAGGGGCTTCTTAACTCTTCGACAACTCCACTAGCTACAAAATAGAATATGCAACAACTTGCAAACTTGGGTGCCTTATTTAGGGAGACATGCAAAAGCCTAAGACCTCAACATGCACTAACATGCAATTACAATTGTACCCCACTCCCAAAGTGGAAGCCAAAAAGGAATATTCCTCTAATGTGCTTTGTAATTGTCATTGTACATGTGTCCACTTCTATGAATGCAATTACAATGTCATTAAAAATAAATAATAAATATTTCTCTTATATCCTCAAGAACACATTCCAAGAAACATGGAGACACATGAAATGATTCAAGATAGCAATGATAATGTCACTTATCATAACACTCTCCCACTTGAAATTATACGTTGTAATTACACCCATGAAATACATGCGTAAAAATAATCAAGTATAGTGTTCAAGGCCCATGACCTTCTTGTATCAAGAGAAATCATCTGTGGTCACTGACTTCAAAAGATATTTTTCAATATTATCCAAAGTGTTGACTTTCTCTAACAAGTCCTTATCATTCTCAATCATTTCTCACACAAAGTGATACTAAACATCAACAAACTTAGTACGATCTTGGTACATAGGATTTTTGGCCAAATATATGAAACCTAATTGTCACAACTGATCTTCATAGTCTTGCAATCAAAACTAATACATATAATAAGTCCTTATAACTAAATTGTATCCTTAGGCACATGTGTAGTAGCCATATACTCTGCTTTTGTGGTGGACAATGCAATCTTAGGTTGTCTTTTACTCATCCAACCCATTGCACCTCAAAATAGAGAGAAAACATAGCCATTAAAGAACCTTCAACTATCCAAGATACCTACCCAATCTGCATGCACCAAAATCCTGTATGTCCAATGACTTAACCGGATCATTAGTACCATGATAAACCAAATAGTAATTAGAAATCCCTCACAAATATCTAAACACCATTTAAACAAAAGGCCAATTCTTTTTTCTCGGGTTAGACATAAACCTACTCAAATCTCCCATTGCTTGGGCTACATCAAGTCTAGTGTAAACTATTGCATAAATCAAACTACCAACATCAGTAGCATAAGGAACCTTAGAAATTTGTGCAAAATCATTATCAAATTAGGACATGTGTCTAAATTAAGCTTCGTAACAATTAGAAGTGGAGTACTCATTAGCTTATAATCATGTACATTAAATCTTCACAAAATGGTATCAACATACTTACTTTGACATAACAAAATTTTTGTGTACTCAATCTCTACTAATCTCTAACACAAGAATATATTTAGCAACTCCCAATTCTTTCATATTGAATGCATCAAAAAGCTAAGCCTTGAGCTCCCTAACCATTACCTTGCTATGACCCATAAATAACAAGTCATCAACATATAAGATAAAAATCAATATATGATCATCAATAACCTTAATATAAACACATTGATCTTCTTTGCTCCTAACAAAACCCAACTTCAATGCAAAGACATAAAAATTTTGGTACCACATCTTGGGTGACTATTTTAGACCATATAATGATTTTTTTTAATCTCCAAACCAAGCATTCTATTCCTTTCATAAAAAAACCATTAGGCTATTGTATATAAGTCTCCTCTAGATCTCCATGGAAGAAAATAATTTTAACATCTGTTTGTCCAATTTCAAAATTACCAGCAACAACAATATATAATAAGAATCTAATAGAAGTTAACTTAGCAACAAGAAATTAAATTTCACCAAAATTAAATCTCTCTTTGGGAGTAGCTCTTGGCCACCAATATGGCCTTATACCACTTTAATTGACTATTTGCACCAAATTTATTTTTAAATACTTACTTGCAACCAATGGAATTTATTCCTTTGGGAAAAATAATAAGATCCCATGTATCACAACTACCTAAGGACATTATCACATTTTGCATGACATGTATCCAAGACTCAATTTCTTCCGAAGAGAGAGCATCTTTGAAAGATACAGGTTCATCGTGAGTACTTAACAAAGTAAATACACAATGAAAATCTGGCGGGCTATACTTGTCAATTGGATTTAATTGTCTTGTTGACCTTATCAAAGTAGGTGTAATGGGCTTTGTTTTTTATTTTGTATGTTCATAAATTGCACATGATTTAAAATATCTAAACCTTCTTCTTCTTCTCCATCCCCGGATCTATCTAATTATTCTTCCACATGTGCATCTTATTGCTTCTTATTTTTGTCTTAAAATGCACTATTTTTGTCTTTTCTTTCTCCTTTGGTAGTTCATCACCTAAATAAACTCTAAAATCCCTAAAAATCACATCTTTAGAGAAAATCATTTTTTGGGTTAGAATATTCTAAAGCTCATAACATTTCACATTTTCACCATAGCCTATAAAGATGCATTTCTAAACTTTTGTATTTAGTTTAGATCACTTTTCTTGAGGAACATGAATAAAAGTCTCACAACCAAATACCCCTAAATGTGAAACAAAAGGATTTCTACCAATCCACACTTCATATGAAGTTTTATCAATAAGAAATAAACAAGATCTATTAATCAGGATTAGCACCACTCAACATAATCCTAGCTCTTTCCATTAAGGTTCGGTTCTTTTTTTCTGCCACCCCATTTTATTGGGAAGTATAAGTAGTAGTCTTATGTCAAACAATACTTGAATGATTACAAAATTCATCAAATTTCATATAACAATATTCACCTCATTGTTAGATCTCAAAAACCTTATCTTATAATCTATTTTTTTTTCAACTAAGGCTTCAAATTCCTTAAAATTAGTGAAAACCTTAGATTTTTTCATGCATAAAATAAACCCAAGTGTATCTTGAGACAACACCAATGAAAATAATATAATATTGATATTTTCAAAAGAGTTAACATCCACTAGTCCAAACACATCCAAATGACTAATAATCTCTTAACTTTATCAATCCATTAGAAAATGATTTATTCTATTTCACAAACACATAATGCTCACATAAATCATTTCTACCAACATAATAATCAAAAGTATTGTCAACCAAATTTTTTGTTACACCTCGTCTCTTAGTTACCAAGTTACTTTTACCTTGTGAGTAAATATGATGATTAATGTAAATCAAAACTTTAATATGTTCAATAGGTGAATGAAATAATAAAATATGCATTAAAGATGTTATTGCTTTTAAAGTAATGTTTATGTTTTATACTGATGGAAATGCGATGTATGAATATGTATTGAGATATGAATACATTAATACTTTGATGATGCAAATGATTTATGATGCTAATGTATTACATGTGAACGACTAAATACCTATGTGATACACTAAGTTGGATGTAGGAAGGAGTCAAGCCCTCAGGTACAAGAGGGGGAGTATCACTCAGGAGAAAAACTTGGTCTGGTAACCCTTAATGAGCCTAATTGAGCAGACACACACTCACAGCCTAATTAGTCTAGTCAAGTCAAGATAATCGAGAAATGGTAAGTAATCTCCAATCTTGGTTTGGGAATGTTTTGTGTAGGTTTATGGTTTTTGTATTTGAATGTTCATGAATTGGAATGTGTGATTAAGTCTTTGTGTCTGAGTGCAAGTCCTTCTTTGTGTGTTCATATCTATGTCTATGTTGATAAGTATATAGATTGAATGTATATATGTATATATGTATAAATGACAACTCATGCATGTGATTATATAATATGCATGAGGATATTGGTTGTACATTTATGACATATATATATGTACATTTCATGTATATACTCATCAATAAAAGGAATATATATGAATCAGATAACAATGTATGCATTTACATATATAAATATGTATATATATATATAAACATGTATGTACTTATATATATTATATAGCTATACTTATATAATTGCAAATATGTTTGAATACCAAAGAATGTTTTTGTGTGAATGCATATATATATATTGAAAGCAATTAAATAAGTGCTACTATGAAGTGCAAGCTTATTAAAGACATTCTTTATACATTTAAAAATACTATGAATAAGCTTGGGCCCTTAAGTAAAGAACTGCCATATATTAAAAATGACTAAAGTTTAAATTAGCACATGAATTAAGTAGGAAACCAGTGATGAATGTAGTCACCCTAAATCTGACATTACTTCCTCTTAATTAATTAAATACAATTATTTGACTAATTTACCCATTCATCCCCCTTTTAATTAATTAAATATATTTATTTAATTAATTAATCCATTTTCCTCTTATAGTTAATTAAATATTTTATTTAATTAATTATATCACCTAAAATTATAGTTCTTCTAATCAATTAAAAAATTCTTATTATTTAGTTCATCCCATTAAAATATCCTATGCTTCTAATTCCAACTATGTTAATTAATCCTTGATTAATTAACCTACTAACCCCCATTATCTCATTCCCCAACTATTAACTCCACCTATGTTAATAAACTCAAGGTTTATTAAATCTACCTATCGTATTAATCTAATTAATCACTAATTATCCATCCTAACCCCCATCATTACCATTATTTTCTAATTTAAAATTCACCTTCAACCCCCTAATCTTGTCTCAGTAATGCCACAAATCTCACCTAGCTCCACTATCTTACATCTAGCCTCCAAAATTAAATGCGGTGTCATTCCAAGGTGTGCTCACACGTGTGAGTACACCTCATCCCCTCTCTTACACTCAATTGTGACACTTGTCACAATGCTAATTAGCCACAACCTTGATCCATGCATCACATCCCTAATCAATCCTAGCCCTCCATCATCTTTCAATCTTAGCCCTCTATTCCCTCCTCCAATTTTTTATAAATTGGGCCTTCATCTTCTCACTTCTCCATCTTGAATTTGTGCTAATATTATTCTGGTGCAATCTTGTGAGCAATCTAAATACACACTTGAGCAAATCCAACAAGAATAGGGTGCTTCTTGAGCTCAATCTTGAGGGCACCAAAGGTATAACTTGTGTTTTCAATTCGATGTTATTTCATTTATGATTTATGCTTTTGGTGTTAAGTTCTAACCCCTCTGCATTTGGAATGCTTGGTGGGACCTACGTCCCTACTAACATTTTTCTCAAAGTTGTGTGATTTCTAAGTTTGCAGGTCTCAGATACTGTAGAGTCACGCTTTAGTGACAACTTCTGACACTTACGTTTCGAATTGTGGCACCTCAATTCAAAATCATTGTGCCTATGTTAAATCTTGTGGTGCTTGTGAACTAACTCTTTGTGCCTATGTATCATGATTCAACATCCATATTTTTAGAATTTTGTTTGGTTGTTTTGCTAAAAATATTTCAGTTTTTTAGGATTTCTTTAGTACCTTATGGTTGTGTTCAGCTCTATAATAGGACTTAAAGCTTGTTTTACTCATTATTATCAACTAACATATTTATATCTTCTCTTTATTTTTCTACAACTACAATCATCACAGTAAAGGGAAAGATGAAAAGAACCTCAATCTGAAATCAACCTAAAAGTATACCTAAGCTAAACAAGATCACTAGATATCACATAATATTTTGTTTTGGGCTTTTAAAATTTACCTAAAGGTCAAAGAACTCACATTCTTCTTTCTTTTTGTTTGTTGGGCTGTTGTTGGTTTTCTGCACCTACACAAAAATTTGTTGCACCTGCATCGCAACCTACAACCCCTATGTTGCTACGCTTGCACAACTTCTTGCACTTTTGTCTTAGGAAACGATGCCCCTATTTTTAGCTAGGATAAGATATTTCAATTAGCATTAAATTAGTTCTCACTATTTTTGCATCATTCGCCATTCAGTAAAGTCTCAATAATTTATATCGTTTAGTCAAAATAGAGTAGTGTTTTAAATATTTTTGCATGTCATTTAACTTAAAATTGCATTAACCAGACTTTTGAACGCAAACATCATTTTTTTCACACCTCAACACTTACGTTTAAGATAGTTTAGATCATTTTTATAATATCACAAAACTTTTTGTTATTTTTGTTAATTTATTATTGGAGAATATACCAAAATTTGGCATATTTTCATCACATATAGTTATCATCATTAGTAGTAAATCTTAGAGTGCATTATTTCACCTAGATTAACACAAGTGCAGTTTTTGCATAGTGTTGCACATCTATTTTCTATTCCAGATCTTGTGATTCTAGCTTTCTGTGCTTCCATTTTTATTTTCTACAAAGTTGCACATTTGTAAAATTTTGGTTTTTTGATAATTTTTTGAGCTAACATTTGGGCTAATGAGTGGTGCAGCTATTCGATCATCAAAGAAAAATATAATCAATTACTAATCAATGGTTTTGCAAGATGTTTGACCAAGATTTTTTTGTTTTTCCACTAATCTAGGCACTAAATTAGAGTAGTGGGTTAATTAGCTTGTTTGTTGTGCTTAGAAGGGTACAATAGACACATGATCTCCCCTCACACTTAGTGTGATCTTGGGGATCATAAATCTTTGCATCTCTTCATTTTATTTAGATCAATATTTTAGGTAAACATAAGGTTGCTAGTTTTGTGTGTATGCTCTCCCCTCGCGCCTTGTATGATCTTGGGGATCAAAAAAACCTAGCATACCTTTCCCTTTAGGAGACCTACCTAGGGATTTTGTCACCCTAGGGGACAATCTCAACCACACGTATCGACAGGGTATGTAAAGGGGAGAGAACTAAAGTTGTACCCCAATCTAGTTGCATCGTAATTGGTGAAGCTCTAATTTCTTAGGGTGATTCAAAGCTAGGAGTGAAGGGCTGGTTTGAGCTCTCAGTGCCTTGCTGAAGTTCCTGACCCACACTTGTGACAAACTAGTGTTCATGGTTTGAGCCTCACATGCCTTGTGTACATAAAGGACTCCCTAGAAAAACATTGTAAACCTAGAAAGTCATTTGAATGTATATTAGTGTGGTACAAGGGATGTGAATCATACCCTAAAGTTACCACGTACTCCCTTAGATTGAGATAGAAATCCTTGTGGTGAACTACTATAGTTCCCAAGGAGAGAGAAAAGGTGAGCCCGTGGTCTTCATTGATGACTCTATGCCACTCGATCTCTACCTATCCACCTTTGTGAGAAAGGGTGCTCTAGTGAACCACCCAAGCTTGCTGAGGTGGTGGGCCTACACTATATTTATAATTCTACTTGAGCTTAGGGCTTGTAATCAAGTGCTTGAAGTGTCTTTTTTGTGTGAAACCCATGACAGGTGAATCAACCAAAGGGATGAGAATTTGGCTATACACTTTGAAAACATCAAAAACTTCCAAATTTAGCTAATGTGTTTTATTTTTCATCAAATCTCTTACCAAAACACCTAAGACTATAGAATTGCACCTATGACCAAACCTGTTGTGCCTTCGTCAAAATCTATTACACTAGTGATTTTATGTCTTTGTTAAAAACTACTATGCTTGTGTTTTCCTAAATCTATGTCTGTGTTCTGTCATATAATTTGAGTCTTTGATTTTGACCTCCTAAGGCTCCCTAGTTATTCTGACATAATCCGTAACTCTTCCGCTCTTTGATCATCAACCACTCCATCTTCATACCAAAAATTTTCCATTATCAATCCCCCACCCTCCCCATTATTCAAATCTAGCCCTTAAGACTTAAGAAAAACCTTAGAATCATTTATCATTTTAACACCTTGGACTTGGTATCATCCTCTCTTTTTCTTCACATCATCATAATGCACATCCTATTAATCATCATCATCCAAATCCAACCTTAGGATACATCCTCTAAATATTCAAAAATCATCATCATCATTTTCAAAAAAAATTGTCATTAGAAGTTCATCTAGATCCTCCATCATCTTTACTAATCTAGGAGTAGCTTCAGAACTTTCCTATCTTAAGTTGCATCCTTGATTAGATCATCCTTTTTGAATAATTTAGCCTAAGGAGTGGCTCCCTTTCACTAAGTTTTTCAAAATCACCACTGTCTAGCCTTATCCTAAGAAAAAAAATCCTAAAATCATCTCATCCCAAGGATCTAGGTTTCAACTTTTGGTCACAACCTTTGGGTGCTTACCATCAAATTATTCCAATCATCCTAAACCTATATTATCATAACAATCCAATAAAACCATCCTTAATCACAATCACCTCAAACCAAATCCTTCAAAGTCAATCCTAAGGACATCCTAATCAACCTTATTATCATAAATCCAAGTCCAAACCTAGTCCAAAGTTCACATCCTTAATCTCTTAAAGAATCCTTCCTTTGTATGCCAATCACTAGATCACAAGAAAAGAAATTAATGGATTCTCAAGGAGAATCCTTTTTCAACACCCATTTGTCTCAACTGCCAAACCCCCATGATGACATGGTAGATGCGCCAAAAGAGTCCCCTAGACTAAGGGAATTCACCAATAACCCTTATAACCAGGAAGTGATGGAGAAATTCATTCTCTTTGACAAAGACCACCTTGTCCTTAGCCTCATAGCACATGGGGCTAAAATACCCTCCATAGATGAAATCCTACAAGCAAAGGGTAGTGACCCGTCAAGCAATCCCTCATCATCCAATAATTTCTTCAATCATCTCATTGGTCCTCAACTTAACACCAATATCCCCTATTCGACCAACACAAACACAATCACAATCTCATCTAACACCAACCCACCACCTTCCTCAAATACAACAAAAACTCTCATTATAAAAAAAATGTCCCTCTCTCCACAATTGTAACACAACCCATCAATAATATACCCCAACTTTCATCACATATAAGGGTCACTATCCCCCCTAATGCTAATGTCACTTATGCCCCTTCCAACCCAACTATACCCACACAACCTCTCCCCACTTCATCTATTCATGCTAATTACATCGCCTCACAAGTTACATCCCAACAACTTAACAAAAACATACCCCCCACCCCCTAATAATCCGTTAAACCCCAATCCTCAAATCATTCATAACCAACCTCCACCTCCACATAACACATTCACTTATAATCCCCAAATTAGCACTACCAATGTTCATGCCCAAACCCAACACAACAATCCTCCACCCCCACCTCCTCAAAATACCCCACTTATCTATAATCAAATACCAACCCATAATCATCAACAATATAACCCTAACATCAACAACCCCCCATCAACACCCTCCTATTAATACACATATAACCAGCCACCCCAAAATCCTCCATAAGATCACTACCTTTCCCAAGAGTTGCAAGGAATTAAATACATGATCCAAGGAATCTAAAGTGGTCAAACCAAGAAGACCTTTAGGTACGAAGACATATGTCCTTATCCATTTGACCAATCTATATTAGCAATCCCCTTCCCTAAGGACTATGAGATCCCAAAGTTTGACAAATACAAAGGGAAGAGTAACCCCATCAAACACTTAAAAGAATTTAGAGAACAATGCCAAGAAGTGGCCTATAATGACATATACATCATGAGGTTATTCCCTAAGAGCCTTTGTGGTACAACCTTGGAATGGTTTACAAAGTTATCCCATGGATCCATTAGGTCCTTCACAAACTTAGTTGAACATTTTGTAACACACTTTTCATAAAACATTGACCAAGAAATAACTTTGGCTAAGTTATGCACAACAAAAAAAAACAATGGGGAAAGATTTGAGGCATTCCTTCAAATATGGTGACACCTTGCAAGTAGATTCCCCTTACAAGTACCAGAAAAAGAAATGGTCATCATCTTCATTGAAAATTTACACCCTAAAATTGTGTTACACTTAAGACTACAATGTGCCACAAAATTTGATGAAGTCATCAAAAAAGGGTTAACCATTGAAAAAGCCTTAATTGTAGAAGGGGTAATTAAAATGTATAAGGACCAAAAAGATAATAACTAGACCTCTAATGACAAACCTAAATATTGGTCCAAAAATAAAAATGTTGTATTAAATGATGGTGTAGCTGATAGTAAACATGTTCAAAACAAACAAAACACATCATCTCACAACACACAACAACAACAAGGTACCTACAAGACCATAACCATTCTCCAAGGAAAAGGAAAACAAAATAACCAATCCAAATGTAAATACACTCCTCTCAGGGAACCTCTTGACGTCATATTCCATAGATTGGCATAAGAAAACATGATTAAATTCCCTATCGCTACACCCCTTGATGAAAGAAAACCAAAACCCGAATGGTATAGGGAATATGCATATTGTGAATACCACTACATTCAAGAAAATAACACCATAAAATGTATGAGATTAAAGAATTATATTCAAGATCTCATTGATAAGGGAGAAATTAAAAGTAAAAATCAAAACTCCCCAAATGAGAAACTAGGAATTTATACACAACCCTTCCCACAACATAATTATGGGAAATCCTCATATAATAATATTTCATATACATTTACTAATAATTCCAATCCATCCACACACAATACAATCATGATGGAATTGAACAATACAACACCACAACCATAAAAGCACTTGATTGAGTTGTTCCCACCCGTCATGGCTGAGTGAAAATATAAGGAGCATCATCCTCATCATCCAATCCATCCAACACTAATAAATATAATATCATTGAACACCTTGGAAAAACTCCATCTTGGAACTCCTTCGTACATCACCCATCCATAAAGAATCACTTGAGAAAGCTCTCCAAGAATCCCGAGTACCAAGTGATATCAATGTTAACCAATTCCAAGCTATAATTGGACACCTTTCATCCTTACACCAACTATCATTCACTAATAAAACCTTCACATTGAAACACCTCACAATAAACCATTACACATCGAAGCCATCATTCACAAACATAACATCAAAAGGGTCCTAATAGATGGTGGATCCGGTCTAAATATTTGCATATTAAAATTAATAAAATAATTAGGTTATTCAAATGATTTCAATGATCCCCATAAAAATATAACTATCAAGGCATATGATGATGCTGAAAGACAATCAAAAGATACTATCAAACTACCTATTCAAGTTGGACCGGTAATTATGGAGACAACATGTCATATACTTTACCTTGACTTACCATATAACATTCTCCTTAGAAGACCTTGGATACATGCCATGCAAGCCATCCCTTCCACCTATCACCAATGCCTAAGAGTCTCTCATAATGAAAATAAATCACCATTCCTACAAGATCAACAACCTTTCCAATATTGTAAAGCATTGGAAGGAAAGTACAAAATCTACCACCATTTATCCATTAATGATGAAGCCTCCACCTCATCCACTTACATTAATCCATCTGCATTACAACCATCATCAACACCACCCTCCATTTCTGAGGACAAGGTCAAGATAACTGACAAAGGATATGGAGAATATAAAATATAAAATTCTTTTTGCATAGGACAACCTCCTACATCTCCATGCTCATATGGTTGAACACTCAACTTGAAGCTAAAAGAAACCTTCAAGAACTTCAATAAATGGGGCCTACTAGACAAAGAAGACTTGGGCCTAGAAATAGATGTTTCAACTTGGTTGTACAAAGAAGAAAATGAGCTTCCTGCCCTAGAGATCCATAGGTATCATAAAGGACATGACTTATGCAAAAATTGGGGCTACAAAGGAAAAGGACTGGGGGAACAAGAAAAAGTAATCATGAAACCCATTCAACTTTGAGAATATAAGAACCATCAAGGTCTTGGCTTCTTGGCCACTAATTTGGTAACCACAAAATCCCAGTGTACTCATGACAAAGGTGGTGAGACTTCTACTGATAAGAACTTTCAGGAGGAGGCCATCGAGGAATCCTTTCACACTATCACCAATCTTTTTAAAATTGAGCACATATACACCATTTCATCCTCCATTGATTGTTAACTCGTATATCCTAAATTAATTGATTGGGACCAATAAGGACCTCCAACCTTGGACATATTTCAAAATGATGAAGTAATTATAGAAATCATGGGAGTTCAAGAGAATCTCCCCTTAGGTGACCATAAGAAAGACAATCAAATCACACTACACAAAGATTCCTACTTTTGAGAACAAATCATATGCCTTAGTCACAAAAATAAAAAAGATAAAAATAAGAAAGAAAGATCCATTAGTGAAAACCTTGACGAGACACTTTTGGATCTTAAAAAAGTAAAAATAAAAGACACATCCTCCAATGAAAACCTTTATGAGGTGTTGGAGGATGGGGAACATGATTTGATCATAACTATGATGAGACATCTACTATAGTGATTGAAGACATCACAAACATCAACTTGGGAACAAATGAGGAACCTAAAATTACCTAAAATTCTACAAAAGAAGATCCATTAACTTTTCTTGGACATACAAGGACATGCCAAGGTTGGATCCATCCCTCATAGTACATGATTTGGCAGTCTATCTAGATGCAAAACCTATCAAGAAAAAGTTGCAAAAAATGCACCCACAAATAGCTCTCTTGGTAAAGGAAAAATTACAAAAACTCTTGGAAGCTATATTTATCAAACCTATTGATTATCCTGAATGGGTGTCCAACATTGTACTAGTTGCAAAACCTACTAGGGGCATCCACATATGTACATATTTCAGAGATTTCAATAAAGCATGTCCAAAAGATGACTTTCCATTTCCCAACATTGATATGATTGTAGATCTTATTGTTGGACATGAAATGTTATCCCTCATGAATGGATTTTTGGGCTATAACTAAATCCACATTTCAAAGAAGATCAACATAAAAAAGCTTTCGTAAATCCATGTGGAATGTTTTTCTATCAAGTCATGCCATTTGGACTTAAAAATATAGGAGCAACATATCAAAGAGCAATGACTGTCATCTTCCACGACATGCTATATGGTATTATAGAAGACTATGTGGATGATCTCCTAGGAAAGTCAAAAAAAAGATGGACACATTGAAGTATTTGAAATGATTTTTGATCGGTTGGAAAATTATAAATTGTGTCTTAATCCCAGGAAATGTGTATTCGGAGTTTCATCTAGAAAACTATTGGGATTTATTGTTTCCTGCTAAGAAATTGAAGCAGATCCAACAAAAATAAAAGCAATAAGAGAAATACCTCTACCACATAACATAAAAAAACTAAGAAGTTTGCAGGGAAATCTACAGGCACTCCAGAGATTCATTGCACAGTTGATTGATAAATGTCAACATTTTTCCCACCTACTCTGTAGAAACATTACATTCAAATGGGTTGAAAATTTTCAACAAGCATTCCAACAATTGAAACACTATCTTGCTACACCACCAATCCTAGTACCTCCACAAGCTAACAAACTCCTCCTCTTATACATATCATCTACTCAAGTGGCACTGGGGGCATTGTTAGCTCAACATGATAACAAGGGGAAAGAAAGAGCCATATACTGTTGGAAACACAAGGGAAGACAACTGAGAAGGGGGGTGAATCAGTTGTCACATAATTTCAAAATTATTCAACTTATTAACTTTATTATTAGATCTGATCAATAACCATGAAAGCATAAATTAACAACACATCAGAAACACACATAACACCAAGATTTTTTTTTTATGTGGAAACCCTGTTAGGGGAAAACAACAGTGGAGGTCATTCCACAAGATTATACCCTATTAAAAGTATAAAGAAATATGAATGGGGAATGCACATGCATTCAGGTGCATTTCCTAGAGCTCACTACTCAAATATAGAAGGCTTACTGCCCAAAGGAAGACAAACTATCTTACAAAATATTGGATTACATCCACAAGAATTGAACTAAGAAAAATAGCATATGCTAATGCCTGATTATAGTTCTAGTTAAGCACATGAACACTTCTTCACACTCTGCATACTCTTCTTCACACTCTGCTTCTACCTTCAAAATATCTTAACATTATTCGCAAATAGGACTCGCACACTTCGCATACTCATACCATCAAATGATAAAACAATCACTCTATATATCCACAACAAGAATTTACATCTTTACAAGTTGGCCTCAATAAAATAATAAAATGAATGCAAACTGTTGGCCCAAAAAATAAATGATTATTGATGTGAATCAACCAAGGTCGGCCACAACATAGTGAAGACCTAAATTAAACTTCTCAAACATGATACATCAATAATCCTTTATGTTTTAGGCCAAGAAGTTTATTTTAGGTCTTCACTATGTTGTGGCCGACCTTGGTTGATTTGCATCAATAATTCTTTATGTTTTGGGCCAACAGTTTGCATTCATTTTATTATTTTATTGATGCCAACTTGTAATAGTGTAATTTCTTGTTGTGGATATATAAGAGAAATTTTTTTTATCATTTGATGGTATGAGTATGCGAAGTGTGCGAGTCCTATGTGTGAATAATGTTAAGATATTTTGAAGGTAGAAGCAGAGTGTGAAGAAGAGTATGTAGAGTGTGAAGAAGTGTTCATGTGCTTAACCAGAACTATAATCGGGCATTAGCAAATGCTATTTTTCTCAGTTCAAATCTTGTGGATGTAATCCAATATTTTGTAAGACACATATTCAAAAATTAATCTTCAAGGATCCACAACACTCTTCAACACCCTATCGTCCAAGAACATGAAAAACATGAACACACAAGAGAAAATATTGAATCGTGAGCACAACAATTAATGAAGACATGCAACGTAGATAGAGAACAATATAGAAACATCCAAAAATATCATGAATCACCAGAGAAGCATCCGCAACAACTGAGCTAACTAAAAGCTCATCACCATCATTCAGGAACACCAACTGAAGTAATAGAAAAACTGTGAGAATACAAATCTTCATAACATGAACAAGTCTTCACGTGGATCTCTAAAACTTAATGTGGATAAAATAGATATAATCAACAAGAAACCCTTTAATCCACAACCTCTAATCATCAACATACTGAACTCACCAATAGATTGAATGCCACTTCACCACTAACAACTTACAACTCATTTCATTATAATTTTCTCAATATCATCGACATATACATCATCTAAGACATTAATGCTAATAGTGTTGACATCAATGGAAACCACATATGAAAAACACAACCAAAACATCCAAAAATCTCACCCTTTGGCATTGATCACAACACATGATGTGAAAAACACCATCAATGCAACTATCTCTTAACACTTACTCCCCCTTTGGATTTTATTCTTCTCTCCTCAACAACTCTTCTCTCAGATGACTCTTCTTTTCACAAGGTTCTTCTCTCCCAGAAAGTTTTTCACATTACTCTTTTCCCCCTTTGACATCAATGAAAAATATCTCTTTTCTCCACACAAGCTCTGAACCACATATCTAAACATCTGACTACTCCCCTTGAGTAGTAGTCACCACAACATCAATCTGGATCAAAATATTACCATGAAATGCACAGATTGATGCAAGTAAATGCATCTTAGTTATGATTAGGAGGGGTAATCACCCTTATCTTCCCTTTGAGATACTCAAAAGTATACTTAGGAAACGACTTTGAAAAGATACTACAATCTACTCCTTATTAGGAACATACTCCAATCTGACTTCCTTTTCACTCACCTTCTCTCTTAAAAAGTGAAACTTGATAGATATATGCTTGGTCTTTGAATGAAACACTAGATTCTTAGAGTTGTTAATTGCACTTGAATTATCATAGAATATAGCAATGGGTTGATCATACACAACTCTGATATCTTTCAACATCTGCTTCATCCACAATACTTGAGTACAATTTTTAGTAGCAACAATGTATTTTTCCTTTGTAGTAGATAGAGAAATGGGATTCTGCTTCTTACTTAACCATGAAATCAACTTATTACCCAAGAAAAATGCACCACCACTACTACTCTTTCTGTCATCAACATCTCCTGCCCAATCAACATTAGCAAAAGCACTCAAAGTAAGATCATCTTTAGGATACCACAACCCAAAATCAACTGTTCCCTTCAAGTATCTGAAAATCCTCTTCACAATAGTTACATGAGATTCTTTAGGATCAACTTGAAATCTTGCAACAATACATACATCATTCATGATAACTAGTCTAGTTTGAGTCAAATAAAGCAATCCACCAATCATTGATCTATATCTAGTTTGATTTGCTTTTGGCGAATCATCATTTTGTGTCAACTTGTATCCAGTTACCATAGGGGTACCAACTAGCTTTGAATCTTCCATACCAAATTTCTTCAGCAATTCCTTCACATACTTGGACTAAGATATGAAGATCCCTTTATCTAACTGAATTATTTGCAATCCCAAAAAGAATTTCATCTCTCCAATCATAGACATCTCAAACTCATTCTTCATCTCATCAATAAACTTCATGCACAAACTATCATTTCCTCCAAAAATGATATCATCAACAAAGACTTCCACAATCAAATCTTTATTATGATCAATATTGAAATACAAATTACTATCAATAGTACCTTTGTTAAATCCAAGCTTCAACAAATACTTATCCAATCTAGCATACCATGCTATTGGGGCTTGCTTAAGTCCATACAATGCTTTCTTCAACCGAAAAACCCTATATCTCTGATCAGTCAATTGAAATCCTCCAAGTTGGTCAACATACACCTCTTCTTCCAATTTTCCATTTAGAAATGCTGACTTGACATCCATCTGATAAACCTTGTAATTTTTGTAAGCAACATAAGCAATAAATAATCTCAAAGCTTCAATCTTAGCAACAGGGGCAAAATTTTCTTCAAAGTCAATTCCTTCCATTTGGGAATATCCTTTACACACCAATCTAGCTTTGTTTCTAACAACTTCACCTTGCTCATTCAACTTGTTTCTAAAGACCCATTTAGTTCCAATTACATTTTTGTCCTTAGGTCTAGGAACAAGAATCCATGTATTGTTCTTCTCAATTTGTTGTAACTCTTCTTTCATTGCTTCTACCCAATGTTCATCTTTGCATGCTTCATTCACATTATTAGGCTCAGTCTTTGAAATTAGACAGTACTCTTCTACAATATTTCTCCTAGTCTAGACACCTTTGTTCTTATCACCTATGATATGATCTTCTAAATGATTTTTTCTTACATACCTTGGAGTCTTAGGAAATTCTTGAACTTTTGGCTCTTGTGATCTCTCTTCTGCACTTTCACTAGTTTCTTCCTCTTGATTTTCTTTATTCACTAGAATGATCTGAACTTGATTTGAAGTTTGGACTTGCTTTCCTATGACAACTTTTATTCTGATCATCTGAATCATATCCATAGGTTCTAGATGGTCTAGCTATGTCCTCATCAACCTTGAAATTTTCACTTTCAACTACTTTCCTCAATCTCTTGTTGTAGCACCAGTAGGCCTTACTCTTAGTAGAATAACCTAGAAAGATTCCTTCATCACTCCTAGCTTCAACCTTTCCTATCTCTTCATCTATTTCGATATAACATTTACTCCCAAAGATTTTGAAATATCTAACAGTAGGCTTATGACCAGTCCATAGTTCAAAAGTGGTGTTACCAGTATCACCTTTCACTTGTACCCAGTTGAGGATGTAAACAATAGTACTCACAACTTCTCTCCAATAGATATGAGGGACATTTCCTTCCAGAATCATAGTCCTAATAGCATCTTGAACTGTCCTGTTCTTCCTTTCTACAACTCTATTTTACTGAGGGGTCCATGGGGTAGATAATTGTCTCTTTATCCCATGCACTTCAAAAAAAGAATTAAACTCATGAGAAGTGAATTCACCACCTCTATCTGATCTCAAAAATTTAATCTTCAGACCTGTCTCTATCTCAACCATAGCCTTAAAAGTATTGAATTTCTCCAAAGCTTTAGATTTCTCCCTTAAGAAAGCAACCCACATCAATCTAGAGTAATCATCAATAAATAACATGAAGTACCTGTCTCCTTGTAAACTTCTGATTCTAGAGGGACCAAAAAAATCATTATGAACAAGCTCCAACACTTCTTTTTAACAATGCTGTTTGCTACGAAATGAAATTCTAGTTTGCTTCCCTGACATTCCTTACATATAGTATTAGTAGGCTTTACCAACTTAGGAGATCTCTCACTTCCTGAGTAGAACTTATCTTAACAATATTATCAAAGTTTACATGACACATTCTCCTATGCCACAACCAAATTTCATCAACTTGAGCAACCAAACAACTTTTACTAGCAGTATTCATGTGAAAGATGTTACCTTTTGTTTTTGTACATGAAGCAATCACATTTCTAGAATTCCTCAATATTCTAAATTTTCCATTCTTGAATTGAAGATTGTATCCCTTGTCAATCATCTGTCTCACACTTAAAAGATTATGCTTCAAACCTTACACATATAGATCATTAGTATTATTCTTACCATCAAGAGAAATCGATCCTTTGCCATAGATTACACTAGCTTTGCCATCACCAAATCTTACAACACCACCATCATACTTTTCCAGGCTCACAAACTTTCTTTTATCTCCTATCATGTGATGAGAGCATCCACTATCAATCACCCATTCATCTTTCTCTTCAACTCTAGCCACTAGATCTTTCTCCACATCAGAGAAACTAACAGATTAAATAGGAGCTGGATCATTTTCCTTGATAGCAATAAATACCCATTCATCTTCATTTGCATTCCATTTATCAGATTCATCATTTGTCACACCTTCATCAACAACATAATAACACTTTCTTTGAAATATAGGCTTGTTAGGTCTTGGATTTGGGACTCTTTCTAGACACCTTGATGCAAAATGACCTATCTTACTGCAAGAAAAACATTTAATAGGAAATTTCCCTTTACTTACCTTCTCCTCTAGCTTCTCTCTTCACAATAAGTGCTTCAAGCTCCTCTAGCTTCTTCTACTCTTCTTCAATCTCATTTCCTCCTTATACTTGAATACCTTTCTAGATGAACTTTCTCCCAGATCAGATCTCTATTTATCTCTCTCGGAGGTAGTATCTTTGAATGCAAATTCTATCTTAGGAAGAGCATCACCAAATTCAGTTAACTCAAAAGTAGTAAGCTTACCAATCAACATGTCTCTGGTTACATTTGTTATAGTCCAGAGCTCTTTAATAGTAGTAGCTTTGACTTTGTATGTATCAAGAAAGTATCTAAGCACTTTAGCAACAATCTCTGATTCTTCCAACTGTCCACTAGCACATCCAAGAAAGTAGTAATGTTCTCAGCATCACCCATTCTCAACATTTCATATTTCCCTTTTAGACTTTGTAACTTAGCAATCTTCACACTAGCATCACCTTCATACAAAGTTTCCAACTTTTTCCAGATCTCATAAGTAGTCTTCAGATCCATAACATTTGTCATCTCAAAATTAGTTAAAGCGCTCAACAATGCTTCCTTAGCCCTAATATTGTACTCAACATCCCTAATCTCAACAATAGTAGTATGACCATTCTGAGGAGTAACATACCTATTACTTGTAATGCTCCAGTAGGGTTCACCAATGCATCTCAGATGACACTCCATTTAAGTCTTCCACAGAGAATAATTTTTTCCATCAAATCTCAGACTATCCTTCTTGTATATCACCATCTCAGATCACCTTAAGCTATTAAACTTCTTCTAAGGAACCTACTCTGGCCTCAATAAAATAATAAAATGAATGCAAACTGTCGACCCAAAACATAAAAGATTATAGATGTGAATCAACCAAGGTTGGACACAACATAGTGAAGACCCAAAATAAACTTCTCAAACATGGCACATCTTCAAAAAGTAATCTTTGAGGATCCACAACATGCTTCAACAACTTGTCAGCCAAGAACATGAAAAACATGAACACAAAAGAGAAAATATTGAATTATGAGCACAATGATTAATACAAATGTGCAACACAGATAGAGGATGATCTAGAAACACCCACAAACATCATGAATCACCAGAGAAGCATCCACAACAACTGAGCTAACTAAAATCTCATCATGGTATCATTCAGGAACACCAACTGAAGTAATAGGAAAACTATCGGAATACAATTCTTCATAACATGAACAAGTCTTCACGTGGATCTCTAAAACTTAATGTGGATAAACTAGATATAATCAACAAGAAACACTTTAATCCACAACCTCTGATCATCAACATACTAAACTCACCAACAGATTGAACTCCATTTCACCACTGACAACCTGGAACTTATTTCATTACAATTTTCTCAATATCCTTGACATATACAACCTCTAAGACATTAATGCTAATATTGTTGACATCAATGACAACCACATATCGACAACACAACCACAACATCCAACATATACTACATATCTCATACATTATCTGGCAGTGAGTTGAACTACATATCAATAGAAAGAACATGCTCGATTGTGGTCTTCTATGCTAAGAAACTACGAAATTATATGCTCAATAATAAGACTCAACTCATCTCAAAAGTGGATCCATTAAAATATTTTCTCTCAAAGGAAACCCTCTAAGGATGAATATCTAAATGGATCATGGTTCTTAGTGAATTTGACATTGAGTATGTAGATAGAAAAGCTATTAAAGGACAGGTGGTTGTTGATCAGCTGGTCGAAGCTCCATTATAGGATAGTCAACCATTGTTGTTAGAATTCCTAGATGAACACATATTGACTATAGAAGAAGGAACATGGTGTAACTTATACTTTGATGGATCTTTCACACAACATGGCTTGGGGGCAGGAATATGTCATAACCCAATATTATTGCATATTAATTATAATATGGTAAATTGAAATATTGAAGAAATTCAATATGTTAAATGGAAAATTTGAAAATTTTGAAATAGATTGAAAGAAGTTGACTGATGTTGACTATATGATGTTTTTAAAATTATCTTATATGTTATTGAGAAATGAACATTACTGATGAATTTTGCAAGTGTGTGCAGTTGTAGGGTGACAGGTTGAAGGATGAGAACATGGTTGAAGTAGGATTGTTTAGCTGGATCAAATGGTAAGCTCAATGGAATCTGGGTGCACACACCACAAAATGGCATGGTATCTACATTTGAAAATTCATATAGGAATTATAATAAGTTGATTAAAATGACTCGATGATTGAAAATATGCAATTGTGAAATGAAATTACATGGAAACGCATATTTAAAAAGTCAAAGTTGAGCTTGTGTTTTGAATTTAGAGGAAAACAAAAGTGAGATTTGGTATGTGAACAAATGTGTGAATTTCAGTTATGCATTTTATATCATTGTCAAAATGAAAATGAGAGATCATTTATATAAATGATGGATATGCACATGAAAACATTTATATGTGAATACAAATATATGTATATGCATATGCATATATATATTCTCATGTATGTTTATATATATATGTATATATATATACATACAGATATATATGTATATACATATATATATATTCGTGTATGTTTATATATATATGTATATATATATACATACATATATATATACATATATACATACATATATATACACATATACATAGATACATATATATACACATATATATATGTATGTATATATATGTGTGTGTGTGTGTGTATGTATATATATATACATATAGATATATATACACAAATATATATATATATATATATATATATATATATATATATATATATATATATATATATATATATATATATATATATATATATATATATATCTACAATATATACATATATATATATATGCATATACAAATATACATATATATATATATGCATATACAAATATACATATATATATTTATATTTATATGTGTACATATATATAAATACATATATAAATGTATATAAATATATATGTGAGACGAGAACATACATATGTGTGATCAAATCTGAATATAAATATAAAGTATGGAAATATATATATATATATATATATGTATATATATATATATATATATATATATGTATATATATATTTAGTGAACTTGAAACCAATAATTACCATTATCAAATAGATGAAATTTAAATCGATATCATGAGAAAATCCCATGAAGGACATGGTCTGCCATCGACAGTATGGAAAAATTTGAATTTAGAATAGGGCGGCAATATCATTAATACCCATTATCATTTTGAAACAACCCTTAGTGGAGGCGTAGAAAAATGTAGAAAGATGCTATTTTGAAGGAGGATATCAGCTCCAACCAATAGTAAAATAGTGTGGAACAAAGCATTGTGGGAAAAATCCAAAGGGGATTCCTGGTTGTAGAGGTAATCAATGATTTTTCCATTAAAATGTTGCTTTTTGTTTGATTTTACAATTTTCATCTTTATTTCCATGCATCAACCAAATCGTTGCATTATTGATTCTATTGATTGAATATTGTTAGACCATCAAAATCTTATGAAAACTATACAAGTTATACTTTTATTATCCATGGATCTGTTGTTACTTTCTCTAGACACAAATTTTCCTGGGCTTGTAGAGCCTACGACTTGGAAGAGCCGACTATATATATTACCTTATAAGCTTTGATACTACCGACCCTGTGTTCTGGCTACATGTATGTTTTAATTGTTAAGCCCATCACAGGCTATCGGGGAAACCCAATAGGACTGTGATTGGAGTGATGCAAATTATATATTGTCGCCACCCTTTATGGGCTAGGCCGAAGCTATGATAGAAAGATTTTGATGTAAATATATTTTAATGGTTTTTTTTGTGTCTTTGATGGACGCCCATTTGGGCCAATGCCATCACCCTCGATCTAGCATCAAAGGGTAACTTAAATACTTTTGTTTTTCCTTGTCATCGAGGGCGACAATGGGCTCATATCACCCAAATTTGTATATGGGATTTTGTTACTTCTTGCATATTGAAGATACCTTGTTTGTGTCACCAAGTCCATTTAGGATAAAGGCCGAATGATGAAATTTGTTCCTTGAATTTATTTGCATGTGTAGTATAGTGAACCATCACTCAATAGGAATGACAACCATTTCATCCATGGAGGCAATTACACCCAAGCTGAGGGTGGTGTTATGGCTACGCCCTCAACCACCCTACTTTTTTTACAGAAATAGTCAATGACTGTGGGTCATTTTAGAATAACAAATGTATAATATATGTAAACTATGATTGAGGGTTTCGACTCAAACCTGGTTAAGATTGATCCCATGGATTGGATCATTTTAACATTGTTGATTTCGGTACTTTTAAATTCATTCCAAAAGTTGACAACTTCATTTTAGTTGTTTCTTACATGAAAATTTATACATAAATGTTTAGAATAATAAAGCTTGGAAAACAAGGCATTGGAACTTGATGTTGCAATCATAAACCATTGGAAATGACATTATTTTGTCATAAACTATAATTGTTTAACTAGAAGCAACATTTTAATATTGTAAACAGTGAATGTTCTATTGGAAACAACATTGTTTTGTCATAAGAATGTAACTATTTAGCTGGAAACAACATTATAATATTGTAAACAGTGAATGTTTTGTTGGAAACAATATTTTTTGTCATAAAACTATATCTGTTTAGTTGGAAACAGTATTGTAATATTTTAAACAATGAATATTCTCTTGTAAATAACATTTTTTGGTCATAAACTATAACTGTTTAGCTGGAAATAGCATTGTAAATTGTAATATTGTAAATAGTGAATGTTCTATTAGAAACACTATTGTTTTGTCATAAACTGTAAATTTTTAGCTGGAAACAACATTGTATTATTATAAATAGTGAGTTTTCTATTGTAAATGACATCGTTATGTTGTAAAAGTGTATGTGTAGCTGAAAACAGTCTTGTTCATTAAACTGTTTAGTTGAAACAACATTGATTAGTTGTAAACTATGAATGTTCTACATGAAACAACTTGTTTTATAACTGTTTAGTTGAAAACAATATTGTTCTATTAAAAATAGTGAATTTTCATATGTAAACAATAATGTTAGTTTCTCACAACTTGTGTGAATATATAAGAAGAAACAATATGTGAGAAACTGCTAATACAAACTTATTCTGGATTGTTTATTTTCAAGAAATTTTGACAAAAGAAATGTGAAAATGGGATAATATTAAATGATTGCAATTTGATTTAATAGTTTATTTTAGAATGTATGCACAAACCAATAACTTACGTAGGAACATATATGTGTATGCACATAACCTTTGATCCAAGGGATACTTGTCATTGAAAAGTGAAGTGTCTCCAATACTCTAGAATTTAGTATCATCATGAAGAGCTTTGAAAACTGGACTCAACACAACTTGAATGGGTAGAAAAAAAGCTCATATGTCAAAGTTATGGCCAATCAAATTTTGGTCAAACTAGGTATAGAGGCCAGTCAGAAAGGAAAAAAAATGATCATCTTGGAATTCATTAGAATTGGCGTCATGATGAAGAGCTCGTCGCCATGATCCTAACACCACTTGTTTCGTCAAAAATGGAGCACATATGTGTAAGATATGGTTAGTTAAAGTTTGTAGTTGACTAAGTTGACTAGGGTACCATTGCTGATGTGGGAGAACTAGTGTGTTACACATGGCAAGGTGACATTAACAGGGTTAGATGATGAGGACCAATAAGAATGGGACACGTGGCATCTATATGATGACTTTCCAACATAATCAGTAGGTGATGTGGCGACTGTACCATGAGTTGGTAGCCGAGTTGGCAGTCTTTGATAGTGTGTTGGGTGGCTATGTTTGGTTGGTGAATCAAATCATGCCATGTGGCACCTTCTCTTCTCCTTTGGTCATTGGTGGTTTTGTTTGTTTTGGAAAAATATGGTGGGGGTCAAACCCCTAACCCCTGCATTACAAGGAAATAACTCCACCATTACACTGCGTGTTTATCTCCACCTATTAAGGGACACTGGTTCATTTTGTTATTTAACTTTCTTAAAATGGTTGATTAAAAGACAGTGGTAGGGGTTGAACCCCTAACCACTCGCCGCCCAAAATATATGTACATTGTTGCACCACCGACTGAATTTTCCATATATGGGGGCTCTATTTGATTTAGACACTTGTTAAGCTTGAGCCCTTAACAAAATAACCTTAAATGGTTTTGATTATGCTTTTTAAATAATAAGACAAAATAACCAAAACAAAGAACAAGTTCAATAGTCCAAATTTGTAAGGGGCTTAAAAACAAAAAAAATTAAATGGTTTTTAAGGGATGTTATTGTTTTATTGGTAAATAAGGGAGATTAGTTTAAATATTTCCTTAAAGGGGGAAAATGGCCAAAATTTGTGGTTTTAACCAAATGGGCCAAGTATTCTGTATAAAAATAGTTTATGCTTTGTGAGAATCATTCCAGGAAGTGGAGAATGGTGAGAGAGAGTTTCTCATAGATGAGAGCTAGGACTTGATGGTGAATTGTCATCTTTGTACATTTGGAGCTTGAAGTCAAGCTTGATGTACTTGTCAGAGAGGACTTTGTAATTCATTATTGTCTGAAAACTATGAGGAGACTTTGTAATAGTTGAAGCCTTGTAATCTTTTCTGGAGTATAATCAAGGATCAGTCAGCTGGTTGGAGAGGGACTCAAAGACATAGCCATCTTGGAGAAATTAGTTATCAAATTGTGTTTCATCTCCTCTCTCTTTTCTCTCTTTTATCAAATTCTTCACTTTAATTTGGTTATGTTATCTAAGAATTTTAATTATGTTTTCAAGATCTTTAGTTTAATCATTGTAAAAGTTATTATTCACGTGCAACAGTCCTAGATCCTAACATTAGATCAAGTGGTATCAAAGCTTTGTTGTGACTAGTGTTTGTAGAGGTGAATGATAATGCAATCCAAGAGCCAACGAGGTGAAGGCACACTTGGAGAATACAATCCCGAGATGTATAAACGAAGAACTTTTCCAATGATGGAAGGATCAAAAGCTGAACAGAGTCCAGAAATTGATGAGAAGAGTTTTCAAAAAGATTTTATTGAAATGAAGCCAACAGTAGAAGTTCTTTTTAAAGAAAGGTAGGAAAAGTGGGAATGAAAGAAGCATGGAAAAGGAGATTATTCAAAGCAAGAGAAGTGTGAAGATCAGAAGGACAAAGGGAAAAGACTAGGAGGTGATGATGAGCCTCCAAAAAATATTTCTCCATCTTATCCTTCTTCTTTGTCTTCTCCTTCTTCCTCTACTAATTCTACTTCTTCTTCTAATCCTTTCAAGGGTGCACATAAGCCTAAAATTAAAATATATGTAAAATTTGATCTACCTAAGTATTGTGGGGAATTGAATGTTGATAAATTAGATGACTAGGTTCAACAAGTAGAATTATATTGTAGAGTCCAAAATCTCTTTGATGATGCTCCTAGGATCTAGTTAGATACTCTTCGATTGGGAGGAACAAATCTCACTTGGTGGGAGATTAGAACTTAGGCAAAAATATCACAACATGGTAGAGTTAGTTTAACATGGGAAAAATTTGTTAATGCTCATAAGAAGCAATTTTATCCCCTAGGCCATATGCAACAATTAATGATGGACTAACAAATGTTTAGGCAAGGGAAAGGTCAAATTTTCCAAGAGTACACCCATGAGTTCAGGAAGAGGGCTATTGCATTGAATGTCTCATTGTACACCCAGGGCACATTGCTTAAGTTCATAGGTGGTCTTCACTCTTATCTAAGACATTCTATTTTGGTCTTGAATCCTTGTAATCTGGATGAAGTATGTGTTTAGGCCACACACTTAGAGTCAAGAGGTAAGGGTACTTTTATGAAGCCTAACAAGAAGCAATCTAAGCCTGAAGGTAAGTCTGAAGATGTCAGAAAGGGGAAGAAGACAACTACCATTAAGAAGGAGGATAAGCTCACATGATGTCATTGTGATAGGGAAGGTCATGATGCAGATCACTATTGGAAGTTGCATCCAAAATTGAAGTCAAAATGGGCTCGTAAATAGAAAGGTAAGAAGGAAACCAAAAATGTTGTTATGGATCTTGGTTTAGAGTCTAAAGATGAAACTAAGATAACATCAATGGGACTGAAAGGTAAGGATTTCTCTACCAATGTTTCTGTTGTTAATTATGCTTCTTCTTCTCAAGTCTTTGATGTTCCTGAAGATAAGAAAAGAAATGATCTATTTCACATAAGGATGGTTGCTAAGCACACTAAAATTGATACTCTCATAGATAGTGGGTCTCAAATTAACCCCATCTTAGAAGATGTAAGGAATTTTGGATTGAAAAGTACATTGCATAAGAGGCCTTACCCACTAGGTTGGGTTTGTGAAAATAATGAATTGCAAGTCACAAGGCAATGTAATTTAAGATTCAAAATCACAAGTTTGTTGATGAGGTGCAATTTGATGTGGTTCCACTAGATTTTTGTGGGATAGTGTTGGGAAGCTCGTATTTGCATGATAAAAATGCTATTTTCTACAGGGAAAATAATCATTATCATCTGTTTAAAGATGGCATTAGGTACATTGTGCATTCTCACAAGATCAAGACTGGTAGATATTTTGTAAACATAGGGTAGTTGAAAAGGGTGGTTAATGCAAGTAAAGACTTATCTCTTATGTCTGTCAAGTCAGGTGATTCTAGACATGAACTTGAGGTAACCAAGACTAATAAGATGTTGTAGGATACACCAAAAACACAACATGAGGGAGCAATAAATAAAAGCATTGATGTTCCCTTGGGTCAAAATTTCCCTGTTGTGAAAGATAGTCATGTTGTTGCTTCATTTTCTTTTGTATCTACATTGTTATTCAACTTGATATTAGTTAGTGGTTATTGGTTAATGGCTATAATAATTGATGCAAATGCTTATGAAAGTGATAGAATGATGCATATGTTTAACAACATTATTGCAGTCTTGATTGTGGTGATGAGCCAAGTGTTTAGATGGACAAAGGATACAAGACAAGTGGGGAGGCCATGCCCTCACTTAATTTCTCAATAAATGCAACTTTTGGAGGTCCAAAAATTCTCTAGTGGGGAGGATTGATCCAGGGGGATACTTGTCACTAAAAATTAAAGTGTCTCCAACAATCTAGAATTTAGCATCATTGTGAAGAGCTCAAAAAAATGGACTAAAAAAAACTTGAACGGGTAAAAAAGGAGCTTGTATGTCAAAGTTATGGCCAGTCAAATTTTTGTCAAACCAGGTACAAAGGCCAGTTAGAAAGGGAAAAAAATGATCATCTTGGAATTCATTAGAATTGGTGTCATGATGAAGATCTTGTCACCATGATCCCAACATCGCTCATTTCATTGAAAACGGAGCATGTATGTGTAAGATATGGTCAGTCAAAGTTTGTAGTTGTCTAAGTTTACTAGGGTACCATTGTTGACATGGTAGAACCAACACATGACACATGGAAAGGTGACATTAGCAGGGTCAGATGATGTGGACCAATTGTTGGGAAATTTTGATAATCTCGGAGAAACCTCCAATAACAGTAGTGCCTTTGGTAACTTTTAATTTCATTAAATTGCCTCAAAGACACGTACAACTATGCCACAAAGCAAAATTAGACACAGTGCATTTCCCACATTAACCCTTTTGAGAGAAAGTCATGAAAATCCAATTTCAACAACAAACATTAACAGATTCTAACCAAGAAACATTAAACATGAAAGATGAGATAGAAACACACAAATTTACATGGGGAAAACCCTTTCAAGTAAAAACCCTACACTCCAAAAGTCCAGATCACCATTGTATTATTCATGCAATAGAACAGTTACAAATACAACTCAAGCACTAAGCCTTTACATAAATTACATCATTTTTCATTCTGGAGACAAACTGGTAGCAACTCTGTTCTATTTCCCTTTCTCCCCTTTTTACATTTCCCTGATCAACCTCTCAGTCTATTACAACCTTCACACTATTACAATACTATCACATAGTATACAATGAAAATTAACAATGAAAGATGGATCAAGGCATTCTATCAAGAGATATTTCAGAAACATAACCTTGCCTAGATCTTCCTCTCTTTTTCTTATTTCAGAACGTTCAATTTTTATACCATTCGTTCTCTACTAATAGGAAACAGTTCATCTTCCTTTGTAGATCAATTCATTTTCCTTTTGTTGGACTAACCGTCAACTAGTCTTGGACATCAAATAGACTTCTCCAACTCATTTGTGATCCTCCAATGAACATCAACCACATCGGTGGTCAACCAAGTTAGTGTCCTTTGTCCAACCAAATAGATTCAAATGTGCACTGCCCTACCGTAACCAAGACACAACACCCTCATAGTGTGGTAGTGACTACACCGCACCACCACAGGATCCTTCAAGTCCTATCATGGTGTGGCAGTAACACCACACTACCACATGAGGTCTTCAATATAGCTGCAAGGTGGTAGTAACACCACACTACTACCAGTAGTCTCCAACACAACTGTGGGTCAGCAGTAACACCACACTACCACCAACAGTCTCCAACACAGCCGTAGGTCAGCGGTAACACCACACTATTGCCAACAGTCTCCAACACAGCTGCAGGTCAATGGTAACACTGCCCTACCACCAACAGTCTCCAACATAGTTGTGGGTCAGTGGTAAAGGCATGAAAGTAACACTTAAGCAGTTCGACTAGACATCTCAGAGGTCACACCGACATTGCTCTCTTAGAGGTTTAGGATAGTGGGATTGAGGCACATAATTCCAACAATCTCCCACTTGACGAAGATCACACTAGAACCTCCAAAGCACTTAGAAACTACTGAGATCACAATGGCACCAATAATTCAGACCTTGCTCTATTCAAGTCTCTGATCAGTAGCATTTAGGACATCTAATCAACAAGTTTCCATAGATAATAGTCTACCAAAAAATCTACAACAAAATCAAGTATCCAATTGCAACTAACTATCCAACATTGCAACCAATCATAGTCTTCCATGAAATCACATAGATATCAAACATGCACTCATGCTCCATCAATACTTCTACAACATGTAAGATTTCCACCATTCAGGAAATAATCCCTATCATCTTTCAACATGCCACCTATGGAAGAAAGGTACAAGCCAAGGTGAATACGTACTAGTCCAATGAACACAAGCAAAAAGATCCCAGTGATATCAATCAAAAAGATGCTACCATCACTCAAGAATATGAGATAAAAACATCAGCTAGAACAACAATCAGTTTGACTTCTTCTATCCAACTGATAAACCCACGTGACTGAAAATAACACCCACAACAAGTGCTACAACATCCAATCACCCATACCTTAAACGTATCAAACATTAGTAAACCTATGCCACCAGCATAACCAACCCATGTACTTACAACTACAAGCTCCAAGTGTATACAAGTCAATGAAGAACAAACACTTTCAAGAACTCACACTACATGAGAAATGACAAATTTGAAAGATTGAAAGCATAACAAGTCTACCAATGATAGCACATAGAAAGTGTAACCGTGTAGTACCAATTAAACATCCACAATGATATGTACAACCTGCAAATTAATAACTTGCAAGAACAACTCTCACCACAAGTCTTCAGAGCTCTCCCAAGTTCTCCACACCCAACAAAGGAAAAAGATTAAGAACCTACATGTCATCACCCAAGAACATGAGTGAAAACACATGACCACAAGATAGTGATCACAACAGCTCCGACTAAACCTCAAACCAATGTAATGTGAAACCAAACATCCAAGAAGACTAGCAAGACCAAAAAAGAACCTCTGCACATCATGAGCCTGTAGAAAATCCTCCTATATACACCTCTAAATACCAACTGTGTCAAGTATGATCTCCTTCAAAACCCCAAGAGAAAATCCTTAGCAACATCCAACTGTTCAATCACCAAGATCAAACATAACACATATATCATGTAATCAACATGGATGTAAGCATCTCAAAGAAGATCAAACTATTTCATTTCCCATTTTAGGAAATACGCCCAATGCATCTCCTAAATTCATCATCAATGAATGTAATCACAATGCATAAGGAGATAACCATGCTATTAATCTCTCACAATGAATCCTTCAGAATCATCTAATAGTAGTTCAAGATCCATATCCATGAAAGAAAGCATAAAACACCTGAGAGAAACAATGGGAAATACCTCTCAAGCAATAAACTATCGAGTAGACCAAGAGTGGGAATGAGAATACTCCTTCAATAATGAAAGTCATCATGACTAATCCAAGAGCAATCTCCTCATAGGTCTCTGTTGAACTCATGTTCAACGAAGGTGAAGACTACTTAGAATTTCTGATGAAAACTCATCAAGAGTAACCATCAACAACACTTCTTTCATAAGAGAAATACAACCTCACCTTATTCTTCATGTATCCATGAGCACCTGCAAACAATCATCTCACGCTAAACTCCGAATGCATCACTGCACTATCATGAAGTTCTCAAGCATATGACCAATGCACCCGAAACACAAAGAATTACCAGACCATTGTTAAAGCTCCAATCATTTGAATCAAGAACTTATCATGACATCATGACCTTACCATCCCCCTTGGAAGATACCATGCTCCAAGTGAACATACCATGGTCTCAAGTGCAATGCACAATGTCAAAACTCTAGTGCATAAGCAAGAGTATACCATGACATAAAGAAAACAAACTCAAAACCAACATCACCTGTCAAGCACCACCAACACCTCAACCCAAAGACTCCAAGAATCCTCCATGGTTCCGAGATGTTGCACATCTTCAAATAGTGTCTATGCAAATGTGAAAGAACCCTTCTGCAACAATAGGATCTAGGAGCTCCTCCTAGTAACATCTGCAACACTAGAGAAGACCATCCATCGCCAAGTGATGAATTTATAGTCATTGCTAAAGCTCCCACTGAACCATAACAACCAAGCTCTCAAGCATCACAACCCAACATATGCTAATCTGAAAATCCTTTAGGTTCACACATTAACATGTCCATCTGACAACAATGCCAAGCAACACCAAGATCTCCAAACGAAGTAGACCAAAAACTATCACTGTCACAAGCTTACACAAGTCCATGTATCCAAGCTATCCATGACATCATGATACAATGCAATAGGTCCCCATAATTGACTATTCAGGTACTCCATGCCATCCATCCTCTTATCTCAAAGTAGCTACACCAATGCACAAGTGACCATAGACAAGGCCAACTAACAATTTTGCACAAAAACTGCATCAACCTCATGGATAGAGACAATCCACTTCCAAGTTATCTCACTGAAGCCAATGGGTAGCTAAACCACTAACTGCATACCAAGCAAAAAACATGTATGTAGAACTGCAACTATCTCATCCAACAATGCCCCAAGAGCTAGGGTCTAGAAAATAGTTTAATAGCAACTCCACAAAACCACAAGTTTTTTTTTCTTGACCGTGTAAAACCTGCAAAACCACTATGTTCAAGAACACCCATGCAAACCCATATCCACTTCACATCTGGATGACTCAAAAGTTTAAAACATAAACACCATAACAGTTATACCAGAATAAAGGATTATCATGAATATGCATAACCATAGATTCTTTAAACAAAAATCTATAAAACCGTCAAATCCAAAGAGCATGGATTTGAGTGATGCAAGTACAACACATCCTTAGAAGGAAACAATAGTTCAGGAACTCTAGGCCCATATCAAGACAACTCCAAAACCACCAACATGCACATGCATCTGAGAAAAAGATAGGCTATTTTAGAAGCTTTCAAATCATCCAATGATTAACTCCATAGCCTTCATGCATTCGAGGTTAACAAAAAGCAATGCCTTCCAACACTAGGAAAAAACACCCAACACAAGCACTCTCTTCCATGGCTAAGAAACAACCAAGCTTCTCCATATCACCAAGGAGCCTCACACACAAACACCCAATATGAAAGCTTTGCTGCAACACAACCACAAAGCATAAAAATTCCACCTCATACATTAAGGTTATACCACTACGAACTAGGAGACACGGATCACAATAATTCAACATGAACAACTCCATTATCTCCATCTTTGCCATCCTTGAAGCTGCATGCTTTCTCTGAATAACACAAGACTAGTCCTCTTCAAAGGATCAATACATCAGCCAATTTCTCTAGATTTCGTCAAGCCTAACAGACTAAGAAATCTTCATAGGAGAAATACCCAGAACCAACAACCAAAAGAAGGCTTTGATACCAATTGTTGGGAAATTTTGATCATCTCAGAGAAACCTCCAAGAATAGTAGTGCCTTGAAAAACTTTTAATTTCATTAAATTTCCTCAAAGACATGTACAACTATACCACAAAGCAAAATCAAACATAGTGCATTTCCCACATTAACCCTTTGAGAGAAACTCATGCAAATCCAGTTTCAACAACAAACATTAATAGATTCTAACCAAGAAACATGAAACATGAAAGATGAGATAGAAACACACATATTTACATGGGGAAAACCCTTTCAGGTAAAAAATCCCACACTCCAAAAGCCTAGATCACCATTGTATTATTCATGCAACAAAACAGTTACAAATACAACTCAAGCACTAATCCTTTACAAATATTACATCATGTTTCATTTTGGAGACAAAATGGCAACAACTCTGTTCTATTTCCCTTTCTCCCCTTTTTACATTTCCCTGATTAACCTCTCAGTCTATTACAACCTTTGTACTATTACAATATTCTCACATAGTATACATTGTAGATTAACAAGGAAAGATTGATAAAGACATTCTATCAAGAGAGATTTCGATAACATAACCTTGCCTCAATCTTCCTCTCTTTTTATTATTGTAGAACGTTCAATGTTTATACCATTCATTCTCTATTGATAGGAAACAATTCAACTTCCTTTGTAGATCAGTTCATTTTCCTTTTGTTGGACAAACTATCAACTAGTCTTGGACATCGAACAAAATTCTCCAACTCATTCATGATCCTCCAATGAACATCAACCACATCGATGGTTAGCCAAGTTAGCATCCTCTGTCCAACCAAATAGATTCAAACACCCACTACCCTGCTGCAACCAAGACACAACACCCTCATGGTGTGGCAGTGACTACACTACACCAACGTAGGCTCCTTCAAGTCCTATCATAGTGTAGCGATAACACCACACTACTGCAGGAGGTCTTCAACATAGCCGTGGGGTGGCGGTAACACGCACTACCACTAGCAGTCTCCAACACAATCATGGGTTAATGGTAACACCACACTACCGCCAATAGTCTCCAACACAGCCGTAGGCTAGCGGTAACACTGTACTACTACTAATAGTCTCCAACATAATCACAGGTCAATGGTAACACCACACTACTGCCAATAGTCTCCAATGTAACCATGGGTCAGTGGTAAAGGAATGAAAGTAACACTTAAGCAATTCATCCAGACATCTCAGTGGTCACACCGAAATTGCTCTCTTAGATGTTTATTCTTGTGGGATTGAGGCACACAATTCCAACACCAATTAGAATGTGACACATGGCATCCGTATGATGATTTGGCAACATAGTTAGTAGGTGACATGGTGACTGTACCATGAGTTGGTAGTCGAGTTGGAAATATTTGACAGTGTGTCGGGTGACTATGTTTGGATGGAAAATAAAATTGTGCCATGTGGCACAATAGTTGGGTGCCATGTGGCACTTTCTCTTCTCCTCTGGTTGTCAGTGGTTTCGTTTGTTTGGGAAAAATATGGTGGGGGTCGAACCCCTGACCCCCACGTTACAAGGCAATAACTCCACTGTTACGCCACATGTTTATCTCCACCTATTAAGGTAAATCGGTTCATTTTGTTATTTAACTTTTTAAAAATGGTTGATTAAAAGACAGGCGTAGGGGTCAAACGCCTAACCACCTGTCACCCAAAACATATGTACACCATTGCACCACAGATCAAATCTACCATATATGGGGGCTCTATTTGATTTAGACACTTGTTAAGCCCGAGCCCTTAACAAAATAACCTTAAATGGTTTTGATTACGATTTTTAAATAATAAGACAAAACAACCAAAACCAAGAACAAGTTTAATAGCCTGAATTTGTAAGTGGCTTAAAACAAAAAAAAATTAAATGGTTTTCAAGGGATGTTATTGTTTTATTGGTAAATAAGGGAGATTAGTTTAACTCTTTCCTTAAAGGGGGAAAATGGCCAAAATTTGTGGTTTTAACCAAATGGGCTAAGTTTTTTGTATAAAAAGGGGGTGAGGGTGCAAGTGTAAGGCATGGAGATTTCAGAATTCAGTTTATGCTTCATGAGAATCATTTTGGGAAGTGGAGAATGGTGAGAGAGAGTTTCTAGGAGATGAGAGCTAGGACTTGATGGTGAATTGTCATCTTTGTACATTTGGAGCTTGAAGTCAAGCTTGTTTTACTTGTGAGGGAGGACTTTGTAATTCATTATCATCTAGAAATTGCAAGGAGACTTTGTAATAGTTGAATCCTTTTAATCTTTTCTAGAGAATAATCAAGGATCGGTCACTCGATTGGAGTTGGACCTGGAGACGTAGCCATCTTCGAGAACTCCGTTATCAATTTTTTTTTGCTTTTTCTCTCTTGTCTCTCTTCTATCAAATTCTTCACTTTAATTTGGTTATGTTATCTAATCATTTTAATTATGGTTTCAAGATCTTTAATTTAATCATTGTAAAATTTATTATTCACATGCAACACTCCTAGATCCTAACATCAGATCAGCCTTTTTCTATGTACATACGCATACTTGTGACATACCTTCTTTTCTTTTTACTTAATTTATTTTTAAATGGATAATGCTTTATATGTTGAAAGTAAACATGGGTCATGTGAATGATATGACTACATATTGAAATGTACAGTTCCATTTGAATCATGTATCTAATTTCTATTTAGTGAGGAAATAGTAATATGATTTTCCTTTTTCATAGACATATGTGTGAAGAATATTCTTTTACTTGAATAGAGCAATGATATCTAAATATACTAGAGAACTTTAGGGTAGATGCTACTAGTAGGTAGATAGCTGTTATGAAATGTTGTATTGTAGAAAGTTACCTTCCAAGACAGGTGTTGAAATGGAGTTCAGAGAGTCTAGGTTCGCTTTACTAGAACCTATTGTGTGTTGTTGCAACATAGTTTTTATTCTTGACCAAGCAATATAGTTCATTTTATATGTATGATCTCTATGATAACACTCTCTACCATTCCTAGCATAGATCTTGAATTTTCTTTTCTAACTTGTAGATAGAAATTGCATGTTGATGTATGGGTACACACCAGATTCCACCTTGTACATTTTTCTCTTGCTAAAATTTCCATGCAAGGTTAGGTCTTCTTCAAGTTGGAAGCATTTTGGGGAACTGTAAGCTTCGTGGTTGGGTGGTAAAGAACTTCAACCATGTTCTCATCGACCAGTGGAGGCAAGTGTCAAGAGGAACCTTAGATGTACACAAGACTATTTAGTCTATTCATGTAACATTGATGTAATACTTGATGTACCTTGATGTAAAATTTTAATAATGTAATGACTTGGTGGCCTTAAAGCCAAGTCAAACTTAATATTGTAATTTGATTTTTGAATTGAATGTACGAATTGTAACTCATTTTAATTAGACACGTGTTGCTATGAAGGACTATAGATACTTAGTTATGCCTTTTTAATTTGAATATATTCATGTGTCAATTGCAATAATATTAATTAAGTAATAATTTAGGATGGGTTATTACCAAGGGTAAACAACAAAGCAATGAATGCTATGGCTACCATTGGTTCCATCATTGACATCCCACAAAATAGCTAGCAATATGAGTTCCTCATAGAAGAACTTTTGGTCCCTACCTATGATATTCCTGAATCTAAAATGGTTGGTGACATTCTTGGTCCCAATTCACCATAGTATCAAGACATATACGAGTACCTACACAACAAAACAATCCTCCCTAACCTTTCAACCTCACAAAACCAATCCTTCATCTAAAAAACATCCCACTTCACCATTCTGGGAGATATTCTTTTTCACCTCTCCTTTGGTGGCACGCTCCTAAGATGTTTAGACTCAGAAGAAGCTCAAACTGTTGGATCTCAGTTGTGTTTATGGTTTGTCCTTGATGACAAAATCTCTTTCAGTTGGTTCTCTTTGGTGATCAGTCTCTGTTTGGATCCTTATGAATTATTTTGCTTCTTTGATGTCTCTTGGCTATTACAAAAAGATATATGTTATGATTCAAATTCATGGTGATGAGATTTCTGGTTCATGTTATGAATGCTATTTCTTTGTCTGACAGAATTTGATAGTTGGTTTCCTTGTCAGGATGGTTCTTTTTTCATATCACAGGTATTGGTTGTTTCTCATTCGAGCTTACACATATTGGCATGAGTATGGCAGGGTCTCCCCGATCCATTTTGAAATTTCTATGTTGCCTATCGGCAAGACATTTCTGATGTCATGTAGATTGAATTTATCATACAGACTGCTTTCGGCAAGACTTCTCTTTTGTTTTGGTGAAAGAAAAGGATCATATCAGCATAAGTTTTTCCGTCGGTATGTGGTCACAGCGAAATTACCTTGTCTCACCAATCGAAGGCTAAATGGGAACATTTCGGCAAGTGTTTAAGGCTTCAGCAAAGGGTCATATCGAAAAGGACTAGGTCTCAGCGACTAATGCAGTTGGAAGTCTATCAGCAAGTGCTGGCGGTTTTGGTATATAGTCTCACCGAAGATTTGTGTCTCACTGACTTGTGCAAAGGGTTACTTCGGCGTGAGGTTATAACGAATATGCAATGTCACACTGACCAGTGGTGGATGGATGCGTATCGGAAAGAGTTTTTCTTTGGTGCAATGTCATAGCGAACTCTTTGGTCTTGCCGACTAAGTCTTATGAAGTGCATTCGGTGAGAGATTGGCATTGTCTCAGCGACTCAGTCGATAAGGCTTTTTTTTGGTGTGACAGAGTATTTTCTGAGAGGTCCCCTCAAAGGCTGTAGGTTATAGCAACTTATAAGATTTGAAAAGTATTTTTGGTGAGACTCTTTCATCAATGTGAGGTCATGGTGAGGATGGTGTGTCTTGTCGACAAAGTCAAATGAATGACTTTCGATATAACAAAGTTGATCTATATGATGTCTCTCCGATATCAAAAGCTATAGCGATAGCGAATGATGGTTTCATTTAAGTGAGAGAACCTTTTTGTCTCATCAACCAGAAGGATGTTATGAGCTCTCAGCATGACATTATGTATTCGTTATGACTTCTCCCGACTCTGATGGGTCTTGGAAAAAGCAATAAACATAAGGTTGTTTGTCAATGTTAAAGTTGCCTTCGGCATAACGTGTCATCGATGGAAATAAAAAAAAAAGAATAGGGAAAACTTTTTGAGTTTATTCTTTTAGTTGGGTATCGAACCCTAGCCTAGCCACCATCTTGAGTGTTTATGTTTATGTTGCTGATTGTAACAGTTTTTACAATGGTTTTTTGGAAGGTTTATTTGGTGCATTTATGGCTGGAAGCTCGACAGTGGTTGATGGAGCCATGGGAGTTACAAATTTGTCTGGTATTTTTATTTATGCTTTTCATGCTGCACATACTGGTTTATAATCACCATGTTTTCTTTAACTGCTCTCTGCATCTCTGTTACTAGTATGACAAATGATGTCCTGACTAAGTATTGTCATTCATGCATTAGAGGTTATGATTTTTTGTGGTGGACAGTTGTGCTTTCTATGCAGTAAAATGAACTCATACTTTAGAGATTTGTTGAGAACGGCTCTTTGCTGGGTTGGTTGTTCCGCCATTACTCTTGAAAATAGTTACCTATTTGGCAGATGTATAAATAGAAGCAGAAAACTCTTTTCTACTGCTGTTGTTGTAATTTTGAGATTATCATTCTTTGGTTGTATGAAAATATATGGATAAAACTCTACAATAAAATCTAAATAACAAGATGCAGAGATTGTAAATTTCTTCTCTATGTAGTATTTTAGGGATTCAATTATTGAATCTTTAAGGTATTCTGTAGATGAGAAAATAGGGAAATATGTGCTTAACTAAAAACAGAGAAATCCTCTGAGTTATTATTATTGTTCAAAACATAATTTGAGTGGTTGGTACTCCTTGAGATAGATATCTCTAAATGAGGGGTTGGTTCTCCTTGAGTGGGTGCTCAAAAATCAGCCTATAAGGCATTGTGAACAGTTGATTAAAAGATTAAGCCTGGAAGGCATTTAGGGAGTGGTTTTTATACCCCAGGAGGGTTTTGCACTCGGAAAATTTTGTGTCACTTTGTTCTTCTGTGTTCTCACTGCTTTACTGTGTTGTTGTTTTAGTACACTATTGGGATTATTATTTTTCTCAATTCTATTTATGAATGATTACATTCAACTGATGAATGCATTAATCAGAATAACATTGAGATCAAATCTGAGCTATGTTTTTGAATTTTTAAAATTTGTCAAATCTGTTAAGACACTGATTCACCCCCCCTCTCAGTGTCATTCTAACTCCAACAATTGGTATTAGAGCGTAGGGTCTTCTGATAGGTTTAATTACCTTCGATTGATCTTGATCTTGGAGTTTGTTTTTAATGGCACATTCTCAAGACAATGCCTCTGTAACTAGAGCTCCGTTATTTGATGGAACAGATTATGTGTTCTGGAGAATTAGAATGGAAGCTTTTCTTGTTTCTTTTGATGTTGATGTTTGGAGCATTGTTTTAGAAGATTACAATGTACCAGACACTATTACCACTGATGCCGCTGAAAAGAAGAAGTATGAAACAAATGCCAGAGCTAAGCATGCCCTCTTGTGCGGGTTAACTAAAGATGTATTTATTAAAGTCATGCATTGCAAATCTACTCATGGCATCTGGGATAAACTTGAAACTATATATCAAGGGAATGAGAAAGTCAAATGTCTAAAATCATTACACTCAAACATCAGTTTGAGGAGTTGAAAATGAAGGATGATGAGAAAGTGGCTGAATATTTTCTAAGAGTTGATGAAGTTGTCAATGCTATGAAAGGTCTAGGTCAAGAGGTTAATGAATTTGATGTGGTCACAAAGGTTGTTAGAATCTTACCATCCAAATTTAAATCTAAGGTTTTAGCCCTAGAAAAAAAGAAACATTTTGATAAACTTACCTTAGATAGCCTATAAGGAATACTTACTGCCTATGAAATGAGAACTAGCAAAAACAATTCAACAGGAAAAGAAACTTCCTTTAATACTGAAAAGAAAAAAAAAGTCGAAGTCAGTGAATCAGAGTTGTCTGATTCTAAAGAATCCCATTTTGCTAGAAGACTTAAAAAGGGGTTAGGAAAATATAAGGGAAAACTTCCCTTTAAATGTTTTAACTGTGGAAAAATAGGTCACTTTGCTACAAAGTGTCCCTATGATGATCAAATCTATGACAACGAGACAACTAAAATACCTTGCCTAAGAAGAAGGTGTTCAAACCTAAATGAAGCTTCTATTTCAAAAAGAAGAAAAGTCTATTTAGTAAGGATGAATCTGATATTGAGTCTGAAGATTCATCAGGTGAAGAAGATGAAACCTTGTTCATGGCTGAAATTACTCAGCAAAATGATTCAAACACCATTGATGTTGAAGAAGGTGAAGTAGATCTTGAAAGCGAGCTGAAGTGTGCTTTACAAGAGGTCAAAAAACTCAAAAAACAAGTTCTTGCTCAAGAACATAAACCAGATCAAGAAATGGTCTCTCTGAAAACTCAGCTTGAAGAAGCTAAAAGAGTTGAAGTCTGTCTTCGAGAGACTTTAAGCTGCAAAGATCAAGAAATTAAAAAACTAGAACAAGAAGTAGTCCTTCTTAGGAAGGAAATTGAAAAATATGAAAGCACTCTAAAACTGAATGAGATGCTCAGCAAGAAAAAGATGTATACTGATAAAACTGGTGTTGGTTTTGAAAAGGGTGAATGCTCAACTGACAATGCAAAACAAAACCCCTCTTTTGAAGTCAAAGGTTTAGGTTCAAATCACTCAGAATTTGGTAAGGATCATGTTAAGTTTTTAAGAGGTAATAGACCTTCATATAGAGTCAATCCTTTTTTCTATGGTTATTGTTTTTTCTGCAACAAATTTGGTCATAAGGTGAGCACTTGTATGCTTATGAATTCTAGAATGCCCAAGTTTGGTCTTAAGCAACACCATGGTTTTGTTAGACAGATCAAATGTTTTAAATGAAATACTTTGGCACATTCTGTCAAACAATGCAGAGCTGATCTGCAATCGAAACAACAAAAAATTAAAAAGGTTTGGAAACCTAAGACTGTTAACAACATTGAACAAACTATGCTGGTTCAAACTTCTTTTCATTCCAAGAAAAAGGATTTATGGGTCCTGGACAGTGGATGTTCTAATTATATGACTGGCGACAAGGATAAGTTTATAAATCTTGAAGATTATGTAGGTGGATATGTTAAGTTTGGTGATAACTCTGGTATTCAAATTAAAGGTAGAGGTTCACTCCTTCTGAATGAAGACACTCCTATCTATAATGTGTACTATGTGGAAGGTCTCAAGCACAATCTTCTAAGTGTTAGTCAAATCTGTGATAGTGGTTATCATGTTCTTTTCACTTCACAAGGATGTGAGATTAAGAACAAGCTTGGAAAGGTTGTTGCAGCTGGAAGGAGGACAAAAGGAAATGTGTACAATCTTCTTGACTCATCATGCAATGAAAAGAATCAAGGTATGTATCTAATGGGCCAAATTGAAGAGAGCTGGTTATGGCATAAAAGATTAGGACACATAAACTTTGAAAATCTAGTTAGAATTAGTAAAAATCAGAATGTTAGAGGTTTACCAGTTCTTAACAAGCCAAAAAATTCTATGTGCAAAGAATGTCTAAGTGGTAAACAAACTAAAATCAGTTTCAAAACAAAAGAACACTCTTCATCAAAACCTCTACAGCTAGTGCATATTGATTTATGTGGACCAACTAGAACAAGGTCTATTAATGGTGAAAAATACTTTATGCTTTTTGTGGATGATTATACTAGAATGGTTTGGGTCACATTTCTTAAGCACAAATCAGAAGCCTTTGAAAGGTTCAAAATATTTTGTAAAATGGTTGAAAAGGAATCTGATCTGAAACTCAAATGCCTTCGATCAGACAAAGGAGGTGAGTTCACCTCTCAAGAGTTTATTGATTACTGTGAACAACACGGTATTAAAAGGTAGTATGCTACAACTAAAACACCTCAATGTTGAACGTAAAAATAGAACTATAAAAGAAATGGCTAGAACCATGCTAGATGAAGCTAAGTTGCCTGATATGTATTGGAAAGAAGCTGTTCATATAGCTGTATGCATTTTGAATAGAGTGTAGCTTAGGGTGAAATCTAAACACACTCCTTATGAACTTTGGTATGGAAAAACTGCTTCTGTCAAATACTTTAAATTTTTTGGAAGTAAGTGTTTTATCAAGAAAGATGATGTTAACCTTGGGAGCTTTCAATCAAAGAGTGATGAGGGTATCTTTTTGGGATACTCAACTCACAACAAAGCTTATAAATGCCTTAACAAAAGGCTTAATAAGATTGTTGAAGTTGTTAATGTAAAATTTGATGAGAGACCACATTTGTATGCTGAATCTTTGCAGGATAATGAGGAAGAACTTAAACTTGAAATAATTTCAGAAGGAGCTAAAACAACAAAGTCTATTGCTGAATCAGCAAGCCCTAAAAATGAAAAAGCAAGTCTTGAAAAGGTTGCTTCAAATGCTTCTTCGAAAACTCTAGCTATATATCACCCCAAAGATCATATTATTGGGGATAAAAATGCAGGAGTTCAAACTAGAAGAAAGGTTGCAAAATTTGATGAAAATGCACAAATTTCTTTCTGTCTAGTTACTCAGTTTGAGCCTAAATTTTTTAATGAATCACTCATAGACTCATGTTGGCATAATGCTATGCAGGAAGAAATTGATCAAATTGAGAAAAATCAGACTTGGGAGTTAGTCCCAAGACTAGATGACAAGAATGTCATTGGAGGCAAATGGATTTACAGAAATAATCTTGATGAAAATGGTAATGTTATTCGCAAAAAAGCAAGAATTTTCTGCAAAGGCTTTGCTACACAAGAAGGTATTGATTTCGGTGAAACCTTTGCACCCATTGCTAGATTAGAATCCATCAAAATATTCTTGGTTTATTCTGTTTATAAAAACTTTACTGTTTATCAAATGGATGTCAAAATAGCTTTTTTGAATGGCTATTTAGATGAAGAGGTCTATGTTGAACAACCTGAAGGATTTATATACAAAGACAATCCTAACCATGTTTATAGGTTGAAAAAGGCTCTCTATGGCTTAAAACAAGCACCTAGAGCTTGGTACTCTAGGCTGGACAGTCATTTAATTTCTAATGGATTTGTTAGAGGAGGTGTAGACAGTAATCTTTATGTTAAAACTAAAATTTCTGATATTTTGGTTGTTAAAATTTATGTTGATGATACTATCTTTGGCTGCAATAATGTCACTTTGAGTAAAAAGTTCTCGCAGATAATGGAATTTGAGTTTGAAAGAATTAAATTTCTTTCCGAGTCTTCAAATCTCTCAATGTGAGAATGGAATATTACTTTCTCAAACCAAGTATGCTAAAGAGATGCTTAAGAAATTTCAGATGGATGAATGCCATCCAGTTAGCACTCCAATGATTACTAGATGCAAACTTACTAAGGTTGATGATTCTCCTGATACAAATCAAACGAAATATAGATCAATGATCGACAGTCTCTTATATTTAACTGCCTCTAGACCTAAAATTATGCAGGAAGTTTGTACTGTTGCATGTTTTCAGGCATCACCTAAAGAATCTCATGTTACTGCTGTTAAACAAATCTTTAGATACATTCAGGGCACTCTTGATTATGGTCTTTGGTATCCTAGGAGCAATGATTTCTCTTTGATTTCTTATACTGATGCTCACCGGGCTAGTTGTTTGGATGATAGGAAAAGTACCATTAGTGCTGCATTCTTTCTTGGTGATCGTTTAGTGGCATGGAACAATAAGAAACAAGTATCTTTTTCTCTTTCTACTGCTGAAGCAGAATACATTGCTGCCACTTCATGCTGTACTCAAGTTCTTTGGATGAGTCAAACTCTAACTGATATGGGTATTGAAGTTCCTAAACCTACTTCTATTCTCTGTGATAACACTAGTGTGATAAATATATCAAAAAATCCAGTTATGCACTCTCGCACTAAACATATTGCTATTAAGTTTCACTTTCTTCGAGAAAAGGTTTTGGCTAATGAAGTCTGCTTATAGTTTGTTGGATCTCAAGATCAGGTGGCTGATATTTGTACCAAGCCCTTAGCAAAAGAGTTATTTGAAAGGCTGAGACTTCGATTGGGAGTTATCTCTGAATCGTTACTTCACTAAACCTCCAAGCTACTGCTTAGGGGGAGCATGTTATATGTTTTGATTCACTTAAAGCTCTCCTACAATCTTGGTTACTACACTGGTACTCTTTTTTTTTTTTGCAGCTATTTCTCATGATATTTTTGGTTGGCTTCTCAGTTGTGTTATGGCAATGCACATTTTCTTCTATTCTTTTCCTTGAGGCAAAAAGGGGGAGAGTCATTTGTGTTTTTCCATCAAGGACAAAGGGGGAGTTTGTTGGATCTTAGTTGTGTTTATGGTTTGTCCTTGATGACAAAATCTCTTTCAGTTGGTTCTCTTTGGAGATCAGTCTCTGTTTGGATCCTTATGATTTATTTTGCTTCTTTGATGTCTCTTGGCTATTACAGAAAGATATCTGTTATGATTCAAATTCATGATGATGAGATTTCTGGTTCATGTTATGAATGCTATTTCTCTGTCTGATAGAATTTGATAGCTGGTTTCCTTGTCAGGATGGTTCTTTTTGCATATCATAGGTATTGGTTGTTTCTCATTCGGGCTTACACATATTGGCATGAGTATGGTAGGGTCTCCCTGATCCATTTTGAAATTTCTATGTTTCCTATCGACAAGACATTTCTGATGTCATGTCGATTGAATTTATCATACAGGCTACTGTCGACAAGACTTCTCTTTTGTTTTAGTGACAAAAAAGGATCATATCGGCATAAGTTTTTCTGTTGGTATGTGGTCACAGTGAAATTACCTTGTCTCACCGATCGGAGGTTGAATGGGAACATTTCGGCAAGTGTTTAAGGCTTCAACAAAGGGTCATAGCGAAAAGGACTATGTCTCAGCGACTAATGCAGTTGGAAGTCTATCGAGAAGTGCTGGGCAGTTTCAGTATATAGTCTCACCGAAGATTTGTGTCTCACTGACTTGTGCAAAGGGTTACTTCGACATGAGGTTATAATGAATATGCAATGTCACACTGACTGGTGGTGGATGGATGCGTATCGGCAAGAGTTTTGCTTCGGTGGAATGCCATAGCAAACTCTTTGGTCTTGCTGACTAAGTCTTATGAAGTGCATTCGGCAAGAGATTGGCATTGTCTCGGTGACTCAGTCGATAAGGCTTTTTTTTGGTGTGACAGAGTATTCTCTGAGAGGTCTCCCCGAAGGTTGTAGGTTACGACGACTCATAAGATTTGAAAAGTCTTTTCGGTGAGACTCTTTCATCGATGTGAGGTCATGGCGAGGATGGTGTGTCTTGTCGACAAAGTCAAATGAATGACTTTTGGTATAACAAAGTTGATCTATATGATGTCTCTCCGATATCAAAAGCTATAGCGATAGCGAATGATGGTTTCATTTTGGTGAGAGAACCTTTTTGTCTCATCAACCAAAAGGATGTTATGAGCTCTCAACGTGACATTATGTATTTGTTATGACTTCTCTCGACTCTGATGGGTCTTGGTGAAAATGACAAACATAAGGTTGTCTGGCAACGTTAAAGTTTCCTTCGGCATAATGTGTCATCGATGGAAACAAAAAAAAAAAGGAATAGGGAAATTTTTTTGAGTTTATTCTTTTAGTTGGGTATCTAACCCTAGCCTAGCTGCCATCTTGAGTGTTTATGTTTCTATTGTTGCTGACTGTAATGGTTTTTACAGTGGTTTTTTGGAAGTTTTATTTGGTGCATTTATGTTTGGAAGCTCGATAGTGGTTGATGAAGCCATGGGAGTTACATATTTGTCTGGTATTTTTTTTTATGATTTTTATGCTGCACATACTGGTTTATAATCACCATTTTTTCTTTAACTTCTCTCTGCATCTCGTTTACTAGTATGACAAATGATGCCCTAACTGAGTATTATCATTCATGCATTAGAGGTTATGATTTTCTATGGTGGACAGTTGTGCTTTCTATGTAGTAAAATGAACTCATACGTTACAGATTTGTTGAGAACGACTCTTTGATGGGTTGGTTGTTCTGCCGTTACTCCTAAAGACAGTTACCTATCTGGAAAATGTATAAATAGAAGTAGAAAACTCTTTTCTGCTGCTGTTGTAATTCTGAGATTATCATTCTTTGGCTGTATGAAAATATATGGATAAAACTTTGCAATAAAATCTGAATAACAAGATGCAGAGATTGTAAATTTCTTCTCTATGTAATATTTTAGGGATTCAATTATTGAATCTTTAAGGTATTCTGTAGATGAGAAAACAGAGAAATATGTGCTTAACTGAAAACAGAGAAATCCTCTGAGTTATTATTATTGTTCAAAACATAATTTGAGGGGTTGGTACTCCTTGAGATAGATATCTCTAAACGATGGGTTGGTGCTCCTTGAGTGGGTGCTCAAAAATCAGCCTATAAGGCATTGTGAATAGTTGATTAAAAGATTAAGCTTGGAAGGCATTTAGGGAGTGGTTTTTATACCCCAGGAGGGTTTTGCACTTGGCAAATTTTGTGTCACTTTGTTCTTCTATGTTCTCACTGCTTTACTATGTTGTTCTTTCAGTACACTGTTGGGATTATTATTTTTCTCAATTCTATTTATGAATGATTACATTCAACTCATGAATGCATGAATTAGAATAACATTGAGATCAAATCTGAGCTATGTTTTTGAATTTTTAAAATTTTTCAAATCTATTAAGACACTAATTCACCCCCCCTCTCAGTGTCATTCTAACTCCAACACAAACCACCCTAAATGAGGTACATCAAGGTAGTTATGGGGCCCATTCTAGTGGACTAGGGTTAGCTCAAAAGTTTCTACATAGGATATTATTGGCCTAGAATGGAGCAAGATGCTATCAATTTAGTAAAATTATGCAAGCCTTGTCAACAACATGGTGACTTGATTCATGTACCTTCACAAGAATTGCAACCTATTTTTACCACATGGCCTTTCTCACTCTGGGGTTAGACCTCATTAGCAAGATACATCCTACATCCTCAAATGGTCATAAATTCATAATCACTGCCACTTAATATTTCACTAAGTGGGTGGAAGTCATACCAATGACCTATGCTATAGGGAAACATATTTCCAAATTCATACTCCATTACATCATTTTTTGCTTTGGAATTCTTGCTTCCATAATTAGAGAAAATAGACATCCCTTCAAAAACCAAGACATCTGTAACCTGTGTCAACAATTCCACATTCAACATCATTTTTCCACCCCATATTATCCACAAGGAAATGACTAAGTTGATGATACAAACAAAAAAATCCTAAGAATCCTAAAGAAAATTGTCAATGAAGCTGGTCATGATTGGCACTTACAACTTAATCCTGCCCTATGGGCATATCATACTAGCATTCACACACCTACTAGAGTCACTACCTATTCCTTGGTATATGGTGTTGAAGCTATCTTTCCAATAGAGGTTGAGCACCCATCATTGAGAATCTCCTTACAACATCTCATTGATGATGAAGAATACCATGTAGCATGCCTTCAATAGCTGGAGCTTTTAGATGAAAAATGCTTAAATTCCCTCAATCATTTTAGATAATATCATAACAGGCTTCACATATCATACAATAGGAAGATCAAGCCTAGAGAATTTACCATTGGAGATTTGGTCCTTAAGGAAAATCAATGAAACCTGTAGGAACGAGAAAAGAAGGGAAAGTTTGAACCTAATTGGTTAGGCCCTTACATTATTACAACAAAATATGGATAAGGGGCATATTAGTTAGCTACCATGGAAGGAAAACCCCTGGAAGAGCCCATGAATATCACCCATCTCAAAAAATTCTTTGCATAAGAAGAACCAAAAAAATCAAAAAATAAAAAGAATACAAAAAAAATCAAAAAAGCAAAAAAGAAAAAAAATAGTAAAGAGAAATAATCTATCCAATGGTGAAAACTACTTTGTGGCGCCTTGGGCAAGTACCATGGTGAAAAAATAGCAAACAGGTGCCATGTGTAGGGACATCTCTACCATCTATTAGGTCACCCTTTCCTCCATCCATAATAAATGCATCCAGTCACAATAAATTCATGCATAATAAATACACCCACCTTGTCAATTATTACTTGGAATACATCATTTGATATCATAGAACTTTTCCCAATATAGGTGCATACCACTCACTCCCTTGATGTCACTTAGCTTGAACCATCTTCGTACCATACCATCCACCTTTTTTTATAGTTGGTACAAAGGATTTGCATAGCTAAGCCCACCATACACATCCTAGTACCATACCATTCACCTTTCTTTATATTTGGTATGAAGGATTTTCACTACTAATCCCACCATACACATCCTAGTACCATACCATCCACCTTTCTTTATAGTTGGTACAAAGGATTTTCACTGCTAATCCCACCATACACATCCTAGTACCATACCATCCACCTTTCTTTATATTTGGTACAAAGGATTTGCACTGTTAAGTCAACCATACACACTCATACCATACCCTGTCATATGTAGTGGGAGGTGGTATTTAATATGCCTAGTTGTTCATACATTTATCCCATAATAACACTTCGAACCATAAAAAAAAATCATAATAAAATATCACCCATAATAAACACTTCACCATCATTCTGAGATAAAAAATGTAGAAGCAAACAATCGACATGCCTACATAGACCTTAGCTTTAAACCATCATAATCCCAAAAATAATCCTTCCATTTCACTTGCCTACCATTGCAATTCACCCCATCTTTTCTTCATATGATGCATCCTTCCTTGGTCTAGAAACATGTATTAGTCTTACCTTTTGGCAAGAGATTTGGATTTTTCTTTTTGGATTTATTGTTATGATCTATGAAGTCACCAAGTTGAGGCCACCTAGATCCTTTTATATCTTGGTGTGTCAATAAAAGGGTATGGAGTAGATATGGGTCACCTTGTATGGCGTGCTTGTGATTAGCCTAATTTACTAATGATTTCTCACACCTTAGCTAGAGGGGTTCAAAATTCTAGTCCACTATATAATCCCCTCTATGATCCACTATGGTGCTTAGAATCATTTAGTGATTAGGTATAATCATTTTTGCATATGTTTGTGAGTCTCAAAGTCTATGCAAGATACATGATCACACGTTTTGTTATTTATACCATTGGGACATAATGTTTATAGCTATATCAAATTAAGGATTGCTCACCACATTTTCCCAACATAATCCCCCATCCACTTTTCCTTTCTTGATAACTAACCACCCCCCAACCCCCCATCTTTTCTAATCCCCCCATCTCCTCCTACTCTCCTAGATTGGAGTACATGTTGTATCATGACACAAAAAAACACACTTGCATCCCACATGATTTTGATAAGGGAATTTTGAGTATAGAACTGACAAAAGCCATTGACATGTTGCTAGATTCATGGATGCACCAATGAACAAGAGAAATACAACTATTGAAAAGAACCTATCATCCCCTTGATATCTCCTAATTATTTTACCATTATGTAAATCATCTTTTGCCAATGAGTTGTGAAAGCCACCATCAGAGATAAAGTAAATGTAAACAGGATGAAAATGGCATGACATAACTAACATATCCAATCAAGACATCATATAGGAAATATGCATAAGCAAAATTTCTCACATCATAAGCATGATATAGATACATAAAAATTAACATTTTTACACCCATCCATCACATACACAAAAATCCATTTCCATAGAAGCATTTACCATGGATTTTATAACATTTCCAACTACATACTCTACAAATAAAACCATCTACCCATCACAATAAAAAGCGAAGAAAACATATGGTATTTATTGTACTGTCATTATAGGATTGAAAGCTAAGTCATAAACAATCATCAAAAGAAAACTCTAGTATAGGGGTCCTTTTCCTCTCACTTCAGCCTATGCACCTGTTGTTCTCCTAGCTTCATTTATTAATTTTCATATTTGAAATTACTGCAGTAAAACACCATTAGTTATTTTATAATCGAGAGGTCTAGAAGATTACAAAATTATGGAAGAGGTCAAATATGAAAGAAAATTTGACATGAGAACAATAGTTCCACAAGATTTTTTATTAAGAAAATAATTTTTCCATACAATCTATTAATGAACTAGGTCTTAAATCAGATAATGAACTTCAAATAATAAACACACAAGTCCTTCGCTATCAAACCTACATCATAAAGTTCTGGTAAATGATTCAAATATCATCAATTACATATATCCATCATATTTCATGCATACCATAATAAACATCATAACATATAATCCATCATATTATCATCATAAACAACAAATATGTCCACATCATCTAGCATCATAATCATAAAACATAAACTACATCACATGCATAAGTAATCCATACCATATAATAAAATGCCATATGTAACCACATCTACATAAACCATATAGGACCAAATCCATCATATCATAGATATAAAAAATAATAATGTCATGATACAAAATGTATGATAGTCTCTTGTGTGTACAAAAATATGAACCCATCGTGGGGAAAGAATATAAAAAGTCATGATCAACATGCACTAGTCTGTGCTCCCTGCATCTGACTATTTTCTAGGCGACCTCTATGGTAGACCCCTCTATGGTACCCATGGTGGAACCATAGTAATTGATGGCCCTAAACGAACTAGCCCATGTGATTGGCTACTCACTATAACATTGGAAATCCTCTGCTCTGGTGGCACTGCCTCCTCATAATCCCTCCTCCATGGCTCCACCTCTTAGGTGGCCCGATAATACTTTGTAAACCCAACCACCAAACCAACCTTACCTAACATGTCACATGCTACATCCCCCTCCCTCCAAAGTATATCCACCTCCCTTCATAATTGATATCACTTTGCTATGATCATTGCTAACTTCCCACCATTCCCTCCACCACCACCAACTCCCCCATCTAAAAACCCTTGAAATCTATTTTCCTCTATTATGGATGCATCCCTCTCACTAACCAGGGCCACCACCTCACCTCTAGTTGCATCCCTCTCACTTGCTAATACATGTGAAATCATCTGAGTTGCATCCCTCTCTGCAATCAATGTGCCAACCTGCCATCCATCTGACCCTGTAAGTGGACCACATTAGCCCGTACCATATCTCACTCATGAATAACTTGTAGGTGGTCTTGTTGAGCCTAATCAAATTCCTGGTGGAGCTTATATGTCTCTAGTGTCATAGCATCAAGCTGTGTCTGTAAATCCCCACCCCTCTACTGCATGCAGTGACCCTGCTCATCTCCACCTCCTCCACTATCCTCCCCTCCAAGGTCCTCCCCACCAAGACCCTAATCTCCATCATCTCCATCATCATCATCATCACCATCATCATCCTCACTCCCATCATCAGTTCCATCACTGCTATCCTCATCATCTGAGCTACTACCATCCTCTAATCTTCTACTGCTACTCTCATCCCCACTACCCTCTACCACCACTAGCTGATCATGGGGCATGGTAAGTTGAAGAGGTCTATGCCTCTCCTACTAGGTGTCATACTCTATGATGGTATCGACATCTACTACCCATCATCTGAGATCCCACACCACTATAGGCGTATCCCTCCAACTCTAGTATGCTATGTCATACTCAACAAAGCCACCCCATTGTCACCTCTCATAGGCCACCTGATCAAACACTACCTCAATCTTAGGAACACCCTACTAGGAACACCCTACTACTGACCAAATTGTCAAACCACCCGTACTATAGAATACCTCTCAATGATGGCTGGATTTTTCCCTATCAAATAATGAACCCTCTGGATATATGACATATAGCGGTCATCATCCTCCGAGTCCTCACAGTCAATATATGACCACCAGATGAATGAATCCAACTCATCAATGATCTTGTGTCGATGCTTTAACTCACCCAATGCCAAAACCCCACATACATAAAAACATAGGGTATATTATTCCCCGTCATCTATCACAAGTCAGATGTAGTACAACAATGTGCTCAACTGCCCATATGTGTAGGAGGGTCACCCCTGTAGCCAAACTCTACCCTCCCCTATACATAAAATAATGTAAGTCCTTGTACAAATCCCCCAACACAACCACACCCCATGCATATAATGTACCCTCCTTAAACATGCTCTTCGTCACTCGTGCCCAGTCTATCAAAAATCCTTGTGACCTCCTATCCGACATCAGAGTACCTATTCATTAGTGTGGCTACAAAAAGGTAGAGATTTGGCCACTCACCTAGACCTACATCCAAGTCCAGATCTACCCCTTGGAATGGAAAATATCGACATGAAAATATCCTCCATAGTGCAGGTTTCACCCTCTGAAGATGGTATACCCCAAGCTCTCCACAGATCAGTAGTTGAAGGATCCACCACACATCCTCTAAAGTGACTATGGCCTTGCCTGTGGGCAAGTGAAAGCTTCTTGTCTCACTATGCCAACTCTCTTCTACTGGTGCTATCATCAGTGATTTTTTTGCTCAAATCTAGGAAACATTTGCAGGAAACAAAGTACAACCCTATCAAGTGTAACCAATCATCATCCTTAGGCATCAACCTTTGTTGTAGTGTCCCTATAACTACCATTTGTTGTTCCCATGATTGTAGGACCTTTAGGTCCTCCTACATCATTCCATATACTAACATCAGCCCTTTCATCCAAACCATGACCTGACTTCTAACCTAACTAGCCCACCCTTTCCATTTCCATGAAAGTGCACTTCCATTTTGGTGTAGGCACCATTTTATTCAATGCAAGCACACCAATTTTACACCCAAGTGCTTCTTAACAAAAATGCAACAATTTCTCACCTAGGCGCGTCAATTTTTGATGTAGGCATGACATTACACATGCATCATTTCCTAATTCCCCCTATGCACATCAAATGAATGCATGCCAAATGCAAATGCCATAATTTTTAACATGAGCGCTGAAATCAATCATAGGCACCATAGAAACACATGCATGATTTCTTTTCATGCAGGCATTGTAATCATACCCTTAAGCGCCATTTCATGAAATGGCACATCCATTTCCTGAACTTCATCTCCTAATTTGACCTAACTTGAACCCCCTAACCTAACCTAAACCTAAGGGATGGATGACATACTGGCTCGCTTGCATCCTTTGACCATTGATACTTTTGAACTCACTGCGCACGATGTGTATGTTGAGGAATCTCTGACATTTCTCCACTCTCCCACCTAAGCTTCACTCCACCAATAAAACATTGAATATGAACTTTTGGACTTGTCAAAGCTTATTTATAGGCTGCTTAACCCTAATCACCCCCTAATGACATCCCCAATCCTAATTTCTTCTATACTGAATGCATCAAAAGTCCCATTCTCCCTCTCTGTTCTACCTAATCTCTGTATTTCTTCTCCCAATTTTTGCTAACTTTTTCTCATATGCCATCCCACATCATTTTAGCCCACTTTTTTCGAGATCCCAACAAAAAATATTTTTTCTAAATTGTTTTAGTTAGCCTCTCGAGGGGGCATCACCTCCTAACTAATTTTTCAATCCACTGGGGCAAAAGTTTGAATTTCTTTGACGTAGTATCACTTCGAACACTACATCAAAGAGGGGCAATATGTAGTCACCCTAAATATGAGATTAATTCCTCTTAATTAATTAAATAACATTATTTAATTAATTTATCCATTCATCCCCCTTTTAATTAATTAAATAGATTTATTTAATTAATTAATCCATTTTCCTCTTATAATTAATTAAATATTTTATTTAATTAATTATATCACATTCTAAAACTATAGTTCTTCTAATCAATTAAATGAATTTTATAATTTAATAGATCTCATTAAAATCACCTATTCTTCTAATTCCAATTATGTTAATTAATCCTTGATTAATTAACCTACTAACCTCCATCATCCCATTCTCCAACTATTACCTCCACATATGTTAATAAGCTCATGGTTTATTAACTCCACCTATCCTATTAAACTAATTAATCACTAATTAGCCATCCTTACCCCATCATTACCATTATTTTCTAATTTAAAATTCACCCTTGACCCCCTAATCTTGTTGAGCATTAATGCCACAAATCTCACCTACCTCCACTATCTTACACCTAGCCTCCAAAATTAAATGAGGTGTCATTACAAGGTGTGCTCACACATGTGTGAGAACACCTCATCCCCTCTCCTACACTCAATTGTGACACTTGTCACAATGCTTATTAGCCACAACCTTGATCCATGCATCACATCCCTAATCAATCCTAGCCCTCCATCAAATTTCAATCTTAGCCTTCCATTTCCTCCAATTTTCTATAAATTGGTTCTTCATCTCCTCACTTCTCCATATTGAATTTGTGCTAATATTATGCTGGTGAAATCTTGTGAGCAATCCACATACACACTTGATCAAATCGAACAAGAATACAATGCTTCTTGAGATCAATCTTGAGGGCCACCAAAGGTATAACTTGTGTTTTCAATTTGATGTTATTTCCTTTATTATTTATGATTTTGGTGTTAAGTTCTAACCCCTCTACAATGAATTTGTTAAAAGAAATCAATCGATTAATAATAAAACACATAAGGATAGAGTAAGGCTACACTCAAAGTGCATTAAGTTAATTGAGCACATGAAGGCTTATACCAACAGATTTAGAGAGAGCATAATAATGATTTTAAGGATACGGATAAAGGAAACATATGACTAAGTCAACTAAGACTATGAATTACACATGTAATAAGAGTATTGTGTTTATGTTGCAAAATAAAATGAATGCAGATTTTAACACAGTCTTTACCTATGCTATCTTAAAGGGCACCAGTATATGAATATGTGGTGCTAATTCTAAAGTATATGAAATGCATACGAAGTCTTTATACTGCGCTTAAGTATGCAAAAATAAATATCTTAATCATGAGACTCAATCAATGATAAGTTGGAAGAAATATAGAGGGGTAGTCAATTTACAAACCAAGTAGGAAACCTGTTTAATAGTTTTCTATTCATTTGATTTAGTAAAAGAGTCTTGTTGTCTCCTAAAACAAGTTGATTGAACCATTTGAAAGATGAGGACTGTTATGTGTTGTCAAACTATAAGTTATCATGATGAGTCGTTGCATGGGGATAGAAAGGTGGTATACATATTAACTTGTTTGTAGCCTTTGGTTGCTCACATTTTAGTATAAATAGAGGTGCTCATTCTACCATTTTCTACAGTTTTCATTATGATTACTCCGTTGTTATTCTACTATATTTTTTGTGCAAGTGAGTTGAGAGCTTGAGAGTTAGTGAGTTTCTTTGTTATTTTTCATTAGTATTTGTTGAGGGATTCAGTAAGAGGCTCGAAGTGGGAATTGGGTTGATCTTAGAGGAAGTAACAAGCAGACTTGAGGAATTAAGCTTGGAAGGAAGGATTATCAATTGGAGCTTTTATATAGGCATGTTGATTTCTATTCCCTTGTTATTTATGTTTGGAAGGTTATTTGTTTATGGTTGTCTTGAATAGAAAGGATTGATTTAAATATGTGTTATAATGCTTCAGATAAGCGTGCATGTTTTTAGTTGTTTCTTGCTCTTGTGGTACGTACTATCGGGTTAATACTTTTACATACCCTATATGGAAATTTATATGATTGTGCTTCTATTTATACTTTACATAGTTTTTCAACGTGCTATATGTAGATTGTCAATGCTATCCGTATGTAGCATGAAATGTGGAACATGAAATATGTCAATGTCTTAAAGTAATTGAATTTGTTAGCTTATGGTGCTATGTAAACCTTTGTTAATAATGAGGTTAGAAATACTATAGGGATGATGGCATGATGGACATGACATCATTGATAGGTTGGGAAGTTATCCAAACCATGTTGATAATTTATACTTGATTGATTACTCGTATCTCTATTTTAGTAAGCTAGTTGAAGCTATGTATGTAATCTTGTATCCATCTCTATGGAAATTGTAAAGGTAAAATATCATCTTGAAATTATGTAATGTGAAAAAATTGCTTGTATTATTGAAAAGATTCTTTGTTACGCAATGATAAAGTTTGAAATCTGTTTCAAATATGCATCTTGATATTAAATGAAAATAAACATTTTATTGCTCATAATGTTAGTAGTATAAACTATTCACTTGTGGGTAAAACATAGTAAAAACTATTGGGTAGAATAATGGGCACATTACACGTGGTATCAAAGCTACCAGGTTCATCTTTGGAACCTATGAGATCATTACATAAGTAAAACATGAACCTTATCAGAAGTTAATTGTAATACCCCCATGTTTCTGATACTATTTACTACTATTGTTTGCTTTTATATGTTAGTGTGATACTGAATTGTGATGGTGATTGATTCATTGATTTGGTGTGTGCGGATGCATAGTTTAGTTGATTGCTACAATTGATATTATTATTATGATTTATGATACTCTGTATGTAGGGTTTGGATTATTTTATTATGTAATTCTTTCTCTCTAATGTTTTATATGTCGATGTGATGATTCTATGATGATCATGTTATTTGAATTCAGTATTATTTTATAATGCAATGGTTTAATAATTAGTTATGATGCAGTAGTTAAGTATCATGTTATCTTATGATAAATTTGGTTAGAAATGTTAGTCCGTCATTGATATTGTAATTGTTAGAATAGATTAGGTGAGAGGACAGTGTAGCATCACTCATTCACGAGTGCCCTGCTACACTGCAATTCCTTCTCACGATAGGATGTTTGATTATATATATACATGTGCTACTTGACGTTTATTTGGATGCAGGATTGCAGGAATAAGTCTCGATTCCACCTGCTTCGGCAGGACATGGCGAGCAATAAATTAACCCAACGGGTAAAAATGTTGAAAAAGGGAGTAGGTTTGGAAGTGTCTCCATCCCAAGTCCGTCGTTTGTTGTGAGTCGTTGTGTCATGACTGAAGTTTTATCCTTGTCGTTGTGTAGTTAATTGTTGAGTTTTTATTTAATTTATGGTTAGTGTTTAATTAATTAATCTTATTTGATAAGATAATTAATTAAAGTTGTCTTGTTGTTTTGATTTAATTGTGAGTTAGTAAATAGTTAAATTTAAATTTATTGTAAATTAAAATGTATTTAATTAATTAAAATTTAAGAAATTAAATTAAATGAACATTGTTGAAGATAATTAAATATTATCTTTTTATTAATATTAAATTAGCAAATCATGTGTGGATAATATCTTGATTAAATAAATTATTTTAATTAAAATTGTAGATAAGTGTGCTTTTAAAAGCTGGGAAAAGGACCAATAAGAAAAGATGATTTTTGAGAAAAGAAAGCGGAAGAGCTTTATTGAATTTTTATTTTGATTTATTATTTTTTTTTATGAGGAGATGATTCACACACAGAAGGATTTCTTTGTTGTTTTTTTTGGGGATCTGAAAATAAAAAGAAAATAAAATAGCTTTGGTGGGGCTTGGAGGTAGAATAATTGTTTGAAGAAAAGATAGATTCGAAAAGGGAGCTGCAGAAAGAAATCGAGAGGAGGCTTCAGAGAAGATTCTTCACTAGACGAAGGACTCCAGGTTTTCTTCTGTTATTTATTATTAATTCTGTTGTACTTTGAACAATATCTGTTTGATGTGTTTTGAAAATTTATAGAAATAAGTTCTGTGATTTGGAATTCATTTGTATGAAACCCTTGAACCTTTTTGTTGAAAACTTCAGTAAATCTTTTTGAAATTCTCCAATATAGTTAGTAGGGAAATTTATTATTTGAAATAAAAATCATTGTATGATGGAATGAATTTATTTACCCGAATAATTTAGCATCTGGAATGAAAATCTGATTCTTCCTATTATTTATAAGTTTTGAAGGATAAAAACAAAAAAAATTACCTACATGTATTATTTCTATATAGTCTGTCTCTTTTTAAAGATCTATAGTTGCTGCTCCTCTGTACTCTGTGTACTAATTATATTCTACTGAATAAAATATATATTTATTTCTATATAATATTATTAAAATTAAAACATATAATTATAAATTAAAAAGTGTTCTGGGAAAATCTACCATTTGTCAGACTCGGTGAATATATAGGTGTAATTTCGAAATAATTTTATATAATAAGTTTTGTATCTTGAATTTCGTGTTTTCATCTCTGTTTTTGAAAACAAAATTAAAAAACATAAAAAAAAGAAGAAATAAATAAATAAATAAATAAATATTGTGCTTCGAAATTCGTATTTATATTCGTGCTTGTAAATGAAATAAAATAAAATAATTTTTAAAAAAATAAAAATGAATTATTATTTTTATTGAATTGGGGATGGGTACTTCTCACTTGATGGTGTGCCGCTGCCAGAAACCCTCTTTGAGGTACACGTACCGCCCACGCAGGCCGTGACCCTATTGAATTAAATTTTCAATTCTTTTTTTTTATTAATTTTTTTTATGTTTTATATATTTATATATATATTAATTAATATATATATTAATATATATATTATAATATATATATATATTAATTATATATTATTTAATATATATATATGGATTATTGTGAATTTTTATTTAATTTCTTTTATATAATGGATTTTAATTATTTGATTTTAATATATATATATATATAGGGCTGTGGATAAGAATTCATTATGATCATTTTTGGCAATTTATAATAATATAGATTAATTGAGGAAATAGGGAATATGCTAAGAGAGTATTATTAAATTGAATTAGTTAAAATTAAAAGATGAAATGTTATATAGTAACTATGCAAACTATATGCTTAAAATTTAAATGAACTTTCTTGAGATATTGATTTATAAAATGGGTGAAATTTATAGTTCTTGCAGTTGGTTTGGCGTTGGTTTATGATTTATGCACTATTGATAATATTCATTTTGTTTATATTGATTTTCTTAAATTCAGATTTGGGTCATGTAGGAAACCCTAGAGTCATTGTATCATGCTATAAGAACTTAAGTTATGGTTTAGGAATATATTGTGTGAGTTGAATTAAATCAGATTCTTTTTTGAGCTAATGATTTATTTATGGGTAAAGTTGATTATGTTTGAAATTAATTGTGTAGCATTGTTTGCTTATTCTTGAGTCTTCATCGAATCTATTGTGAGTTTCTTTTGTTTGAGTTATGTCTCGTAGGAAAACTCTAGAATTAGCTTGTCTGGGTATAGGAACCTAAGATGTGTTTAAGACTTCCAGAGGTTGGGTTACTGATGTTAAATGGGATTTAATATTTTGATGCTTGGTCTTTGATTTGGTCTTGGTTGTGATATAGTTCGTACTTGGATTGTACCATTTGTGAATGTCATGCTTATGATTGTGGGCGAGATGGTTAAGCCTCGCAGATGATTTATTTGATTTGGTTCAGTACTTATTGTAATACGATTATGTTGTGGTGGATATTTTTGTACTTGAGTGTCTAGAGAGAGTGGCTGTAGTGGGGGCCAGCGCACAAAGGGGCTGTCAGGGTAACCCACATAGAGTTAGATTAATCAGTGATAACCTAAGTAATAAACCATGGGTGGGAATTAAACACTAATAAGATAATTGTGAAGCCTCGTCTGCCTGTTAGTGCTATCACAGACTAAAGGGGACTGAGAAGGCCGTGGTTGGCAAGGTCATCGCCTTGTCTTCACGAAAGGTTAATGACTCCGCATGAGTAACCCTATGGAGCGGCACCTTGAGATAGGTTGTCAGGAGAACCATAGATGGAGGCGGCACCTTAACTTGGTTGTCTGGAGAATCCATGTAGAGATGGAGGCGGAACCTTGTGATAGGTTGTCAGGATAATCCATGTGAAACCATGCGATGACACTCTCGTCTAACATTCTGTTTGTGTTATTTTACTGAAGTCCTCTGGAAGTGATTTATTGATTTCTCTTTGGTTATTGTTGGAAGTAGTCTTTGATATTATGTCTTGAGTTTCATTGATGTTGTGTTTGTGACTTATTGTATGTTCTGAAGTGGTTTGTTGTTGTGCCTTTTGGATTTGTTGTTGTTGAATTTCTAAGTGGTCTTTGATGTTAAGTTGTCTGTCTAGAGTTAGTATTGTGTTACTGTTAGGCGTGCTTGGTCGGGGATCCTTCCTTGTCTACTCCCAGCACGGGGGTGGTTGGGTGGAACATGCTTCGCACCCCGTTGGGTTCCCTTTCTGTTGCAGATGTATCTTTTATTGCAGGGTTTTGGAGGATGTTGATGATCCAGTAATTCTTTGTACCAGATGTATGTTATAGTTCAGATGTAATGTATTCATTGATGTATTGTCTCCCACGTGAGTTGGGATGACCATGTTGTAAATTGTATATGTGGTTATTGAGATGTATGTTCAGATAGTTGTATTTTACTATCATTTGGATGTAATGTATATTCAGGCCATGTATTTATTCTTAAACGATCATTTGTAATAGTGGTGTTAAGTTGTGTTATATTTGTGGTAATATAAATGCTTCATATCTTTATAGTATCTTTCGTTGTCATATGTACATATGTTATGAATATGGTTATTGTTTAATGGATATTTTAAATGATGATGTGGGAATGAATAGATTTACGTAACTGTTTAATTATTGTTTAATCTATTGTCTTGGTTATGGGATTAGAATAGTAATGTCACCTCGTGTACCCCAATGGAATTAGTCGTGCAACTTAATACATTGTTATGTTAGAATACTTAAGTATGTTTATTATATTCTTTTAAAAAAAAAATTTGTTCCGTTGTTATTAATTCCTTTGGGGTTCGCACGACGGGGCGTTACAGTAATGGTTGAAAAGTTATTATGCCAAGATGGCAAGAGGAAAAGAACAAATAGGAAAGAAAAATTAAGTTAAGTTTCTTAAAAAACTTGTCTGAATTTTGGATTAGGGATAGTCATCTTTGGAATTGAAAACTCCTAAACCAAAAAATCATAAAGATACACCTTTGGATTGTGGAAGATTACACAACCACATTCAGTAGGAAGGTTATGGAGGATTACCAATGAGTACCTTAACCCTACAAAATTGTTTAGATGAATCTGAGGGATAGAAAGAATTGAAGTAATTCCTCTTATTGATAGCAACTTGTAGTTACGAAGAGTCAAGGATTTTGGATTAATTAAGGATACTATGAATCTATGAGTATGCTTTATTGGAAAAGAACTAATTTTTAGCATAAATTGGAAAAATTCAGTTGAAGTAGGAAGTCAACCTTTTGAGAATCAAAATCAACTAGGGAGGTATCCAAGAGTTGGGATAAACCTTTGTCCAAGCTGATTCAGTACAAGGTTAAAATATTGAAATGATAATTAGATTCAAGAGTGAAAGTTGATACCTCAAAATAAAGACTGTGGGTCAATGTAGGATCATGGGGGTCCAAACTAAGCCCTTAAGTGGCAATGATAATTCAAAAAAATAGACTTAGTCAACTTGACATAAAAAAATGAATAAGTTATTAACATAATTTGAAAATAATGTAAGAACCAAATTTGTAGAAAATTGAATTTAGTTTCAAAGATACTATTCCTTTTTTGGAAAAAAGTAAATCTAATTGGTGAAAATTTGAAATTTCAATGTAGTAGTACTAAATTTTTAGGAAAAAATAAAAATCAGGGGTATTTCTGACCAACCTAAGTACAAGAAAAAAATAATATATTTATTTGAAACTTTCAATATAATTAGAGGACACATGCCTAGATGTGCCACATTTTTTTTGTAATTTTTTTGCAAGTAAATAATTAGTTATGATTTTTTTATTAAAACTTTTTAAAAATATTAAATTTTTTTTGTATGACCACCATAACTTGGTCTAAAATTTATGAAATTCAATTTTTATTTATTTTTATCCTATAGTAGGGAAGCATAGAATGTGCTGCATCTTTTAGATTCAAAAAATGTGAAATCATTTAAGAATTATAGATTTTTTTCAATCAACCTATCAATCAAGACTTTAGTTAGAATGTATGTATTAAATCAATAATAATTATTTATTTAATTCCAAATAAGGTGTACCTTATATTTTTGGAAAGCTAACAATTTTCTCAATAAACCTTTTTCGTTTCATCAAATTTGGATAAAAAGAGTCATCCGCCATTTTTGGTCATATCACCACTTTTTGGACCCCATGATCCTACACTCACCAAGGTTAGAGACAAGAATTGTTAGAAAAAGATGCATCCTATGAAGAATAAAAGTTGACATGATTCCACAAACCAAAATAGGCAAGGTCAATTTGACTTCAGATTAAAATGGGGAAAATAAACTGAATAACCTTAAAGTGTCTAAGGTTATGAGAAAATGAAGTTATTGAGAATTAAGACAAAATTACTTTGAAAGATGAGTGCAAGGTAAACTCTTGGAAATAAAATCAAACAATTCAAACAAAAGGGTTTAGTTAGAGCATAGCTTGGTTGAAGTGCAAATTGAATTTACCAAATTTTCAACAAAAGTAAACTTATGTTTATATCCTTAAATGATCATTCAAAGATGTTCCAATGGGAAATTTAATATGGTTAAAAGGATATTGTATACATGGAAAAGAGAATTGGAATGAAATATTAGAGTATCTCATAGCTGGTAAAGTTGCAGATTATTCATTAGATCTCGTTACTGTGGATCCAACAGATGATTCTAAGAGATTAGAACGCGATGGTGAATCCAATTTCAAAAATGAAAAGGTATATTCAAGGCATACCATGGAGGGTAAGAAAGGAAAGAAAAAGACATTCAACTATCAATAGTCAACAACAAGGAATGCTAAACCAATTCAACCAATTTGGAGAGTATATGTACTCAAATAATTAACCTATTCAACAGAGTTTAATGTTATATCTCTAGTAGGAGAATTTTTTTAACTAAATTCTTGTAATCAATGACCACAACAAGGTTGGAAAAGTGAAAGGATAAGGTATTGGAGTTATTATTGAAAGGTAGTGAAAAGGTCAAGGCTTATGACCAATGAGAAATAAATATTTACAACACAATTTTTTATTATCATTGATACTTTGGAGAAAGATAAGCAATATGCTTGATCATGAAAGGCAAGAATATCACCTATGGAATAGGAAAGGGAAGAACTATGTACTCATGATTTTGAGTTATCAAAAAACATTCATGCTTGGTAAATAGGTAAGTGTTATTTGTTGAATATCTTTTGGAAGAGGGTGAAAGCATGAAGTTGAGTCCACTTAAGGTGGAAGTTTCAGCCTTAGCAAAAATTTTGAAATCAGGTTCAACGAATTGAGATCTCGATTTTTAATAAACGGGATCCCGTTTAGGTTCGGGGTCCCAAGCCAAAAATTAAAATGAGATATCAATTTTTAAAAGTTGGGATCTTGTTTCCTTTCCATGTCCTCAGCCACCTCAAAGGAAACAAGATCCCGATTTGTAAAAAACAAGATCCCATTTCGTAGAGGTATTTATTTTTTTAAAAACTGAACCTGATCTCATTTTAACTGTTGAGGATTTAGGATCCTAGTTGAGAAGCCGTGACAACCTCCAAGTATGCCATTCAACCTTCTTCTTTGTATTTTTTTTCCCATTTTTTGGTTATTAGTGATTAATTTAGGCTTTTCTTTGCATTATTTGCATTTTTTTTGAATTTTTTCATTTCAATCTAGACCTACAAAAAAATGAAACCCTCATTAGTGGAAATCAAATAAAAAATCATCAAACAAAAAAATTGAACAATCATTAGTGGAAAACAAACATAAAATTGAACCCTAAATCTTAATCAAACAAAAAAAATTGTATATATGTACATATGAATGCATGTATATATGTATATATGTATGTATGTACATACATATAATTAAGAATGTATGCATGTATGTATATGTGTATATGTATGTATGTACATATGTATGTATGCATGTATGCATGTATATATGTATGTAAGTATGTGTATTTGTATATATGTAGATATGTATATAGGTATTTGTATATATCTTTTTGTCATTTCACTAAATTTATTTTCTAAATATTAAAAACTTAGAGGATAATGGTATGCAATATTTGATTACATTAAGAGATAACATAGAAGCTCCATGTTTGATGTAGAATAGGTTTATAAATATATGTATTTACATACATACATACATGTACATACATACATACACATTCATGTATATATATATGTATATGTATGTATGTATGTATGTATGCATGCATGCATGTATGTATATATGTTTTTATGTATGTATGTATATATATGTATGCATATATGATTTTTTCATTCCATTATGTTATTTTTTTCTACATATTAAAAGTAGATGATAATGGTATGCAAGATTTGTTTGTTCCTTTCAAAACCAAAAAACTTAGCTTTCCACCCATAAACACTCTCAAGAATTGATAATATTTTCCTTATCCAAATCACTTCAAACATTAGCATGAAATTATTAACACTAACTTGAAAGCTATGCTCAAAATTGAAAAATCCAATTTCAAATTATGGTGAAATGAAATAAATTTCTCTACCACAAATTGGTAACTATAAAATAATAAAAAATAAATAACTAAACTAAGATCACATTTCTAAAATGATGCAAGATTAGGTCACACTACCTAGGGATGATCCTACATAAATTCCAAGTATAATATCTAAAGATCATTGGATGCATTGAGTAGTAGACTAAACTATAGACTAGAGCCTTCCCATTAAAGAAAGAAGACCAAAATTATACTTATCGAATAACCTGGTTTCCTAAAAAATAATCACATCTTAAGGGGTCCTAATACAATGTATTAAGGGGATCAAATAAGTTCTCAAAATTTGGTGAAGTTTCCCAAGGAAACCAAATTTAACAATAATATACATGATATTTAGTTAAAAACTAACCTGGTTTCCTAGAAAATAACCAGATCTCTAAGGGAAGATATGAGGAAGTTAAAAACCACCTTCCTCTTGTTAGGGGTGTTAAGGCCTCAAACATTTCTAGAGAGGCTTCTCATGGAAGGGGAGGATGAACCTTCACTCTCCATATTAGTGTCACATGTGAGTCCATGCTAGCTTATGCACTTGCATCAATATCTTGTTAAATATCTAAAAATTAAGGCATTCTATTTCACATTTCCTTCCACTCCTTTTATTCATATACTTCAAAGACAATTAGGGAAGGAATAAAAAATTCCAATACTAATCAAGGATTCAATAACCATTCTAAGATCTAGCTCCAACAACTTGTCAAGACACATTTTGATTTTCTCTAAATATAGTCATTTCTATAAATTCAAGGGTAGACCATAGAGACTATCCTAAATTGTCAAAAGTGGTCTAATTTATAGTTGTGTGCTTAATTCCTCAATCATAGAAGTTATCTAAGGAAATAGACAATCTATTCATAAATTCAAAAAGATTCATTAACTAATTTTCTTACATATGTGATGAATCGATATCTAATAGCTACCAATTCTATTTTAATTTAGTACTTTCATTATTTTATACCTTTTCAAAATACTTATTTAATTTAATGCATTAATTTATTTATCATTCCCCATGTCATAACATTTTTCATATAGGATAAATTTTGAGTATTTATGTTATTTATTAACTAGCTACATATGTATGTAAAATGGATTTTATTCTCCATCTAAGGGTAGTATAGGGTTGTTTATTATCCTTTGCAATATATAAGAAAACTATATGTATATCATATTCAATTTTTTTTTTAAAAATGCATTTGAAAATAATAGTCAAGTAAAATTTGTAGGAAAAATATTTGATAGTTGAGGTGGATTATCAAATTTTATTTCTAATTGAATGTGAATAGTTAGATTTTAAATAACTACATAGCCAAAAGTAATTAAGTAATGACATGGAAAGGTATTTATATGTCAACTGAGTTACTGCAAAGCTTGTTATGTTTTAACTTACTACTCTTCTTTCCCCTAATAGTTTGTGTAAGGTATTTGGAAGGAACTCATTTTGGAATCCTTTTATGTTTCAAAATGCAACTAACATTGTAGTTATATCAAGAGTAGCTCAACCAATAAGAATTTTATAGAACATTGAAACCTTTTGATAACCCTTTAAAATATTAGTATAGTAAACACATAGAGTTGATAAAGATAGTGCTTCATTCAATTTACCATGTATTTAGTTTGACATTGATGTAAAAAAAATTAGTTAAAGCTAGAAGCACTATCTTTCTCTTCACCAAATTTTATCCCCTTAAGCCATCAAATGTTTTATCCTAGGACCTTACTTCATAGATCCCCTTAAGCCATCCTATTACCCTAAACCCTACACCCTAAATCCATCATTTTTTCCTAGGATAGTTAAGCCATAGATCCCCTTAGAACTATACTTAGGACCCCTTAAGCCATCATATGTTATTAATTACCTCCTAAATGTACATATATATATATATATATTTAACTTAATGAAATTTGGCTTCCTTGGGAAACTTCACCAAATTTTATTCCCTTAAGCCATCATTTTTTCCTAAGACCTTAATTCATAGATCCACTTAATCCATCCTACGAGGACACCTTAAGCCATGCCATAATTTCTGCAAATTTAATGCAATTTTTAATGAGATTTCACATCACATTAACAATTATTTATTTTTTTCATTTACATGCCTTAGACATAAATGACCCTCACACATTTTTTCATTTATATTCAATTAGGTTATTTATATTTAATGGTTTAATGGGACCCCTTAAACATATATCTTACATTTTGAACATATAACTATTTCTTGTAATTTTGCAATTGTTTGTTAATTTTGTAAGTTTTTTAATTTCATATAGATCATCGATCAATTTGATATTGATGATATCCTTAATCCACCTCCTCAGCCTCCTTCACCTCCATGCCCTCCATCTCCACCCCCTCCACCTCCACCTCCTCCTCCACCACTTGGATCTAATTTAGGGGCTCCCTTGTGAGCATAGATCAATGATAATTTTAGATCCATTCAAGACAAAATTGATGCTATTCAAAATGAAGAAGTGATTCCACCATATTTGAGGTGTTTTGCATCTATGATGCAAAACATTGTTGATGCTGTTAGGTCCATTGATGTGGACTTATACATGCATATCAATTATGTTGAGAGGAGAGGAGACAATTCTATTTTGAAAAGGAAAACACAAAGATATGATGAGATGCAACAGAGAGTCATAACACTTTATTAAGACCTAAGAAAAATAATGACGATAGTGAAAACACAATGATGTTATTTAATTTTGTAGTTCACACTGACCATTTGGTTTGATGGATATTTTTAGTGTTGAATTTATGAAGATAATAGCATAATGATGAGACAAAAATTTAGTAAGAAATATTAAATAATATATTAATTTTAATATTTTATTTACTTTTTGATTGGCACTATTTCTTTTAATCTAATTTTTAGAGGTGTAGATGATGGATTGCATTCACACATTTTAATTTTTTTTAGAATTGTTTTGATATAATTAGTTTGTGATACATATATAACATTTTAAAGTTATCAAACAAATATATCAAGCAATAATGCACACGCTTAAGATTGAACATTTAAAAAATGGAACAAAATTTTTAGTTCATCTTTTGAATTTATTTGACTTCAATATTGATGATAACATGATCATCAACATAAAAAACTACTATCACAATACATTATCATCATTAATTTTTATATAGATATTTGAATCATAACAACTCCTTACTTTATATATTCAACTTAATGAAATTTGGTTTCCTTAGGTAAATTCACCAAATTTTATTCCCTTAAGCCATCATGTTTTTTCCTAGGACCTTAATTCATAGACCCACTTAAGCCATCCTACGAGAACCCCTTAAGCCATCATAATTTCTCCTAATTTAGTGTAATTGTGAATGTGATTTCACATCACATTAACAATGATTTTTTTTTCATTTACATGCCTTAAACATAAATGAGCCTTACACATTTTTTCATTTGTATTCAATTAGGTCATTTATATTGAATGGTTTAAGGGGATTAAACCCTAAACCCTAAACCCTAAAGCCATCATTTTTTCCTTTAAGCCATAGATCCCCTTAAAACCTTAAGCCATCATATGTTACTAAATACCTCCTTTAAATGTATATTTAAAAAAATAATATATATACATATATATATATAACTTAATGAAATTTGATTTCCTTGGGAAACTTCACAAAATTTTATCCCCTTAAGCCATCATTTTTTCCTAGGAACTTAATTCATAGATCCCCTTAAGCCATCCTATTATGACCCCTTAAGTCATCCTACGAGGACCCCTTAAGCCATCATAATTTATCCTAATAAATTAATGTAATTTTTAATGAGATTTCACATCACATTAACTATTCTTTGTTTTTTCATTTACATGCCTTAAACGTAAATGAGCTTTTTGTGTATGTTTTAAGTTTATTTTTTAGTATGTACATGTATTAAAATTACATAGTTAGATCTTAATTTTAAAATTTCTATGTACACATGGTCAAGTTGAATGATGTATGTATGCATTATACATCCTATTTTTTCTTATAAACTTTTGTATCTTAAATTTTGAAATTTTTATGTACATGCTCAAGATGAATGATGTATGTATGTGTTTGTACGTGTATCCTATTTTTAAACACTCATGTACATTTAAAATTAAACTATTTCTTGTAATTTAAATGTGATTTTGTTAATTTTATATAATTTTTGAAGGCTCAATTATGTATCTATCATGGATCAATTTGATATTAATGATATCCTCAAACCCCCTAGACCACCTCAACCCCTTTCACCTCCACACCCTTCATCTCCACCCCCTTCATCTCTACCTCCAACCCCCCCTCCACCCCCTCCACCTCATAACCCCCCATCTCCACCACTTGGATTAGATGAGGCTCACTTGTGAGAATGCATTAGTGATAATGTTCTATGATCCATTCAAGATCAAATCAATGCTATTCAAAATGAAGCATTGATTCCACCACACTTGAGGTGTTTTGCATCTGCAATGCAAAACATTGTTGATTTTGTTAGGTCCATTGATGTGGACTTAGATAGGAATAGATGATCTAGGAGGATTCAACAACATATCTCAAAAAACATCAATAATAATCCAAAACAATATTTGTATAACACATGATATTAGGCATTGTATATCACATTGGAAACATAACTATGGCAACCCACAATTTAATGCAATGAACAATCATTAATAACTTCCACAAAAAAATAATGAAGCCAATCGCTCTAGTGAGATTTAATAAAACACAGCTATAAAATTTTCCTCCAATTTTTATGAAGATCCAATGGTGTAAATGAAAGTTATTGCATTTTTCCTAAAACTGTAAACCCTAGGTAGTGTTTAGACCCGCCCTCACAAAAATGGTCATAACTTATTCAAATCTTAATGAAATTTGATGAGACTTGAAGAAAATGAAATTATATTCACATGGAAAAATAATCCAATTGGTTTTAGGTCCAAAATATAGACTTTACAATCCGTACCATCACATTTTTCAGACTGTAAATTCTGCACAATATTGTTAAAATAGGTAGTCTCACCAAAATAGTCATATCTTCCACAAAACTAAATAAAATTCAATGATACAGAAAGAATTGGAAACTAGAAATAGAGATATTTCCATCCATATATGATACTCTATTATTTGAGTCCATAATAGGCTCTACAAAGCATAACTTCAACCTAGAAACAATGTAAAAATCAGAAAATGCACACAAAATTTGTGGTTGCCATTCATCAAACTTAAAAAATAATGTCTCAAACCCTCAATTAGAATTTTTGAGGGTGTATTTATACGTTTCCAACCAAAACTAACCATTTTCAACTAATTTTTGATTAGTTTGTTGAAAAAACCCCTTAACGACACTTTTTGACAAGTTGCTTGACAACCTTCTTGAGCAACTTTTACAATTTTTACAATATGGAACAACTTTAAACATTATTTGACAAATGACTTTATAAGACTCAAAAACCTCTAAAATGGTTTGATAAACCTTATTATAAGACTCAATACACAAAATAGAGAAACTATTTACAAATGGCCTCATGGAGGCAAGAAATCAAATAGGTGCTCCTGCACCGGATGGTGGATGGTATTTGTGATGTAGAGGAGGGACTGATATTTAAAAAACTATGAATAATTATAGACCCTTCACACATTGGTTCATCTCAACAAGGCCTAAAGGCTTCCTATATCACCTTGAATCATGGGAAAACATCTTAAAAGAACTCCCTCATTGAGGAAAATATGGAACATGGGAAACTTGGTTCATTCAAACCTACTACAACACCTTCTAAGGGTTCCCAATCATGCATAACCCTAATCAAGTGTTTGGCACACTAAAACATGAAAAGTAGGATAATTGCCACTATGTGGGGTCAAGGTGATGACTTCAAACAAGCAAAATAATTCTTGTCATATTAGTTTCCAGAATTATATAGGCCTCAAACAACATACCAACATGATACTTCACCCTTACATTAACAAACAATGCCTAGATCAATCACAACAATAAATGACTTAAGGTTTTCTTTACTATTTACACCCAAATGCAACATACTGTTATCAAGAACCTCTTCAAAACTGCAAATCAGATATCCTCCCTTTTCCAACATGTGGGAAGCACTAGAAAAAATATTTCCACCAACTTTCATGGTTTTTCATTAGTGGAATCTCTGCCCATCAATTTTCTTTTGTTCTTTGGAAACCGTAGGTAGGGTTTATACCTACCCGTGTCATAAAAACAACAATATCTCGCACAAAAATTGATGAAAATATACTAAACCAAGTGCATTTGAAAGCTCACTCTCTCTTATAACTTTGCCAACTAGTTTTAGGACCATGCCACATAGGTTCAATTCATACAACATGATTTATAGTTAGTTTTCATAGAAAAATGCAATGTAGAACATGGAAAATTGATGATCTTCCCATTCAAACTTCCTCCAACCTCTTGAATCAATGTTACAAGGCATATTTAACATGTCTCTATCAATCCCAACTAAAGAAACTGACCTCTAACTCCCTATTAACACAAATGACCACATTTACAACTTTTTGACAATATTTGCAACTTTTGCAACTTGACTCCAAAACATTACACAATGGATTTAAATGACTCCAAATGACTCCAAATGATTCCAAATGAATCCAAATGGTTTTACATGGCCTTATTGACACTAGAAAAATTAAAACTCAAAGCTTATCACATGACAAGAATTTGCATAAAAAAGGGTGCACCAGGATGTCCTGACATCATACTCCCCAGAGAAAAAATTCAAGCTCCTCTTGAATTAAGGCCTAAAACATTACAACCAACTAGCATCCAACATTTGAGAATTATTTTGAACTTGCCCCATCATCTGCATGATATCACCTGTATAGGGTTACAAATCATAAACCAAATCTTCAACCTTGAAATCAACTTTTCTTCTTCTCACATCTGTCCTTTGTTTGCATCTGCTAACTCTACTTTGTAGCTGCTCCCTTCCTTGTTGATGGATTGCATGCATTGCAATAGCAATTTTCTCTCCTTTAGCACCTTGTTTCATTTTGACCTTAGGTTCCCAGCATCAATTTGACCATCCACCACATGCTAATTTGGAGGTCCCTTTATACTTTTTGAGGAAATTATATACAAAGTTTGTTTTTGGGAAAAATCCCAATTATCTTTATTATAAATCATTTCAGGGTGTTGGTGGTGGCATGCCATAATAGATGTTAGGGGCCTAGGTTGATCCCTGATGCCCTGTGCATGCACAACCTCTTGTAGATCCTCCCACTCCTGCCATTCCTATACCTATGCATCATCGTGTGGTGTTATCCACATTAAGATCTTTGAGTACGCTCGCAATCAACCTTGATGAGAAGACTTTTGTGATGATAGTTGGGGCTAGAGACCATGACCACAGAGGATCATTGTATGGAGTTGTTCCTAGTACCACTCCACAAGTGTTGACACCCCATGTATGTACTAGTTGTCATCAGGTATGCTAGGGATATGACCAGGCTACACCCAGTTTGGGTGGACGTAGAGAATTTGGTGTCATCAGTTCATATGTCAAGATTTTCTTACTACAAAGCATCACCTTGCAAGAATTTTGACACAAGTATAAATATCCATGTACATGTTGAATTTATAATAATTTTTAAGCACACATATTTTTAATGAACAAATATATCAAAAAATTGCAATTTTTTAACAATAGTATTGTTTGATGTAGATGGTGACCATAGGGGCATCATCTGCTCATTGAATTTTTATGTCAACACCAGTACAAGTTGGCAAACCTTATGGGGCATTTTGATTAATTTTTTAAATATATGAAATAATTTTTTAACTCAACAATTTTTAATTTGTAATTCAATCATGAACATGTGTTTTAAATATATATGTTGGTTCAGGGGAGTCAACCAAATTCTACTTTAGTTCAACCTGAGGGGTTGTTGAGCACTCCTCCATTTTTGGGTGTCTCACATGAGGTGCAGGTACATGTATATTATAAATTATTTAAAACTATACTTACAATTTTGCATTTTTGAATTCACTATATATCAAACACGCATGTACAAGTAAATATTATAAGTGTCATGTCTATGTATGCAAGTTGACACAACCATGAGAATAGGGATCAAACACACATTTGATGTGGAAAAAATTTAGGAGACATTTTAATTTCAGGTTGTTTAAAAAAATTTCTACACATGTGTGCACAATTTGTTTATATTTTAAATATATTTCAATTTAACCCTATTGGTACACTTGAATATATATATTTTAACCTAATTCAAGTACACATGCTTTCCATTCTTTTTCTTTTACAGTATGAGACATGTCCTATAGCTGAGCATGTAGAGATAGGTCTAGGTGCACTAGAGCAGCCCAATAGAATAATTTAATTTTATGATAAATTATAAATTAAATTGCCATTAAATCATTTTTAATCGTCTTACATCTAATTTCAATTTTCTTTCTCTTGTACAGAGTGATTTAGGTCATCTAGGAAGTCCACATGGTGTGAAGACGTCTCTTGATTATATAGATGATATGAGTTAGATTATTTAATGGGTTGTATTTGATTATTTCATGGACTACATATGTACAAGTTTTATTATTTCAATATATGTTATAACATGCTCACATTTTGTTAATGCATTCAAATAACATGAGTGCATCATAACGTGCTCGTGTTTTGTCAATGCATTCAAATAACGTGAGTGCGTTATAATGCACTCACATTTTGTCTTTCTTTGGGAATCCCCAAGACTTTGGCTTAGCTTTTCTTTGGATTTCCAACCAAAAGGATTGGAAGGCCTTCCCAACATGTCCAAAGATGTGTGTTTGCATATTCTACAAAATTTCACATAATCTCGTTTGTGCTAACCATCGGGTTTGCACGTGTTTCAAGTTCGAACAAATCAAACACTTGGGTAATGTTAGGCTCTCTCTTAGCTATCTATGATGTAGTTTTTTTCACATTTTGACAATGTTAAGACTTTCATCTTTAATTTATTTTGTTTGTGTGTCTATTTTTTTGGCAAAAACCAGTGTTTGGTGTTTTTTTCATTATAAATTAACCGTTCATCGAAATTTCAAATACATCACATTTTCAGAAACTAGACTCCATTCTACACGTATTAAAAAAATGATTTTCAATTATTTTTCAAAATTTATAAGGGTAGCATGACCAAATTCTATTTTTTAGGAAGTTTCCACTCTGAAAATTAGTAAAAAATAAAATATTCATTAAAAAATTATTAGAAAAATTGAGCATAAACTGCATACTCTTAGCTAATTTCTCATCATTCATATCATCATTCATCACATCAATATTTGTAATTTTTATAGCTTTGACAAATAAAATGTTATGATTACACATAGGGTTGGTAAAAATTTACAAGTTTTGGTTAGGAGGGGCAACACACTTATTTCCTTGATCACTAACACCTCCAGTAGAAAGACAACTAGAATCAATGAGGTCTTGCACAAGATGTTTAAGATGCTTGCAATGTTCTGTATCATGTCCATTTTGTCAGTTATAATGACAATAAGAATTTGGTCTATAGTTTGTAGGTAATAGTTTATTAGGATTGGGGGTTTTAACAAGAGGCAAGGTAATCATCTTCTATTCTAAAAGTTGTGTCATTGTTATGTGAAGGGTATCGAGTAAGGGAGTGAATTATCCTTTTGAGTCCCCATAGCTAAAGGGTATCATTGCTTTTATGACATCTACTTGGTTATTAGGATTTTGAGTTATTTTTTGAGGGGATTGAATTAAAGGAAGCCTTTATTCTATTTCCTAAAAGGTTGAGAATGTTTTGGTTTGTGAACTCAGACTTCCTAGTATGGCTAGAAGTGGAATTTGTTTCTCGACTACTAATCAAGTTTTGATAATCATAGAGAGTAGTACATAAGTGCATGAATGTGGGGAATTTCATCATGGTAAGATTATATTGTATATTTTCAAATTATCTATGAACATATTTTGAAGGTGAGGGTCAAGAACCTTGACAAAAAATTGTGAATAAAGGAACTTGATAGTGGGAGATCAAATCTATAATCTTTTCTTCTTTTTGCTTACATCTCATCAAGTTGGCCAAGGTCATCTTAGGAATCATATGCACTTGGAAATGGTTTATAAATGCCTCAAGAAGTTCATTGAATGAACAAATTGAGTTGCTCGGTACTGAAGAGAACCATTCTAACGTAGTATCTTTCAAGGACCTAAGGAAAAAATTAGCCAAGAGTTTATCGTCAAGAATAAAGTCACTACATAAGGCAATATAAGTGGAAACATGGTTAGAGGGATCCCCTTCCCCCCCATATTTCTTGAATTTAGGCACCTCTACACCTTGTGGCATTGGTGTTCACAATATCTCCAAGGACAAAGGATTGATTTTGACATAATATGTAGGTGGGCCATTTTTATTTTGGTTGATGGTAGAAACTTGCTTTTGAAGGAATGAAACGGTTTGCAAAAGTTGGTTTATGAGAGGGTCATTGCTTGTATTATGAGATGGAGGTGAAAAAGGTGAAGGTGTGTATGTGTTCAAGGGACAAGTGAATGGTATGTTTATAGGTGGTAAGGTGGTAGGAGATATGATGTGCGATGCCACAAAGGTACTAGGGATGCTAGTGGAAATACCCAAGGAAGGAATCACATTACTAGTTGGTTCCATTGTTGTTGTGACTTGAGGGTTGGCATAGGTAGGAATAGAGGAAATTGTTGTGGGAGGAGGAATATGAATTCCTTCTTGGCTTGTGACATTGTTCATAGGTAAAGGATTTCTAGTGGTTGAGGTAAGGTGTTTTCCAAAGATTTGAACCATGTTACACACAAAGTCAAGTCTGTCTTCACTTTGAAGCATGCGATGAATGTTATCTATAGTAGGGATGGAAGTATTGAAATGTTGTCATTTTTCACTTGATGTTGTAGGTTTGCTAAATATTCATGAATTTGAATTATGTTTTCTTGTGGAACACTATCAATCTTTGTTTTAACATGCATCACACAACTTGAAGGCAAAGAGTTGCTAAGGATACAGTACATACCTAGTGTACTAGTGTATATACTAGGCTCATGAAAGAGCTAGAAAACCCAAGATCCACAACAATTGTGCTATCACAGGATGACATGAGTCTCGAACTTTGCCTCACTATAGTATTAGCAATAGGACACCAAATACTCATGCAAGGGCTACTAAATGCAAGATAAATGCAAATGCAATATACGATAAGTGGAATGAAATGAGTATAATAGAAACTATGTAAATTGAAACAAAAAGGTATCCATAGCAAACAGGAGCATAGAAACAAAGTTTGAAGCTGTGGAAAATGTAGTGCAAAATCTGCACTGGGACTAAATCTCCCAGAGGAGCATATGAGTCCCAGTGAGGGATTTTTTTTAAATTTTCATAAATTTTCAATTGATTTTTATGATTTTTAGGTTGTATGTGTTAGTGATCCAAATCTGCACCCTAATGCCAAGCTATGAATGAACTTAGTAGGTTTGGATATAACATGGGACTACTTTCAGGTTGTAGGTATCCTATTCAAAAGAAAACCTCCAGATTATGGGTTGGCTTCCCCTTTTTGATGCCACCTAACTACTAATTTCTGAGGTAAAGGGTAAGAAATGCATGAAAAATGAACCTAAACTGAAAATACCTAAGGTGATACACACAAAACTAACTAGGACCTAATAACAACCTATCACATTCAAATCAATATCACAGAAAGTCTATTTACACAACTCAATTCCATATGCATTTCACATAAATAATTTATAAGAAGGTTTTTTAAACAAGACCTTAGAAGGAAACAAAGATGTCTCACAACTAACTACACTATTGACTAACACAACTTATAACCTATGAACATGCATTTTTTGCTAAACAAATGCCTAAACATGAAACAAGTTTGCAAGGAACCTAGATAAATTTCACATGTCTCAAACTGATCAATCACTAACAACATACCATGAAACATGAAATGAGAAGATAAAATATGCTATCATATTAATTCATAGTTACTCACTATATATGTAGACATCTAAATTTAATCACTTCCATATGATTAAATTTACTGCCTTTCCACTTACCATATTAATATTAATTTATTAAATTAATATTATACCTTTTGTCTCATAACGGTAAAGTATTTAATTTAAAATACTTTATCTTTCACCTTATTCCTCTCTAAATTAAATAAATACGCTAATTTATTTAATTTAGTCATTTTCCCCCTTTTTTTTGATTTAAAATCAATTTAAAATTCCTCACTTTCTCTCTCCTTGTCACATCCTCCATAACCTTACTCTAATCTGAATTAATTTAATTAATTCATGATTATGATGTGCACCCTCTTAATCAGAGATTAATGTCACATCCTCCTACATTTGCCACTTGCCTCTAATCTTCCATTAATTATCCTAATCCAATGTTTGCACAACCTTAACCAAGGTCATTAGCCATTTTTAGCACCACTTTTTGGTCAATTCTTCCATTTTTCCTTTTTGGATATTGACCCCCTTTCCCATGTGAATTTTTAATTCACATTTATTGGTCCTAGGTTCCCCTCCTCTTTATGTGAATTTTTAATTCACATTTCATTCTTCCAAGGCTTCTAGAACCTTGGACTTGTCACAATCTCCACATGTGAACAAGTCCCACCTTTTACCCTCTAGATCATCCTAGGAATGTGAATTTTTAATTCACATTTATATCCCCAACCACCTTTCATTTTCCCATGTAGATTTTTGAGGAATTCCAAAATTCCTCAAATGTCTCTTTCACTCCCACTTGGGGACAAGAAATCCCTTTTTGTGGAAATCTCCTCACTCCCCAAGGTGCATGTCCTTTTTCCACCTCATGTACCTCCTTGACACTTCACTTACACCTCATATCCCCTTGTCCACTTCACCCTCCACATGTCAAGATGTGAGGGCTTGTGGGTTCTCAACCCACTATAGCCCTTCATCTTGGCCTTGTTGGAGCAATCTTGACCAGTTGAATTCTCTAGAGAATTCAAATTCTCCTATAAATACCCCCTCCTTAAGAGCATTTTAAAAACACTCAACAATCTTGCAACTAAATGCTGTCAATTTGTATTCTCAATCCTTTGCCATCATTTAGCCATCTCTCTTGATCATATTGCATATTGAATCTTGCATTTTAATCATTCAAGCAATCATCTAAGGAGCACACATATCATTCCAAGCAAGGGCCAATCAAGGAGACATCAACAACAAGGAAGGTGAAATCGTTTGTGTCTTATTATGTCCATTTTCCTTATTGTTTATCACTCTTTTGGCTAATCTTGAGGTGTCCTTGGTATCTTATCATTTCACATTTTCTTAGTTATTTTGCACATTTAAAGTAGGATAGATATTAAGGTATACATTTCTGGCACGCCCGGTGGGACCCACTAACGGATTCTTGCATTTAACCCTTGTTTTGGCTAGGAACTTTGCAGGAAAAGGTCACAGAAAGGCGGAAGCACCCCTGTTTCTGCTGCAGAAAGGCGAAAGCACCCCTGTTTCTATTGTAGAAAGGCAGAAGCGCCCTCTGTCCTACTACAAAAAGGCGGAAGCGCCCTCTGCCTTGCCACAGAAAGGTGGAAGCACCCTCTGGTCTGCTACAGGAAGGCGGAAGCGCCCTACATCTCAAAGTTTTACTTTCTTCTAATGAGTTTGCTGCAAGTAGAGATAAATTTAAAAGGTTTTTCTAACACGTTTCTCACAGTGGAAGGGGCACAACTTTCTTGCTTTTTTGGAAATCTAATAAAGTTTACTGCAGAAAGGCGGAAGCGCCCTCTAACCGTTTGTTGCAGAAAGGCGGAAGCGCACTCTAACCTCTTGTTGCAGAAAGGCGGAAGCGCCCTCTAACCTTTGCAGAAAGGTGGAAGTGCCCCCACTTTTGTTATAGAAAGGAAGAAGTGCCCCATTTTGCTGCAGAAAGGCGGAAGCACCCCTATTTTTGCTGCAAAAGGGCGGAAGCGCCCCAAAACAACACAGTTTGGAAGGTAAAACAGTCATTTTAGCTTCGTTTTTGCTCCCGTTTTTTGCTATTTTCAAGTAGTAACCCTCTAACATTGTTTTGGCAAGGATAGTGGTGTTTTTTGCTAACGTTTTACAGCATATTGTGGTGAAATTTGACCAAGGACGAAGAAGAAGATAACTAACATTTGTTTGCAGGGCCTTTTATTTGATCAGATCTGCAAAAAAATATCCTTGTTGTTTCGAAACATAGCCTAATTAGGGGAGTAAACTTCATTGCTTGCTGTGATTGTATGTTCTTGTGTTACCCAAGGGGGCATTAATTTGTTTTCGCTTTCCCCTTGCGCTTTGTGTGAGCCTGGGGAGTAGTTGGAAACGGTTAGTGTCTTCTTTCTAGTGGGACCTGCTTGGGGTTTTCATCACCCCAAGGGACAATTCCAACCACGTGTACTGGTGGGGTATATAAAGGGGGGAGAATAAAAGTTGTACCCCAATCCAGTCTTGTCGTAATTGGCGGAGCGTCGAAGCAAGGGTGATACCTAGATAGATGTGAAGAGTTGGTCCGAGCCTTTCAGTATCTCGCTGGGGTTCTCGATTCATGCTTGTGATGGACTGGTGTTCACGGTTGTGCCTCACGTACCGAGAGTATATCGAGGACTCCCTAGAAGCCTTGTGCATCCTAGATTAAGACTTTGCCTTGCCATACCCTTAATATTAATCATAGGATTGTGCTTGCTTGAAGTGTTTCCTTGTGAAAAGTTTGTCAAATCTTTTGATACTTTGGCCTTACTTCATCATTTTGCGTCCTTGCCATATCCTTTTCTGCCAAAACCAAACTCTGTCCTACCGCAAAAAGGCGGAAGCGCCCCTGTTTCTGCCACAGAAAGGTGAAAACGCCCCTATTTCTGCTACAGAAAGGCGGAAGCACCCCTGTTTCTGCTGCAAAAAGGTGGAAGCGCCCCTGATTCTACTACAGAAAGGCGGAAGCGCCCCTGATTAACTGCAGAACGCTGTCTATGCCCCTGATTTTGCTGTCAATGCCCTAATTCTTGCTGCAGAGGGGCGGATTTGCCCTCCTGGACACCTGAAAGTACCCCATTTGGATTCATTTAGCCTCTAAATCACCACTTAATCATTCCCAACCATTATCCCATCATCCTAAGTCTCCATTTTGTCATTCCAAGCCTCCCGAAACCTCCATTTTATCCATTTAAACCTCCATTCTATCACTCCAAATTTTCGTTAACCATTATAAATCCTCGTTCATTCTCCACGAATCAGTTTTAATCCACCTTTTCACTTTAATTTTTCATTCACAAGTCCATACCCTCACCTAATAAACATTGCAACTTCACCATTCACATCCTCAAACACCGTCCATAGCCAAACCGTCCTAACCTTGTATTACAAAGTGGCTACCCAAATTGACTATAGCACTTGAGGTTGATTATTAGTCTTTAACTTCAACCCCAATCAATTCGCTTTCATCTTAAGGTGAATTCGGTGTTGTAAGTTATCATCCTCGGCCCAATCAATCCATTCCTAGCTTAAGGTGGATTCAGTGCCGTAATCATTCTATTAATCAATCAAAGCTCTAGGGTCAAATAAAGGTAATCTCACGTGATCAAGCTTAAGGTCTCTCTCTCACACTCTCTCACATCTTTCATCATCCAACCATACCCATCCAATAGTCTAAATCCAAATCCAATCTAATTCAAATCCAATCCAATCTAATTCAAATCCAATCCAATCAAATCCAATCAAATTCAAATCCAAATCCAATCAAATTCAAATCCAATCCAATCTAATTCAAATCTAATCCAATCAAATTCAATCAAATTCAAATCCAATCCAATCTAATTCGATCCCATCCCAATCTAATTCAAATCCAAATCCAATCAAATTCAAATCCAATCCAATCTAATTCAAATCCAATCCAATCAAATCCAATCAAATTCAAATCCAATCCAATCTAATTCGATCCCATCCCAATCTAATCCAAATCCAAATCCTAATCCAATCAAATTAAATCCAATAAAAAATCCAATCCAATTGAAAGCGTATCCAACCAAATCCGATCCAATCCAACCAAATCCAATCCAATCAAAATCAAATCCAAATCCAAATCGTATCCAATCCAATCAAATCCAAATCAAATCCAAATCAAATCCAAATCCAAATCGTATCCAATCCAATCAAATCCAAATCAAATCCAAATCAAGGCCAAATCTAATCCAAAGTCCAATCCAAATCAAGTCCAACCCAATCTAATCCAAAACCAATCCAATCGAAATCCAATCCGATCCAATATATCCTAACAAAATTTGATCCAAATCCAAACCCCATCCAAATCACACCTTATCCAATCACAATCAAATCATTGGACAAAGACATTAATCTACTCATCTAGCATTTGCATGCCCATTCAGACCCGTTCACAGGCAAAGAAAATGGCCGACCGTCAAGCTCAGAATGCCTAATCAAACAACCCCCAAGATCCCAAAAACACAATCAATGTCTCATCAGATCCTAACAAGGGTACCAACATCTCTCATGATCCTCATAACGGTACTTCATCACATTCTAACACTGAGAATCAGAATAACTCGCCACATGGTGAAGAGAGTATGGTTAATCAACCTGAACTCACACTTGAGGAACATTTTAGTAATCCTGCCAATGTACAAATGACTGACCGTTTGCTTGAGAAACATGGTGAAGAAATCTTGGCCCACTTAATTGAGAAGGGTGTCAAACCCCCCTCAAATGTTGACTTATCCAAATATAGGGGTGCCCCATCTAACGTACTCCAAGAATCCCAAGATGCACCAGAAGGTTCATACTTCTCCAATGTTCCTCCAGTAGAGAGTTGGCATCAACTTGAATTTGGCAACGCCGTTCTTTATAAGGTTAACTATCCCCCACACACTTCGACCTCAGCTATAGGAGGACCTCAAGTGCCTGATCCCAATAATCCTTTTGCTTATGGCATGCCACAAAACGTCCCACAACCTCCGCCATTAACACTAATCGCACCCCCCCTTCGAACCCACCTACAGTCAACATTGGGGGCACCTCCTTTTCTACATCACTTCCGCCTCCCAGGACCACCAACATACCACCTCAATAGGTTCACCAATCTACCATTCCGCCTCAATTACCTCCACAGGGCACACCCCAGCTGAACATTCTGAGCGGAACCCAACAACCCCCTTTACAAAATACGCCTACGCAACCTCCGCCATCTCATCCGCAACAAATTATACACAATACTTTGGCCTCTTCACAACAACCATCCTACCAATCACAAGGCAATCCATCTCAACCTACTGCCCAAACCATATCTCCCTTTCTCGTGTCCCTTTTGTGTCCAAAGGTCCAACCACAACATAATATCCCACCTCAGTCCATACAACACTCGATGCCACAACAAAAACCTCCACAACACTACTACTATCATAATCAACAACAATTTCACCAACAACCATTTTACACGACCTCCCAACCATCACAACAATACCCTCAATACCAACAAACCAATACGCAATGTCCTATCCAAGTTCCTCAACAACCTACCCCACACGTTTACCAAACAAATTCATATTATGCCCCACAACAACAACTCCCATATCAACAAAATCCCCCATCTTACCAGCAAGTCACGTCATCATCCAATCATCCAAACCCATATTTCAATGATTCGACACCCTTTCAACAAGATCCCTCATCTTTCTATCATCAATATCCCCCCAACCCGCCACCAGCTAACTCGGATTTGTTGGAAATCAAAGCCACACTTAAGGATCTTCAAGCTGGGACTACAAAACAATCATTCAAATTTGAAGATATATGCCCATATCCGTTTGATCCCTCCATCTCATTGGTCCCATTTCCTAAACATTTCGAGATTCCAAAATTTGACAAATACAAGGGAGACAAAGACCCAAAGGCTCATTTGCAGGAATTTTATTCACAATGTCAAGAAGTCATGTACAGTGATAACTATCTCTTGCGCTTGTTCCCACGAAGCCTAGCAAGCCATGCCCTAGATTGGTTCATGACTCTTGAAAAGGGGTCCATAAAAAATTTTGCAGACTTATCAGAAAAGTTTGTATCTTACTTCTCTTTCAATTTACGGAAGGATACGAACACCTTAGACCTCCTAAAAGAGAAACAACGTGATGGAGAAACTTTTACCAGCTACCTCCAATGGTGGCGTGCATTAGCTAGTCGCATGAAAAATCCTTTGAAAGAAAAAGACATGGTCACCCTTTTCGTGGAAAATTCTCATCCTGACATGGCCCACAATTTTAGACTACACTGTGTCACCACTTTTGCCGAGATAGTGGAAAAGGGACCCATCCTCGAACGTGCCCTTACTGCCAAAGGTCACATCAAAATACACAGTCACGATAAAGAAAGGTCATTTGGAGATAAACCATGGTTCTGGAATAAGAACAAGAATGTGGTTAATGATAGTGTGATAGACACCAAACATGTCCAAGTGGCTAATGCATCCCAAAAGCAACAGCAGTCTATACCCAATGCCATATCAGTACCCCAGGGGGCACCTCGTCGCCCTCAACAGGCAAACCAAAAGAATAAGGGGAATACCAAAGGTCAATACGACCAATTGGGTGAACCCTTAAGTGTGGTTTTTAATAAATTGTTACAAATCAATTACCCCATCGCATGCCCTGTCACCAAGCCATTCGATGAATCCAAACCCAAGCTGGCATGGTTTAAAGATAATGAGTATTGTGACTTTCATAAAATCAAGGGACACTCCTTGAATAAGTGTCAGGGTTTAAAAAATTATGTCCAAGATCTCATCGATCGAGGAGATATCAAGGTTGACCCTAGTCAACCTTTGTCGTCCAATGCTCAACTACAAATCTATCAAAACGCCTTCCCAAACCATAGTCAAGGGCCTAGCACCTCTAATAGTAATCCTCAAAACAACAGCACTAATAATGTGAATTACAAGAATGCGCCCTTCAATTATGAAGGTGTTATTCATTACATTGAGCAGGTGGAACCCCGAGTATCCATGATACACGTTAAAGCCAAAGACCCTCAATGTGCTGTAACTACACGACGCGCCCGCATCACCATCCCTGCAGCCTCTGCACCCATCCAACCCACTCCTATAAACTCTCAATATAACATCCTTGATCACCTAAGGAAGACCCCTGCTCATATCTCCATTTTGGATTTGCTTAAGTCTTCCCTCATACATCAAGAAATCCTCAATAAAGCCTTGCAGGAGACCCATGTACCAAATGAAAAAAAAAAATCAAAAAAGTATGAAAAAATCCAAAAAATAGTAAAGATAAATAAATCCATCCTATGGTAAAAACCACCTCTTGGTGGCACCTTGGATAAGTATGGATGGTGAAAACCTGGTAACAGGTGTCATCCATAGAGGGCTTAATCATTATCTACCCGACATCCTAGTTATTTTATGTTGTCATCCGCACTATCATCCCCACCCACATCAGTCTAGGCCACTTGGTATGTGTTGATTGAGCACTAGACGACCTACCTTACATATCCCTCATCCTGAGCTTCTTTATATCCCACTTTGAGCTTATGTCCTTCGCTCCCTTTGTCGGTCGGTCTATGTCGTCTTGTAGAACCATCCATTGTGTCGGTCTCCATCTAGGATCCATTCTCCTGCGTCACTTTTTTGAACTACGTCGCCCCTGCACTGTCACGTAGGCAAGGCTGATCACTCGATCTGCCTCCGGGGCACTTTTGGATCAACCTTGTTTTGGTCCTCCATCGCTTTGTCTTCACCAGTCCCTTTTCGCTTTTATCCATGGTCTTTTTATCGAACTACATTGCCCCTGTGCTTTCACGTAGGCAAGGTTGATCATTTGATCCTCCCCTGGGGCATTAGTCTGTCGCTTGTTGTATCCTTCATCATCGGTCACCATTGTCTTCTTTCCGCTTTATCCACGGTCTTTTTCCCTGAACTACAAGGGCTTTGCGCTTTCACGTAGGCAAGGCCAATCTCTGATCGGCCCCCGAGCCCCTAGGTCTTTAGGTTGTGGCTTGTCTCCCTTGTGTTGTGTCATCAAGCTATGCCTTTATCTGGCTGATCCTTAACAAAAAAAACCCACTTGTACCAACGAATCTGATCAATTTTGAATATCCTATATCATATCGATCTCTTCACTTAGTATCCATTATAGGTCTCAGCAGGATACATCCTTCCTAACAGACCTCATCAATTCCATCTATCCCCTTGATCCTATGGCAATGGACATTTGAAATTGATTGCGATCTTTTGATGCTTTTGGTTTTTGTTTATCATTTGAGCTCCCTATGATCACTTGTCAAGGCCACCATAATCCATCATATTATGGCGTGTTTTGAATGATCTACATAGGGGCAAATCTTGATCTTTTCTTTGATTGTGTCTTCTCGGTTGTTCCACATAGTACCCACCAAGATCCTAGAGGTCTTGTGTTATGTTGGGGCATCCTTTCGTGCTTGTGGTTATCTCAATACCGGACCCGAACAAGGTCTTCATGACTTTGGGGGTATTGGGATAGCCTTCTTGTCTAGCATGTTTGTCTCATGTATTAGACACTAATCTACCTTGGTCCTCCATACCTTGGTGTATCGTGTCTCATGCTATAGCAAAAACCAGTGCTCCAAAGATGGTAAATTGAATTAGGATTGCATTTTTCATACTGATTGCATTCACACTCACCCTATGGTTTTGGTTGTACAAATATTTTCCCCCATTCTTTTCCATTCTTCTCAGGATATTGATGCCTTTTGACAGATGCCAAATGACATCCATCTTCACCATCACTCCATACCCACCTCCCGTCATCATGACAGTTCTTATTGGCACTTATGGCCGTGTGTTATTTCCTCTAAAATTACAAAAATATTATGCCATACATCCATCGTCACTTGCATCACATGTTAGGTCCATAACACCTGCATCACGAAGTGTTAGACGCATAATACATCACATCCTGCATATATATAATATTCATACAAAATCCATCATACACATATACATACATGACAAATAAATCAACTAGGCATCCATATATATAAATCATCATATATCCCATAGGTGCACATATCATATCACCATGCATCAATAAAACTATTCATATTCCATAAGTACATATATCCAATTATCCACATAAACATCTCAATAAACCAACGCATAAGCATAAATAAACACAAGCATAATTATTCATATAAAATTATTTGTATTCCAATCATCCATGTGAACATTTCATATCATGAACATGAGCATAAATAAACCAACACATGAACATAAATAAACCACTGCATCCATCCATATAAACATGTAATACCATATACACATGCATATAATCACCTATCTACATGGTGTCAATAAGAACTATCCCATATCAAAATAATATAATGTCTGTCACATGTCCATCATACATCACATAATAAAATACAAAATCCAGAGATATAGAACCTCTCTGATCTCTGTCAAAAAAATCCTACACACCCCATCCTGCATCTGTCAAAAACTCAGTAGCCTGTCACCTCCCAAATGAACTCCCCACATCTGATCTCTGTGGAGACTCAGGTCCTGCTCCTCTGCCTGGTGAAACACCTGGTGAATCACTAAAACCACATGTCCGTGTCCCTAATGACTAAGATGGCGCTGGCATCTGAGGTGTCTACCTGGTATAATGGAATAACCGCTGAGACGGGTCTGGAACTGAATGGTAGTATGCGGCCATCCAAAATCCTACCTCTCTCATGTTCTCCTCTCGCTCTGCAACCTGTACCCAAGTGAAATTCCGCTCCTGCCAATTTCTATCTCGATCCCTAGTGATAGCTCTCCTCTCCTGCTCCCAAGCCTCCTGAGCTAACCGACACTGTGCCAAATCTGCCTGTAATCTATCCCTCTCTCTCTCCACCATCTGCATATCTGCTCCTGGAATCCCACCCATACCTTGACCTGTCGGAGTCATCACAACATCCCTCTCTACCTGTAGGGTCTGCATCCACATCGTTGCTGCATCCCTATCTCTCTCAGCCCCCTGCGCCTGAGCCACTACTGCGTCTCTATCCCTCTAGAGAGCCTGTACCCTCAGCTCTACCAAATCTCTCTCTCCGGAGAGTCACTACTTCTGCCACTGCCTCATCTCTCCCCCTCTGTAATGACTATATCTCTGCCTCTGCTGCAACTCTCTCACTCTGATGGCATGCCTCCGCCGCATCCCTTTCTGCCTCCATAACCTGCACCTGCGCCTGTGTTGTGTCTCTCTTAGCCCACATAACTCGTTCCTGCTCTACTGCCACGACCTCCCTCTGCTACATCAACTCCATATCTCCAAGTGCCTGCTCAAGACAATGTACCCTTTCCTGAAGCTCGTCCCAGTCTCGCTCGAGATCTCCTGATTGCTGACTAGTGCACCCTGCTCCCTAATCAGTTCCCTGTTCTGTCCTCTCCTCGGGCTCTCCCCTAGCCTGTAAAACCATGACCTCTGCCTGTAACCTGTCGTGGTCCCATGTCATACTAGTCAACTCACTCCGTATCCTCTGCACCTTTGCCTGTGCCCTGTCCCTCTCCCTCGCTGCTCCTGCTAGCTGGAAAGTAATGGCATCATAATCTATCAATGCCTCCTGCTCTACTCTGGCTAGCTCAACCTCTAGAATCCTCACTCTCCGCTCCGCCATCTGTACTCTCGCCTCTGCTCCCTTTTCCTGCACAATGGGATCCTCTGGTACATATGGAATCAACGCTAGTGCATCTGCTGCCGCAACATCCTCTACCCCTGCATCTCTGTCAACATCCATCACCTCCTCCTCCTCAACCACCAGCTCTATCCCATCATCCCCATCATCCTCCCCATCCCCCTCCCCATCCACCCGCTCTAACTCCTCCTCCTCACCTGCTGGATGCTCCCTATCCCCCTACTCCTGTCCCTCCTCATGGTCCTCCGTAATTCGGCGAATGTGAAATCATCCCACCTCTCCCTGTCTCTCAACCATGAATCGATGTCGTGGTGACCTCCTCTCTTCTCCTGTTGCTGCTATGACCGCCCCCTCCTCTCTGCTCTCTGACTCTTGATGCCCCCCATGACTCTCTACTGTCGAATGAACCCGCAACCGCCATGGCTGCCCATGCCGACCTACCACAAACTGTCTCATCCCCTCCTCTGCAGCACCCCTCGCACCTACCACCTCCACCTCCTCCATATCGTCAACATCCATCACCTCCTCCACCCTTTGCTCCCTCTGAGCTCTCTGTGGCTGCCCCCTCTCCCGCTGCCGACCCTCTCTGGCCACCCTCTGCTCCCCCTGAGCTCTCTGTGGCTGCCCCCCCTCCCGCTACTGACCCTCTTTGGCCACCCTCTACTCCCCCTAAGCTCTCTATGGCTGCACCCTCTCCCGCTGCTGACCCTCTCCCCGCCCTCGTCTCTGATGTCCCCTCCTCCTCCCTGCTCTACCCGCCTCCTCTCTCTCTCCCCTCTGGCTCCTCCTGTCCCCCCTCGTCTACCACCACCGCCTCTCCTCTCCTTCGTGGTATCTACTCCTCTGCTGGTCTGGCACTTGCTACCCTCAACCTAGGCCGCGCAAGCGTAATCCTCTCCCATAACCTGTTCTGAAACCACCTCTGATATCGCGCAGTCACCACTGGTACCTGCTCTCCTCCTGTCCTCCCTGGATAAGCCTTCTATCCTGCGGCCATCCATGATGCCCTGGCTGTCGCTGGTGATATGCGGCCTCCCCATGGTACCTCTCTACTATACCGCCGAAACAAGATTAGCGCTAACGAAATATCTTGAATCAAACCAAACTGTCTATGCACTCTGTCCGGTCGATGAGACTCTACTATGCGTGGTAGTGGACCAATAATAAAACATCAGCTCAGAAAATATCCCTCATGCCTCCCAATATCTGACCATCCCCTGAACTGACGCACCCTATATGGCCGCCACTCTATCTCTCCTGAACGTAGATCATCAAAGGCTCTCCTCCACCCCTCCATCCCCCTTGCATCTCCAAGCGGAAAATCCACCCTCTCTCCTCCCCATACTTCCATGCCACCGGCTCCCGGTCATCCACCGTCCTCCTCCTCACCACTATCGGCCTAGTCACTGCAATATGTTCCCACACCCAAACCTGCAGTAGTGTCACATGTGTCACGCTCGATATCTGCCGATAGCAGATACTGTGCATATCTCTATACAACTGCACCAATACACGGGAACCCCACGAAAACGGTCCCCCCCGCCACTCAATAATGTGGCGGATCACCTCCATATACCACAGGCTACATATCCGTTTGCTCCGATCTGGCAGCAATATCCCACTAATCAGGCCACACAAAAATAACGGTAAGGCTGGCACACCCACTACCAAACATCCGTCCAAATCCAATTGCCCCTTCACCAGGGGCAACCTCACATCACCAAACAAAACTCTCAATGTCTTGTCTAACGCTGCCCCTGTGGATACCACCTCGCTCACTAATCGACCCACAATCGGTAGCCTCAGGATGCACCACACATCCTCCAATGTCACGGTCATCTCTCTTATCGGGAAATGAAACGTCGACGTCTTTGAGATCCACCTCTCTATCAATGCGGTCAACATTGCCGCATGTGCCCTGACCTCTGGAAACCGCACACAGTGACCTAGCCTTGCCGGGTCTAGCGCCGCCTGGTCCTCCCCATTCATTGCCGCTATCGTCACCGCCATCACCTCCGATCGTCGCTCATGCACGCGTAACCGGTCAAAACTCTGCATCAACAAACACACTTATCATTTTTTTTCTCAGTCTTTCTTTTCTCCATCTTTCCCTTTTTTTCTCTCTTTTTCTCCCCCTACTGATTTCCCTCCCGCTAAGGTAATCGCTCATTCACAGACGGCGTAATCACCATGACAAGGAACTGGGCTGTCCAGAGACGGCATCGGCTTTCGCTGATTGGGCGGAACTGCTCGGCAGTTCGCCTGCTGTTACGGAACTGGCTGGGCATGGGCGGTTCACTGGCGAAGTGTGTTTTCCCGCTCACAGACAAGGGTGAGACCTCGCTCGCTGCCATGAACTGCAATTGCATAAGGGAAGTTCCCGCGCTTGGGCTAAACCACCAGCCCAATGGGCGGTTCATTTCACCAAGGTGGCTGGGCGCCACCCAAGGGTGGTCAACTGTACATGAACTGCCTGCTGGCCGACGGGGCGGAAGCGCTGGGGGCGCGCCGCAGACGGGTGGCCCCACCCCGCGGTGGGGCAGACGTGCCCTTCCGTGGGTGGGTGGAATCGTCCCGTGCTGGGCTGGCGGCGCTCTGGGTTGGGGCAGCTACGCCCCGCCTAGGTGCGCTTTGTTCCTCAATTTCCGGTCCATTCTGGACTTTTTCTCGGTAAACTAACTAAGACCCATTTTCCTAAATTATTTCCCCGGCAAAACCCATGTTTTCAAATTTTAATTTTTTACATAAAACATGCGTAAATTGAATTTGAGGGTTTTCTTGCTACTCACCTCTTCTCCGCCTGCACCCCCGTTGAACATTGCATGAATCTCATCCGCCTAGTGCACGATCGTAGTGTCATTGTCTGTCGGCATCGTGTCTCCTCGTCGGTCTTCACACCTCTCCTCTCTTCCTCTCAACTGCTATAGTGAAAATGACCCAGGTAATTTTCGAATTACCTTTTTAACCCCCTTCCTCCAAAAATGTATTTTTTACCTTTTATTTAACTTTTTATTCCTCCAACTAATCCCAAACTTCACGAGGCTGCCATTCGCAAACCGTGCGTCAGATCAACTCCATTCAAAAGCCAAAATTGCTTGGTTTTCTGAGCTCTATCCAACGGTATCATCCTTTCCTTCCTATCGAGACGTCATCTGGGAACCCCATTTTCCCTTCCCCGACCGCCCTCTCGAGGGGGCATACCCTCTTACCATTTCTCCATCCCTTCAGCCTGGTCATTGGGGCATCATTAACTTTTCCCACATCAGGGGCATCACCATCTGTCATCTCTTTCCTCATTCGCATTTTATTTTTCTTCGAAACACTGTTATTCTAACAGTATTTCGAAGAGGGGCAAAATGTAGACATCTAAATTTAATCACTTCCATATGATTAAATTTACTGCCTTTCCACTTACCATATTAATATTAATTTATTAAATTAATATTATACCTTTTGTCTCATAACGGTAAAGTATTTAATTTAAAATACTTTATCTTTCACCTTATTCCGCTCTAAATTAAATAAATATGCTAATTTATTTAATTTAGTCATTTTCCCCCTTTTTTTGATTTAAAATAAATTTAAAATTCCTCACTTTCTCTCTCCTTGTCACATCCTCCATAACCTTACCCTAATCTGAATTAATTTAATTAATTCATGATTATGATGTGCACCCTCTTAATCAGAGATTAATGTCACATTCTCCTACATTTGCCACTTGCCTCTAATCTTCCATTAATTAGCCTAATCCAATGTTTGCACAACCTTAACCAAGGTCATTAGCCATTTTTAGCACCACTTTTTGGTCAATTCTTCCATTTTTCCTTTTTGGATATTGACCCCCTTTCCCATGTGAATTTTTAATTCACATTTATTAGTCCTAGGTTCCCCTCCTCTTTATGTGAATTTTTAATTCACATTTCATTCTTCCAAGGCTTCTAGAACCTTGGACTTGTCACAATCTCCACATGTGAACAAGTCCCACCTTTTACCCTCTAGATCATCCTAGGAATGTGAATTTTTAATTCACATTTATATCCCCAACCACCTTTCATTTTCCCATGTAGATTTTTGAGGAATTCCAATTTTTTTTAAATGTCTCTTTCACTCCCACTTGGAGACAAGAAATCCCTTTTTGTGGAAATCTCCTCACTCCCCAAGGTGCATGTCCTTTTTCCACCTCATGTACCTCCTTGACACTTCACTTACACCTCATATCCCCTTGTCCACTTCACCCTCCACATGTCAAGATGTGAGGGCTTGTGGGTTCTCAACCCACCATAGCCCTTCATCTTGGCCTTGTTGGAGCAATCTTGACCGTCGAATTCTCTAGAGAATTCAAATTCTCCTATAAATACCTCCTCCTTAAGAGCATTTTAAAAACACTCAACAATCTTTCAACTAAATGCTGTCAATTTGTATTCTCAATCCTTTGCCATCATTTAGCCATCTCTCTTGATCATATTGCATATTGAATCTTGCATTTTAATCATTCAAGCAATCATCTAAGGAGCACACATATCATTCCAAGCAAGGGCCAATCAAGGAGACATCAACAGCAAGGAAGGTGAAATCGTTTGTGTCTTATTCTGTCCATTTTCCTTATTGTTTATCACTCTTTTGGCTAATCTTGAGGTGTCCTTGGTATCTTATCATTTCACATTTTCTTAGTTATTTTGCAAATTTAAAGTAGGATAGATATTAAGGTATACAGTATAATATTTAATCTTAGTTGTACAATACTACTCCATGTTGAAAAATAACTCCAAAAAAGAAAGCTATCACTCTGCTGGAAAGAAAGAACTCCCTCCAAAATGAAAAAAATAAGCTACTTAAGCAAAACCCATCAAAACCCCTCACACATGTCCATCTAGAAGGTTCTGGTTAGATGCAGGAATGAGGCCAAAAAAGAACCTTCTAAAGTCACTCCAAAAAGTCCTCCAAACAGTCAAGGTCAAGCCAAGACCATAGTCATGCCAAAAGTGTGACAAAATAGCCTCCAAAGTAGCACATGTTTCTCCAAAACAGTCAAAACCTCCACTCACACACTCTCCTCATGTCTGCAAGTCATCATTTTGTCTCCAAACTTTGACCCATGCAATATATGTGTTTTGAAAACAGAAGACTCCAAAAGGCATTAAGGATAATAACTTGATTAGGTGATGCATAATACACCACTTAATCAAGTTATTTTACATTTCAAAGAAAAAATATAAGAGGTCTCCACCACCTCTTTGAATTACATTACATTTGCAATAAAAAGACATGATAAAAGTGATTTGCAAATCACTTAAATAATATCTTTATAATTTGAAATAAAATGCAACATATAATGTTATATCAAAATGCTTTCAAAAGTATTAAACAAGATAAAAAAAACTCCAAGGCACTTGATCATTTCCACTCTACCTCCATTTTGCACTTCAAGGCCATAGATGGTCAATATTTTTTGATTTTCAAAGGCAAAATAAAGGCCCAAATTTGGTGCATATGATCATGAAGGGCCTCCACACTTCATGGAAGGAATATTCTAAAAGTCTTGCAAGCATCTCATGTTTTGAAAGGAAAGGCATATTTCACATGTCTCAAAAGCAACATATGACCAAATGTCAAAGTCATAATATATTTGGCTTGGATTTGAAACACTTAGCAATTTTTGACAAGGCATCAAGTTTACAAGGAAAGAATTTTCCTAAATCATTAAACCCCCATTCGACCCCCATAACAAATTAATATGTGTTTCATATTTTTAAACATGGAACAAAATTCCCATTTGTCATCAAAATAGGGTCAAACCATAAGCAAAAAAAGATGGAAAATGTGGAAAAAAAAACATCATTTTTACCATTGAGCATTTTGGCAGAGACATGCTACCGCCATAGGGTTTGGAGTTTTGCACATAAAATGGAGATCTTGACTGGTTTCTTGGCAATTGCTGATGAAAAATGCATGTAACAATAGGTAAAATGCATTTATTTGTGTCAAACTATGTTTCATCACTTTTTTGAAGGCCATTTTGAGTTCAATTAGCCGCGACCATAGAGATGTTCTGACTATTTTGTTTCATTCTTTTTTCTTTTGTGGTTGATTCATTTTCTTTAGCTACTATGAGAAGCATTAAATGGAGCTTTTGGTAAAAGAAAAAAGCTTGAAAGTTGCAAAAATGTGAGCAAAAGCTCCAGGTACGCCTTGAATCAACTCCATTCCTCTTAGATTTTGAGCAACACATCTCACTTCAAGCCTCCATTATGACTAATAAAGAAGAAATTGTTCATTTCCTTCTGCATTTTCTTTGAAAGAAGAAAACCCAAATCTTTTCCATTGTTTTTGAAGAGCTTCTAACCATTGAGGCTGCGACCTGAGAATGGAATATGGTTTTTTGGATTTTTGTCATTTCTCCTATAGAAGTAAAAAAGAATGAAATAGGCTCTCATATTTGTTACTTTCCTTTAAAAGGAACCATACTAGCCTTTTGAAGCTCGAATGCCAAGTGGGTCTCTGTCATTTTGAATTTCCACGCCGCGAGTGTAAGAGATAGAATGGTTTTTCATATCTTTCCCTTTTTCTTTAAAACTCCATGATGGCTTCTTCTAAAAACACTTTATTTTTGACATTCATAAAAAAAATCTAGATGGGTTCTCTCAAATTGCAGCAAGATTATGATTTATTAAAAAAATCCCAAGTGGGTTTTGGTGTTTTTGTGATGAAAAGACCTTTACAGGTCATAGCCATGAAAATGTAACTAAACCCTTGCATTATGTATTTGCATTTTTTGATAATATTGTTCAAGATCATAACTTTGTATTTGCATTTTTTTTATAAGATTGTTCAAGATCATAACTCTGTATTTGCATTTTTTTGATAATAAACCCCATATGGGTTTTCTAAATTTTGCAAAACAGATCCAGATTTCTTGTTTTTTGATGCCATGAGAATGTAACTAAACCCTTGGAAAATCACCTCGATTATAATATGAATGAGATTTCTTGAGAGAGTGATCAACTGAAACAAGAACCACCCCTTTCTCTTTGTATTTGCATATTTTAATCAACCCAGATGGGATTCTTGTATTTTGCAGAAAAAAAGATTTACTTAGCCACGACCTCCAATAATGAATGAAATGGGTTTCCACTTTGATTGTTCTTTTTGAGAACAACTCTATGTAATTCTCCTTTTATTTCTAGAACTTGTGATAACCCATATGGGTTCCTCCATTTGTGAAAGAAAACTTAGTTTTTAAAGAACCAGATCTTCTAAGGAATAAAATTGTCCCTCCTCAGTCCTCAAATCCAAATTTGCACCCTAATGCCAAGCTATGAATGAACTTAGCAGGTTTGGATATAACATGGGACTGCTTTCAGGTTGTGGGTGTCCTATTCGAAAGTATACCTCCAGATTATGGGTTGGCTTCCCTTTTTTGATGCCACCTAACTACTGTTTTTTGAGGTAAAGGGTAAGAAATGCATTAAAAATGAACCTAAACTGAAAATACCTAAGGTGATACACCAAAAACTAACCAAGACCTGATAACAACCTATCACATTCAAATCAATATCACAAAAAATCTATTTACACAACTCACTTCCATATGCATTTCACATAAATAATTTATAAGAAGGTTTTTTAAATAGGACCTTTAGAAGGAAACAAAAATGTCTCACAACTAACTGCACTATTGACTAACACAACTTATAATCTGTTAACATGAATTTTCTGCTAAATAGATGCCTAAATTGAGACAAGTTTGCAAGGAAAGATAAATTTCACATGTCTCAAACTGATCAATCACTAACAACATACCATGAAACATGAAATGAGAAGGTAAAATATGTTATCATATTAATTAAAACTTACTCATTGTATAACAGTCCATTTGAGTTACAATACTAGTCCATGTTGAAAAATAACTCCAAAAATCAAAGCTATCACTTTGTTGGAAAGAAAGAACTCCCTCCAAAATGCAAAAACCAAGCTACTTAAGCAAAACCCATCAAAACCCCTCACACATGTCCATCTAGCAGGTTTTAGTCGGATGCAATAATGAGGCCAAAAAGGAACCTTCTAAAGTCACCTCCAAAAGTTCTCCAAACAATCCAAGGTCAAGCCAAGACCATAGTCATGCCAAAAGTGTGACAAAATAACCTCCAAAATAGCACATGTTTCTCTAAAACAGTCAAATGCTCCACTCACACACTCTCCTCATGTCTACAAGTCATCATTTTGTCTCCCAGCTTTGACCCATGCAATATGCATGCTTTGAAAACACAAGAATCCAAAAGGAATTAAAGATAATAATTTGATTAGGTGATTCATAATACACCACTTAATCAAGTTATTTTACATTTCAAAGAAAAAATATAAGAGGGCTCCACCACCTCTTTGAATTACATTACATTTACAATAAAAAGACATGATAAAAGTGATTTGTAAATAACTTAAATAATATCTTTATACTTTGAAATAAAATGCAACATATAATGCTCTATCAAAATGCTTTCAAAAGCATTAAACAAGATTAAAAAAAAACTCCAAGGCACTTGATCATTTCCACTCTACCTTCATTCTGCACTTCATGGCCACACATGGTCAATATTTTCTGATTTTCAAAGGCAAAATAAAGGCCCAAATTTGGCCCATATGATCATGGACCTCCACACTTCATGAAAGGAATATTCTGAAAGTCTTGCAAGCATCTTACATTTTGAAAGGAAAGGAATATTTCACATGTCTCAAAAGCAACATATGACGAAAGGTCAAAGTCAAAATATATGTGGCTTGACACACTCCTCATGTTTCATTTTGAAACACTTAGCAATTTTTGACAAGGCATCAAGTTTACAAGGCAAGAATTTTCCTAAGTCATTAAACCCCCATTCGGCCCCCATAACACATTAATATGTGTTTCATTTTTTAAAACATGGAACAAAATTCCCATCGGTCATCAAAATAGGGTCAAACCATAAGCAAAAAAAGATGGAAAATGTGAAAAAAAAACATCATTTTTACCATTGAGCATTTTGGCAGAGACATGCTGCCACCACAACATTTGGAGTTTTGCATAGAAAATGGAGATCTTGACTAGTTTCTTGGAAATTTTTGATGAAAAATTGCATGTAACAATAGGTAAACTACATTTATTTTTGTCAAACTGTGTTTCGTCACTCTTTTGAAGGCCATTTTGAGCTCAAACAACCATGGCCATAGACATGTTCTGACTATTTTGTTTCATTCTTGTTCTTTTGTGGTTGATTCATCTACTTTAGCTGCCATGAGAAGCATTATATGGAGCTTTTGGTAAAAGCAAAAAGCTTGAAAGTTGCAAAAATGTGAGCAAAAGCTCCAGGTACACCTTGAATCAACTCCATTCCTCTCAGATTTTGAGCAACAAATCTCACTTTGAGTCTCCATTATGACTAATAAATTAGAAATTGTTCATTTCCTTCTGCATTTTCTTTGAAAGAAGAAAACCCAAATCTTTTCCATTGTTTTTTAAGAGCTTCTAACCATTGAGGCCACGACTTGAGAATGGAATATGGTTTTTTGGTTTTTTTTCATTTCTCCTATAGAAGTAAAAAATAATGAAATAGGCTCTCATATTTGTTACTTTCCTTTAAAAGGAACCATACTAGCCTTTTGAAGCTTGAACCCCAAGTTGGTCTCTATCATTTTGAATTTCCCGGCCGCGACTGTAAGAGATAAAATGGTTTTTCACATCTTTCCATTTTTCTTTAAAACTCCATGGTGGATTCTTCTAAAAACACTTTGTTTTTGACATTCATAAAAAAGCCTAGATGGGTTCTCTCAAATTGCAACAAGATTGTGATTTATAGAAAAAACCCCAATTGGGTTTTAGTGTTTTTGTGATAAAAAGAGGTTTACAAGTTGTAGCCATGAAAATGTAACTAAACCCTTGCATTATGTATTTGCATTTTTTGATAAGATTTTTCAAGATCATAACTCTATATTTACATTTTTTTGATAAGATTGTTCAAGATCATAACTCTGTATTTGCGTTTTTTTGATAATAAACCCCATATGGGTTTTTTGAATTTTGCAAAACAAATCCAAATTTCTTGTTTTTTGATGCCATGAGAATATAACTAAACACTTGGAAAATCACCTAGATTATAATATGAATGGGATTTCTTGATAGAGTGATCAACTGAAACAAGAACCACCCCTTGCACTCTGTATTATCATATTTTAATGAACACAAATGGGTTTTCTGTATTTTACAAAAAAAAAAAGATTTACTTAGCCACGACCTCCAATAATGAATGAAATGGGTTTCCATTTTGATTGTTCTTTTTGAAAACAACAACTCTATGTAATTCTCCTTTGATTTTTGGAACTTGTGATAACCCAGATGGGTTCCTCCATTTGCGAAAACAAACTTAGTGTTTAAAAAACCAGATCTTCCAAGGAATAAAATTATCCCTCCTCAGTTCTTACATGTCCATAACAATGTTCACATCCAACATTTGTGTAACCACATCTTTATTCATTAAGGCCCATTTGAATCATCAATTTTTCTCTCTTGCTTGATAGCATTGGTTTCATAAACTTCCTACAATGTTTTCCATTTGAAATGTTGAAGTGGCCAGTCCCCTCCCCATCATAAATTGAGCCATCTTCTAAGAATGCACTCACATCAGAAATGTGTAGCTCATTGCACTCTTTTCTGAAATAGAATGACCATTGCAGTGATGTTGAATAGTTGATATGTTCTTCTGACCTTCACAATTGCATCAAAAATGTTTATTTTGTCATTTCTACTCCATGCATTCCTATTACATTCACTTATTCATGTGGAATCCACTTTTATTTCATCAATTGTAGATAACTCTTTCCGTAACTGAACGTGATTATTATATTGCTTACTTAAATTATGACTTCCATAATCACATTTTTCCTTTGAAGGACTATAGTCATCTTTTTCATCAAATGATATGTTCAATAGATTATACTCATGCACCCCAAGGGTTTCCCATTTATTGAAAACTCTATTCATTTAAAGTAGATGCACATTTCTTTTTATAGGCACAGTTCATAGACTAGAAGTACTTGCCTCTATCTTGATGTGATAGTGCATAAGCATTTCTTGATGTGTTTTTCTTCCATGTGGTTCATTGCATATATCCATCTTCATTTGGAAAACTAAACCATATGATTATTAACGTTTATGCAACAACATCCTTATCACATAGGAGATCACCAAGATTTGACATTGGGGCATAACAAAATTTCTCTTTTTCATGTAGTCCCTTTAATATGTTTCAAAGACTATGTATGTGCTCTCAAGTTGCAAGCTGCATTGGAAGCCTCCCTCTTTTGTATTGATTTATCAATTAAAGGAATATTACTTTACTTGCTTTTCATCATTCTCATTAAAAGTTACTCTTGTAATTTGTGAAACTTGACTGCTTCCCACATTTTCATCAATAAAGTTATTGTCAACTGCATATATCACTTATGGAGGTAATCCTTGGGTTTGAGCAACTCAAGAAAATGTAGATGAAAGTTGTGGTTGATCATTATGTGACACCGAATAGGGTAGTTGAAAAGCTTTATTACACTTTCTTTCTTCTTCATCAGAGATGCAATCTCTTGTGACCATCTGTTGTTTGCATTTTGTAAAGTCAAAAGACATTTGTCTTTGTTGTTGTCCTGTGTGACATGAAAATACATTTGCTCCTATGGATTGTCTTGATTTTCTTGGAATTTTTTAGGTATCTCCTTTAATACATGCATTTCAATGGTGTTCTTTTCTATAATATTGACATCATATAACATTGTCATCCTTTAGAGCTTATGGATCACTGCTTCTCTGATGCTATGTTCTATTTTGTGGACTTCTTGTTTGATGACATTGCCTCTCCATATCACTGTTATGTATACTTGTTCTCAAGGAATTGATTCTTATCATTTTGAAATTGGGTTCCTGCTTTCTGGCATGCAATCTTGATCCTTTACATTTGTTATTGCTTAATGCCTTTCTTCCAGGTTTCATGATTCCTGTCAGCATGTGATTTCATTAATGCATGTGAGGCTGCTCCTTGTTGTTTGTTGACTGCACTTTTCATTTCATGGCTTATTCATAGTTCATTATTCACTACCAAAGTGAAAACATGGTTCACTTGCTCCCTTAATAAAGGTAATGACTACCCTTGCTGTTATGTAGCATACATTCACGAATACTACCCATATGCATGAGATCATGATTTTATCCATTGTTGAACTGTCCTTGCATTTTTCTTTAAGACTCTCCTAGCCTTCATGATTTCCATAATAATGCTTGCTATTCCACATGTTTGCTACCTCATTTCCACAACAATTGCTTACTTTTTCAATCATGTGCAATAATTAACACTGTCTCCTCACTTTGATCCTAGTGGGTAGACACATGTCACCTATGTTGGTGACCTGAAAGCTCACCATCCTATGTGATGTGTGGCTGTCCAATAGGGTTAAGGCGAGAGGGACCTTACAATGCTTTGGATTGCTCTCTCATTATTTAAGAGATGCATAATTGAACTTGATGCATCTTTTGAATCTGATAATGAAAGTTGATCAACTGGTGTGATTCCATATTGATTTAATGCATTAATGAAATGTATATCTTTGATCAAGTTGCTCAATTTCCTATTCCTCTTAAAAAAGTAGAGGGTAGCATGCTGAGTTGTACCCTCGTGGGAGCCATATTTACCCCACATGCTATATTTAACTGAATTATAATAGTAACAAGACTTGTCCTAAATCTACACATGAAGCAAACAAGTTAGAAAAATAAATGCATATTTTGGATGTGTTTGATGACTTCACTATTTTCTAGAACATCCAAGGTTTGCATGCTTATTTAATGCATTTAGGGACCAGTTTATACATGCATAGGTAAGTGTTCATATAAGGTTTGAGATCTTTCATTGCTTAGAGCATTGCTATAACATCATTGTTATTGCCAGATGCAAGAGCTAGGAGCACTACAGAGCTAGGAAAACACAAGTAGCTCGGGGCAACAACTGAACATGATGACACCTTCAGAACTAGTCATTCTCAGGAAATGACTGGTCTCCATCTTTATATGCACATTTTATTTGTTTACTTATTCATGTATATGCTCTTCTTTATTTTCATTGAATAAGTAAAGTTAGTCCCTTGGCTTGTGAGGGACATGTACACTTTCATGATTATCAATAAAAATTATATTTGTACATAACATAGATGGTTCTCTTTTCTCATTTGCTGTAATTGCAACATTGGAATAAAATTGTAATCTATTTCATTTGAAAATCTCTTTCATGCATATTGAACTTGACCTAGCAAACTATGGTTTATCTTTTAAATGTTTAAACAAACATCACAAAAGAATAAACACCAAGTTACCCGATTTCAGCTATAAGTTAAAAATCAAGTAATAGTATGATCTATAAACTAGATGCAAATACAATTCTTATCTTATTTTCAATGATTTAAGATGCAAAAAAGAAACCTATATGCACTTTCACTAATACAAGAATTAGAAACCCTAGAATGCTAATTAACTAATGCAAACCCTAATGCAATGTTAATGCAAGCAAGATCTAGGATGATAATGCACTCTAAATCAAAATTATGATGTTCTAAATGTAGGTTTACCAAAATGAAATAACATAAAAAGGGGGGTGTAGATGCTTTCATATAGTTTAAGAAAGAGAAAAACTAACTTTCCAAAATTATTTCATTGAAGGGAAGTTCCCTAGAGATCTCAATGCAAAGGAGAAAGAGATCTTGCAATAGGGCCTCCCTAAGGTCTGACTGTAAACTAATGAGGGGTTCATCACCAAGCTAGGGCTTGGAAAGACAAATGAAATGCAAGTTGTAATGCTTAAACCTAATGCAATGCAATCTTTCACTAAATGACCTAAAAATGCATGTAAAACAAAACAAAAAGCTGCAAGATAAAATGTGTGCACTTGGGAATCTAAAGATGACTGAATGAAGTCCTAAAATATTGTAAACACTAAATTTATTGCTGAGTGGGAATCATACACCAAATTGGGAAATTTAGTCCTAGATTTTGGTTTCTATAAAGAAACTGGAATTTGGAAAATGGGTGTCTGAAATTGCAAAAACCTAAAAAATGACCTAAACTAGGAATCATATGCTAGAATTGGCATATCAATCCAGTTGGGGTTTTCTGAATCTTCAAAGCCTAAATTTGGTCTTCAGTGTTTGCTCTGTCCATTCCAATTGATTTCTAGATCTGAAACCCTAATTTGCAACCTATAGAAGTCTTCCAAGTATCTCCAATGCAAGGTGACAATTTTGACAACTTTGAACACTTTGACAACTTTCTCCAAACTTGCTCTTCAATGTGTCTTGAACCTAAACCTGCAAATCACACACTAAAGAGAGGGAAAAATGTTGTTTTGTTAGTAGAAAGGGGTTTGCCTTGGTCAAACCCCATTTTGGTAATCAAACCTTGAAATGAAATAAAATATGAATGGAGAATGATGAATGAACAAATATGATGTCGCAACTCACTAAACCCTAGCAATAAGAGGCTACAAATATGTATGAAATGACTCCAATGGATGTAGATCTTAACTCTTGTTGAATAGGATAGATCTTGAATGAAATTCTATCTTGAATCATAAAACCCTACATCACAATTGTTAGCTCAAAAACAAACATGATGTATGGAGACTTTGACATGATGCTTGATGCTTGAATGATGCTCTAAAATGCTTGATAAGCTGCCCTTGAATGCTCTTGTAAACACTTGAATGCTCTTGTGAACTCAAACTTGCTATATGCATGAATACTTGAATTATTGGGTTGAAAATGAGTGAAAGGAACTTGTATTTATACTTGATTATGCAAAAATTCCTAAAATTACAACACTACAAGCCAACATTAGATCTAGGAGGATAAAATCCCATCAAGAATTTGAATTAATTTTAATTTTGGGCCACATGGGACACATACGACCAAGGTGGTGTATGAGTCCCATTAGGCATAATTTATGGGACTAATTTCAAAATGCATAGAAATGTGTAAAATCAGGATCAAACCCAAAACCCTAGGTGGGACCCATATGCCCAAGGTGGTGTATGAGTCCCAAACCACCAAATATAGGCCACACAACCTGAAAACACTTGAATTATGATTGGATATTGATTTGTGTCAGGATTATCCTAAAAAAGACACATTAAATGGGGCTTGTGGATGCAAAATAAGGCCAATTAAAGCACAAAGAAGCCCAATTATTTAATAAAACCCTAGAAAAGTGTGAAAGAGTGCTACAACACTTTAGAAAATTACAAATAAGGCACTGTTAAGCTCATTTAGTTCACAAGGGCCCAAGACCTAATGTGAATATGTTTGACATATTACAACACTAAATCAAGGCCATGTTAGGGAGTATTTTTTCTATCATTATGCATACATACATATAAATGTGAATACATACATACATATGTACACACATAAACATATATAATTAGTTAAGGTGGGAAATGTAACTTGAAGCAGCATTATGATATTTCTATATAACTTCAAACAACAGTATGATACAAATTGAAACAACATATTCATACATGTAAGAGTCAGTGTAATTGAAGAACAAACAAACCATACATCTAATTTAGTTGAATGTAAACGGACAAGGCTATGTGTGTAATGAAACAAGAAATGCATGTTATACTATCATATCCCTAATTATAACTCTTACAACCCTTAGGTGATCATGTTAACTGATTATATATGCATGTATGCACATAAAAATATATACATACATACATATATACATAAATACACATATATAACTAGTTACGGTGTTATATGTAACTTGAAGCAACATTATGATATTACTATATAACTTTAAACAACAATATGATACAAATTGAAACAATGTATTCATACATGTACTTGTCATTTCATATTAATATAACTATTTACAAAAAAAATTGGGTCTTATATTGTTATTAAGTGGGAGCTCAACTATCTTCTCCTATCCTCATTATACATAATGAGCAATGCATGCTATACTATCATATCCCCAATTCTAACTCTTACAACTCTTAGGTGATCATGTTAATTGATTACTATATATATAATTAGTTTAGGGGTTATATATAGCTTGAAACAACAAAATGATACAAATATTTATAACCCTTTTTGATACAAAATTATGATATAAATTGAAACAAAATTTTCATACTTGTAAAAGTAATAGTAATGGAAGAACAACTAAAGCATACATCTGATTCATTTGAATGTAAATGAACAAGGTTATATGAAACAACAATTTATATATCTCTACCATACATATATGTATGCCTATAATTTCCACATTTATATTGACAGTATTGAAGGTTATCATATACTCAATTGTTGAGGGTTTCATGCACCTCTCTTTTGATTGACTATGTGTATGTGTGTATGCAACTGGTATAGCTATTCACACATTCTTAAAGAAGATGTAAAGTAAGGATGATAGGTGGAATGATATGTATGTAAATGCAAATGTTACTGAAGAAAATTAAGATATGTATGCATAATAAGCATACATTGAATAATATATGTAACTAGAATTTTACAACACCTTTGAGATATACATACTTTGGAAGCTACAACATATGCATATAGACATATCCATGTATGCATGCATATGTATGCATATACATAAAACCATACATAGGTATCCACATATGCATCTATCCTACATGGCATACATACATACATACATATTTATGCATGCATACATATGTATGTATGCATGACATACATACACACATACATATGTATGCACACATACATATATGTATGTATGCATGCCATGCATATGTACAAACCTATACATATTTAATATTAATATAATATATACATTTTAAAGACAACTCAAATTATTACCAATTTAGGATTAAAATCCTATAAATGCATGTAAATTGATAACAAAATGTCAACCATACCAGCAAAGGTGAATGTAGTATCCAAAGGGTAGAGATGATGATGGTGGAGCTGGTAATGTTGTGCGAGGGGTTCACTACAATGGAGGACATAGTCGGCCAAACCATAGGTGCATGAAACCCTTAAGAGTCCACCTTATGAGACCCATAAATGGTATGTATATATACACACAGTCGACCAAACGATAGGTGCATGATACGCTTAACAAGGTGAGTTGCATACATTGTTTACAAATATTGCAGTAGCAATTATATATTATTTGATTGATTGTGTGTATACATATACACACACACACATATACATATATATATACACACACACATAGTCAACCATAATATAGCTGCAAGAAACCCTTAATAGTTGAGCTTACAATAATCTTTAATACTATCAATATATTTATCGAAATTGTAGAGATAGACAAATGAAATGTCAAATATGTATTGATTGTTTAATGATATTGTAGTAGCAAACCTATATTTCTTTTTTAACTTTGTACACACACACACATATACATAGTTAGCCATAATATAGTTGCAAGAAACCCTTAAGAGTTGAGCATATCATAATCTCAAATACTGCCAATATATTTATCGAAATTGTAGAGGTAAATAAAAAAAATTTCACAACCTTCGTACCATGTTTTAAGTGATAATGCAGTTATATTAACCATTTTTTTTGGTTGGCCATGTGTGTGACATAATGGGTTATAAGATAGTTGTAGAAAAAAAAATGAAATAAAATTTGAAAAAAACACATGCAATGGATGGATATCGCCCTTGTGAGGTTGGAAGACAACCTCTCCTATGATGGAAAAAGTTTACTATTTTCCTTTTGGCAATGGAAGTGTTGACAAACATAGTAACAGTGAAAAATACATCACCATGAGTTTCCCCTAGCCTCACCACCATCAATCGTGAAGTGCACCACCATTGGTCCTTCAATGGTTAGCGTAATGTGTAGATGTCAAGCTTGAATGGTATAGTAGAGAAGCGAAAACAAACCCTAGCAAATGAAAAGCATGCCAAAGTGATTGGGAAAAGACCGATGTCGGAGTGGAGTGGGGTAGTAAATGCACAATTAATGCAAATTAAGTTCGCTAGGACTGGTGTGGTAGGAAATAGGCAAACACCTACCATGCGCCCACTATCAACCCATGCCACTTTTAAACTCATAAAATGTGAATTTTGGAAACTGATCAAAAATTCTTGAAAAACATGCAAAACAATTTTTCGAATAATTTTTTTCGAGTTGCCAAGTAGACTCTTTCGAATGTGATTTTTTTTTTGACTGACTAGATCCTTATGACATGAGTCCCTCACACAACATAGCCCTCAATACCATCGGGCCCTCTCCCTTATACATGATAAAGTTCATAAAAATATAAATACAAATGAAACCCTAATATAGCTGCAAGAAACCCTTAATAGTTGAGCTTACAATAATCTTTAATACTATCAATATATTTATCGAAATTGTAGAGATAGACAAATGAAATGTCAAATATGTATTGATTGTTTAATGATATTGTAGTAGCAAACCTATATTTCTTTTTTAACTTTGTACACACACACACATATACATAGTTAGCCATAATATAGTTGCAAGAAACCCTTAAGAGTTGAGCATATCATAATCTCAAATACTGCCAATATATTTATCGAAATTGTAGAGGTAAATAAAAAAAATTTCACAACCTTCGTACCATGTTTTAAGTGATAATGCAGTTATATTAACCATTTTTTTTGGTTGGCCATGTGTGTGACATAATGGGTTATAAGATAGTTGTAGAAAAAAAAATGAAATAAAATTTGAAAAAAACACATGCAATGGATGGATATCGCCCTTGTGAGGTTGGAAGACAACCTCTCCTATGATGGAAAAAGTTTACTATTTTCCTTTTGGCAATGGAAGTGTTGACAAACATAGTAACAGTGAAAAATACATCACCATGAGTTTCCCCTAGCCTCACCACCATCAATCGTGAAGTGCACCACCATTGGTCCTTCAATGGTTAGCGTAATGTGTAGATGTCAAGCTTGAATGGTATAGTAGAGAAGCGAAAACAAACCCTAGCAAATGAAAAGCATGCCAAAGTGATTGGGAAAAGACCGATGTCGGAGTGGAGTGGGGTAGTAAATGCACAATTAATGCAAATTAAGTTCGCTAGGACTGGTGTGGTAGGAAATAGGCAAACACCTACCATGCGCCCACTATCAACCCATGCCACTTTTAAACTCATAAAATGTGAATTTTGGAAACTGATCAAAAATTCTTGAAAAACATGCAAAACAATTTTTCGATTAATTTTTTTCGAGTTGCCAAGTAGACTCTTTCGAATGTGATTTTTTTTTTGACTGACTAGATCCTTATGACATGAGTCCCTCACACAACATAGCCCTCAATACCATCGGGCCCTCTCCCTTATACATGATAAAGTTCATAAAAATATAAATACATGTTTTTGAAAGCAATGTGTACGGTCGTTTCAGATGTGATTTTTAAATAAACTGTTTTATAGGCACTCGTTGGTTTTGGTAATAAATCCAAGGAATTTACTCAATTAAATATAATAATAACAGAACCTTGTTGTCAGCTTCCTTGTATTTAATTTTTATATGCTGTTCCTAATGTGGTTTTCGTCGATTATATTGCTGGCACGGATCATGCATTCGTGGTTTTTGTTACTGAAGTTCTTTCATCGTGTGTGTGCTTTATCTGTCTCTGCGTTGGATTTAGTAGCTTTCTTTGATTTAAAAGTTTTTTTAAAAGATAGATTTTTTTTAAAGTAGATTTGTTTTTTATCTGTTTTTTAATTTACTTTAAGAAATACATTCTTAGTTTTGATTTGTTTAGGTGGTTCATTTAAAATCATCATAATAGATGGATCTTATTGAAAAAAGGAATATAATTTCAAATGAGCTACTTCAACAATACATTCTAGGCTTTGATTTGTTTAGATGATTTATCTGAAATCACACTAATATGTAGATCTTATTAGAAAAGTAAGTGTGATTTCAAATGAACCACCTATACAAATCAAAACTTAGAATATGTTATTTAGCAAATCAAAACTTATAATATGTTATTTAAATCGAATTGTTAATTTTTTAAAATTATTTTATAACTCTAGAAGGAAAACAAAAATTCGTCTCGAAATAAGCATTCATGGTAAGTTCTTTTGGAGATCACATGTAATTTTGAACGCGACAATTTGCAAATATGTCCGTTATCTGCTATGTAGCAGAATGGCAATGCTTACTGATCATCACAGCCTTCATCCATGTTCCATAGTTCATCTGAGAAAAACTTGGCATTTGAGAAGCCCATGGGAGAAGATGCGTTATACAAGGAAAAGCCCTCATCCCCATCCCCATGCAGCTCGCAGAGTGTCATGGCTTTCAGAGATTCCACAGATAAACTATGAGGTAAGTCGGATGAATTGCCATCCACACCTTCCAGCTTCAAATTTGGAGTCGATCTATTGCCATTCTCTTCTGAAATTGCTTGGCCATCTTCATTGCGCTGCCTTGAACAGCATGAGGAAGACTCTTCAGTATTGCTTTCCAAACAAGTTGGTTTGCTATATGAAGTGGGGAGCGAGGAAGAACGAAGTAATCGCTGACAATTCAAATTGTTTCCATGATTATCGCTTGCAATCTCCTGAACATGATTTTTTTTCTTTATGACACTTCTCCAGTAGTTTTTTACTTCGTTGTCTGTTCTTCCTGGTAATCTCTGTGCAATTCGTGCCCACCTGAACTTGTGTAATTAGCAAAACAAGAATATATATTAATGGAAATCTAATACTACTAAACATATATAAATTAATGTGCATTATATGGTTTGGTTTAAACAATATATTTTAGATTTTGATTTGTTTAGGTCATTCATCTGAAATTACACTAATCTCATGTCTTCGTGTTGGCTGCTTAAACAGTTAGAATGTTGCCACACAAATATTTAATTATGAAAAAAATAATTAGAATCTTTTATTATTTTAGTGGAGCATCTACCATTTAGTAATTGAAAATAAGTTATACAAAAAACAAAGCTTGGAAATAAGCAGCAACTGTATATTGTCAAAAATGCCATGTGATTTCACAAATTTCTTTCCCTTTTTCAAAATTTGCCTCTATTTATTTTTTCAAATTTTAACTGCACAAATTGTTATTAATACTATAATATAAGTTTAAAATATTTACTTAAAATAGACAAAAAATTAAATATTTATGGATCATTAGCTCTACAAATAATTCCTAAATAAATTGAGAGGGCTTGGGACCAGTCCTTTCACCATTTGTTTAGGACCTGCGTTACAGTGAACAACATTCATAGCAGAAACATCTTGCGGAATGAAACATAGTGAGAACAACATTCATAGCAGAAACATCTTGGGGAATGAAACATAGTGATCACTTATCAAAATAAGCTAAGCAACCACATGAAAACCTATTCTAATAAGTGAACAGTACTGAAAAAGTTAGTTTAGTTTCAGATGAAACACCTAAATTCAAGTTAAAACTAAGCTTTGTCCAGCATGAAAACCTACTTTAATAAAGAGAGACTGTACTGACAAAATTAGTATAATTTTAGATGATCCACCTAAGCAAATTAAAACTAAGCTTTCCCACATCATATAGATAAATGCCAAATGAATATAATGCATGAAGATATATATACCTATTTCCCCAACGGGCGTGCAGATCAACAATCAAACGTTCTTCCTCTGGAGTTATGTCGGTGCGTTTAAGATCAGGGGAGAGATAGTTAATCCATCTTAACCTGCAGCTCCTCCCGCTTCGCTTAAGCCCTGCTCAATACAAACACAAAAACTGTCCAAATTAAGAGTTACAGCCATCATTCATGGACAGAACATTTCTGGGCATACCTGTGGTTTTGGCTAGAAAATCCCAGCGCCCACTCCCATGAAAGGCAATGGAAGAAGTGAGGCGAATGTCTTCCTCTATAGTCCAGGGACCTTTCCTTATTTTCTCATCCTTCTCCTTCGCCATCAAAATGGGTAAATAGAATTCTATCCCCCCTCTCTCTAGACACTACTGAACTCTCTTAATTCTATAGATTTGGCGAAGAAGAATACGCCTATTTATTCACAGATGTAGCCCGATTTATGAAGGGAAAGTGAGTCAAAATCAACTTCAAGCTGAGATAAAATTGCACGGAATGTCTGCTGAGTGTCACAGAAACAGTCGAGGCAAAAGTACACGTACTCTATGGTGTGTTTGATGATAAAGATTCGGAAGGCCGACATATAATTTCTGATAGCGAAATTTTATGTATAATATTTGAAACGCATGCATGATTGAATACTAAAGCAGAAATATAATACTCGTTAATGTAATGAAAATAACGAGAGCGGCTACGTGGTAAGGAAGTAAAGGATAGATTGTTAGTGGGTTTTGTTTTGAGGAAGGAGAATGATGGTGCAGACGCGGAATGGAAGACCTTTTTTCTGAAAAAGCTGAAAAATGATTTAGTTTAGATAGTTGTTGGATGATTTGAGAGCATACTTAGATACGAATCAATATAGTGATGTGTTCCGTACTGGATGTTGATGAACTATATTGGTGGAGAGGAAGAAATGACTTACCAAGTCCTTCTAATTTTATAATATTGATCTATGGCTAAATGGATGATTGTTATATAATTATTATATTTGATGAACCATATTGGAGGAGAGGAAGAAATGACTTACCTTCCTTTTAATTTTATATTATATTCATTTATGGCTAAATGAATGATTATTATAAAATTATTATATAACTTTTTATTTTATTTTTATTTTTAAATTTTTTATTGATTTTTTATATGAAAATAGTCAAATTATATAGATTTCAGTATCTCTATCTTTATATAGTAGACCACAACAAAATGAAGTGGTATATATCTAAATCAAAATTTATCTTTTTGTTGGGATCCTATATCAAATCTTGGTGGATGTCTTTTTATCACATACCATCAAATTCTCACCAATTGTGCTCATCCAATTGAGCTACAACCCTTTGGCTAAATAATATTTTAGATCTAAATTTGTTGAGTTATCTATTAGACAAGTAAACGTTTAATTAAAATAAGAAGATTATAAACTTTATAGTTTTTTAAATAGAAAAAACATTGTAATGTTGTATTTTATTTGATATTATGTTTGATTATTTTTTATTATTGATTTTAGATTTAGAATATCTTTCTACAAAATAGAAATGTATATAAGATAATCAAACATAATATCAAATAAATTACAACTTAAAAAACTTTCCACAATAATGGGATGGTCTGACACTTGATAGGACATTTGGAAGTGCATGGAGTGTAGGAATTTATTATGATTGTGTGTGGTATTTTCCTTGGCGTCTTTTTTGTAGGATTTGGGAGTTGTTTTCTCTTCATTCTTTATTTTATGCTTTGGCTATCATGGTGGGTGTGGCTTGAGATGGTGCCAGCTTCTAGTTCGCATTCATGTGGTGATAAGATGAAGGGAGCAAATCATGGCAAGGGTTATCTTGTTGTTGGTTTATTGAATTAGAAAAAGAAGTGGGTGTTTGGGGAGGAGGATGTGATGAGCTTTATGATGTATCTTGACAATAAAATTAAAGACCTTATACTAAGGAGTTGGGTGACAAGAATTTGGGCATTGGCGAAGGAGGTGGGTGGGTTTCCTAGTGTCTGCATCTGTGAGGCAATGGGATAGCTCTTGTTGGACCTAAGGTATACTAGAGGGCATTGGAACTCCTTTGATGTAGCTTAGTCCTTATCATGAAAGAATATGCTATCTATCACTGCCAACCCCTTCCTCCTTCATGATGATGTTGGTGATGTTCTTGAACAAGGTTAGGTGTATTTTAATTGTCTATTGGATCATTTGAATGTTATAAAAAAGAGACATTTGTTTCTAGATTACACTAGAAGCTGTGACAAAGAGGCTTCAAATTTCCATTCTAGAGAAAGTTATTTCTTTGTTCTCAAGGTGTTGTGTGTTGATGGAAAAAGACACCAAAGATGAGATTGGGAATGATGTTGAAACCAAGTCTAAATTCACTAATTGGAATTATGAGAGTATTAGGGATGTTGGGAAGTGGCTTGTGTAATTTTCCCTTTCTTGTGTCTACTTCTATTTGGTTATGATGTTCTTTGTCTTCAATTTGGGATGGGGTTTTGTTTGCTAGGGAATTAAGTTTATTAAGGTATTTGTGTGACAAGTTCGTGATAGTTATACAAGTCTATCAGTTGTAATGGACAATTTTTCAAGGCCCCCATTTTTTGCTAGTTCCTAGACCTAAACTAGGTTTTATGGGTATAAATTGTAAAATATTTTAATTTTACAAAAATATATTTTTTTATCTAAAATAAGATAATCACTTCTAACCTTCAAACTTTAGTTATCTAAATTTCATGACTATATTGTTGATTATCTCCTAATCCTAAATTTGTGGCCCTTTGTTGTAACATCCAAGTTGAAGTTAAGGCATTGCTAATAAATCTTTTGGGGCTTGATATAGGATGCATATTAAGGTATAAAAAGGAATTTTTTTTTAATAAATTATAAAAAATAGAGAATATTATGAATAAAAATCAAGGATTTCCAATCAATAATAAGGAAAAGAATCCTAAGTATGTCTCTAATCCATTTCTTATCCCATGGATGAGCAAGAAGACTAACACTATTACCAAGGAAAAAACTCTACAAAGATATAAATTAGTAATGCATATAGAAAGGAAAAGTACAAAATAATAGTCAAATTTGAGGGTCACCAAGAGTACCCTCTTCCCAAGATCTAGCTAGAGCTCCTTCAACATGTTTTTCCCCATTCATTAAGTTGAGAAGCTAATAATAAATAGATTGGTCAAGATAATTCCATTCATCCTATAATTCCACCACATATTTTTGTTGGAAAATACATTGTGGTGTACATACACCTTACATATTAATAATAATGTTAGTAATATAAAATTAATATTGAATTGTTATGCATCTAGACATGTGGATACCATGGGTGAAAGATATTCTTGGGGAAATTTGTATATTGTATGATATATTGATTAAATATTTAATGAGGGAATCAAATAGGAAAATATTCAATTTGGGGGTCATGAAGTTTAGTGAGCTCATGGTTTTGAGGAAAATGGTTTATGTAATACCAATTAATTATCTTTTATAAGCTTGAGTTTGCTGGATTAAACATCTCTTTCAAGTTGCATATGTGATTACATGAAAAATGGTTCAGGATATGCGACTACATGGCTTTAATTTTATTATTCACATGGAGGAGTGAAATTGAGTTGGTTGATGATTCAAAGTACTTGCACAAATATTTTTCAAGTGTGTTGTAACTTTATCTTGAGATAATGCATTGGTTCAAGTGTTTGGTAATTTGGTGTACTTTAAAGAGTTTTTGGATGTCTTTTTTTTAGGACATCAATGGTATAAACATGTAAGATTCTTTATCATGATTTAGTGAGATCTTGATGTAGGTAAATTGAGAATATGATCAAGGTGTCATAAAATTCCTTGTATGCCTAGATATTTGACATGACATAGTCATTTTTGTAGATACATTATATGATATAATGTATTGATTCCTCAATTGTAGGTGTAGACATCTAAATTTGACTACTCCCATGTCAAATTTATCCCCTATGTCATCTATTTTGCATTCACACCTATATTAATTAAATAATGTCATTATTTGATTAATGTTTATCCTATTTATAATGTCCCCTAAAGTGTTTAATTTTTAATTAAATACTTTACCATCATTCTTCTCTAAATTAAATAAATAGACCAATTTATTTAATTTAGTCATTAGCCTATATGAATTAAAATTAATTCATCCCCCTTTCTCTCTCCTCTTGTCACATCCTCCATAATCTTCTCCTAATCCTAATTAACTTTCCTAATCCTATCATTAGGATGTGCAAACCACTAATCATGATTAGTGTCACATCCTCCATGTAATTTGAAAGTTGCTCTTAAATACCCTATTAGCCTAATTAATCATTTGCACAACTATAATCTTTGATTAATAAATATTAAAATCTAGGTCTAATGCCAATTATGGCATGCACCTAGGTCAACCCTTTCATAAATACTTTCTCCATTTGGAGAAGTCACCTCCCTTTTTCAAGGAATTTTTTAATTCCTTTTTATTCTCCCCATATGCTTGGGTGGAATTTTTAGTTCCATTTTATTCTCCCAAAATCCTTGGAGGAATTAAAAAAAAAAAATATTTGTCCTTCAAATCCAAGGATCTTAGAAGGGGAATTTTTAATTCTCTTTGGTCTTCCCAAGACCACCTCCAAATTCTAGGGAGATTTTTGATCAATTTTAAATTCATCACTTGTCACATCCCCCCATGATTTGGGGAGGATAAGACAAGTATTGCCTTTTGTCCTTCCCTCCACATGGTTGTCACTTCACCTCCACCTCATCATTCCTCATCTCCCTAGGATGAAAAATGTCATCCTCTCATGAACCCTTAGATTCAATTCCTAAATTGAATCTTGGCCATCCATTTCCTTTCCCCTCCTAATGAATATAAAATGACTTAGTCATTTTCACATTGAACAATTCATGCATTCAAGCTTTAAGAACACACGCTTGTATTCAAACTCCATTGTTGCAACCATTTTCCCTCACATTTTGCATCCAAACCCATCATCTTTCACCTCCATTACATCTGAAATCATGTTCATTTAGGTGTTATTCTATCAAATTGATCAAAGGAGAACAAAAATCAAGTGAAGTAAGTGTTAACAAAGTTATCAAGCTTGACAAGGTATACTTGATTGTTATTTCACATTTTCTAGTTAAGTTTCATCTCTTACCCAATCTTGAGTGTTTGTTTTTGTTTCTTGTCATTTGCATTAGTTTTATTTACATTCTAGAATAGAAAAATTCACCTACACATATTTTTGGCACACCCAATGGGACCCATGTCATGGGTCCTTAACATTTTTTGTTGTTCAAATTTTGGAGGTTTGGACACTTTTTGGATATAGAGGCCAATCTACTACACAGGCGGAAGTGCTAGCTACATAGGTGTGTCTACCTCCTACAGTGAACACACTTCATCATTGGTTCACTAGCTACACAAAGGTGAACAAATGGGTGAATAGGAAAACTTTCAAAAGCACAAAGGTAAACCCATGAAGATGTCAATTGAAGCTTCTACAAAGGTGATCCTGTGTTATTGACAGGTGATCCTATGGTTTACAAAGGAACACCTATACCTTGAAACCTAACCATCCTCCTCAAGCGAACATGTGATTATTAGAGTCGAATCCGCTCCTAGCTACATAGGTGAATACATGATATATAGGGGCAGATGCGTGATAGCTATAGAGGTGATTCTACACTACAAATAGGTGAACCTAAGGTAAATTCAAAGTGCTAATTTTTATCCAGAATATTTAGTTGGCTTTTAGATTCCATACTAATCCGCTCACTCATTTTTCTGTGCTTGTGCTAGTATTTTTAACCTTTGTAGCATTTTCATTAGTTGAAGACTGGTCGTTTAAAACTACTAATGCATTTTCTTGCAGGACGATTGGTCAAAGACAAGTGTAAGTATTTTTTCGTTAATCTAGGAACACTTCAATTTCTAAAGGGGAGTCAATTAACTTGCTTATTGTGTTTGGAGTTAGTTGTTGAATATTTCCCCCCCCCTTGCATCATACAGTGAGCTTGGGGATTCAAAATCACAACTGAATCAAGTCCACTTGTATCTACCTAGGAGGTGTTAGTTTGCACGTATGCTCTCCCCTTGCACTATGTGAGCTTGAGGATTAGAAATGCCTAACACTTCCTTCCCTTTAGGAGGCCTGCTTGAGATTTCATCACCCAAGGGATGACCTCAACCATGTGAATCGACAGGGTATACAAAGGGGGGAGAATGAAATTTATACCCCAATCTAGTCACATTGTGTTTAGCGAAGCATTGATACTTGGGTGATTCCAAGTTAGGCGAACGAAAGGTTGGTCCAATCTTTCTAATAAAAAATTCTTGACCCACGCTTATGATGGGAGTGATCCTACAATAGTGGTTTACAATTTTTGGCCAAACTTGACATTGAACTAATTTTTTTGACTAAATCTTCAATTTCAGGCACCTATAACTACTAAACCATGAGAAATTTGAATATGGTGCAAACTAGTGATTTGTGACATTTTTTCTGTATATTCTAAATATATATTTTTAAATTTTTGGAATGAAAATGCATTTATTTTTCCATCTCCTTCGAAAACTATTTTTTAATAGTAAACAACATTTTTAAAGAGTGACATGTACTTGCTAACACATAACTTTTTTTCAATGAAAGATAAAATTCTATTTTTTTTGAATTTATATTTCTAACTCTGATATCTAGTGCATGCAATTGGTTTCATAGTGTTTTATTCAATTTTTTTCTTAATTAAGTTTTGAAGTAAAACAGATTATAATTTAGACATACGTTTATTTGTGAACACAAATTTTTTTGTATGTATCAAAATTCAATTTTTTTTGTTGTTCGATCAAGGATATCAATATCAACTGCATTGTTATTTTTTAGAATTTTCTTTTGATAATCTTCTATTTTTCTACATGTGCAGAATAAAGAGCTTCATTTTTGGTGAAAAAACTACATTCATAAGAAATAAAAAATAAATATAATAATAATATTAAATATAATTAAAATTATACTTTTTGGGAAGCTTATAATAAGGACTACATACTTAATTTTTTTTTTTTCAAATGAATTCATTTGATCCCCCAAAAGGTAAATCAAAAGTGTTTTTTTATCAACATTTTGATAGGTGTAAAGGAGACTTCATTATAGGTATGGTTTAAAACTAGTGGGGTTCTATCCAAGGGGTTTTGACCTAAGGTGTTTAGATCAAACTCTCTTCAATTGAAATCCTTTAAATGAAACTTTTCAAGGCGTAAGTCATTATATTTTCCAAAAATATGTGATTTTAGCAAAAATCAAGATGTCCCAAAAAGTGTAAACCACTATTGTGGGATCTCCCATGGGATGGTGTTCACGGACAGGCCTCATGCACCCTCCTAGTGTTTAGAGGACTCCTAAGATTTCTTATATAGCCTAGTTTAAGACCCATGTTTTAGCTATTACTTGGTGTAGTGCAGGGGATGAAGATCGTACCCTGAAGCTACTCACCACATACTCCCTTAGGTTGAGATAAAAATATTCAAGTGAACTTCAATAGTTCTTGAGTAGAGAGAGAAGGTGTGATCGTGGCATCTATTGATGAACTTGTGTCACTAGATCTCTACCTATTTTCCTTTGTAAGAAAGGGTGCTCCACCCAAGTATCATAGAGTATTAACCCCTTGAGGTGGTGAGCCTACATCAAGTTTGTAAACCCTCTTGACTAATTTTAGGGCTATGCAATTTGGCATTTCTTCTTGTGTTGGACCAATGCTGTTCATGTCTTGAGTGTGCCTTTTCCTTTTTATGTTTATTTTTGGTTTGTTCTTTACCATCAAGTCACCCCCATTCTTCAAAGGCTTATCTACTTCCTACAAGGGAAAATATACTCTATTGATAGTCAAACCCACCCTCATAGGGGCGATTGCATACCCACACTCAGTCTGGTTAGTTTGGTTAGTCTAGCTTGATAGGTGTATTTGCTTATCTTAGAGGTGATCCCACTCTCTTGATGGGAAATTGCATCTTTCTCCTTGTCAATTCTCCTTGATAGGCATATATTCTTTTCTCAGAGGTGATCCCACTCTTTTGATGGGCGATTGCATTTTTATCCCAATCGAGTCTCCCCAATAGGTGTATCCACTTGTGTTAGAGGCGATCCCACTCTCTTGATGGGTGATTACATCTTTCTCCTAGTTGAGTCTCCTCGATAGGTATATCTACTTGTATTAGAGGTGATCACACTCTCTTGATGGGTGATTTTGTCTTTCTCCTAATCAAGTCTTCTCGATAGGAATATCTGCTTGTCTTAGAGGTGATCCTACTCTCTTGATGGGTTATTGTGTCTTTCTCCTAGTTGAGTCTCCTCGGATAGAACACAATTCTACCCTTCTTAGATCTGTAATTTAATTTTTGGTTCTACTTATTTTGAGTTTAATATTGGTGTTTCAAGTTAAATTTGGCATAATTGCATTGATTTTATATAATTTTTTTCTCCCAAAAGTGCTTGGTGAACATGACCCCCATCCTTGAGTCATAAGGAAATCTAAAGATTCCCTCATTGAGTTGACTCACTTAAGGGTTGTAAGTCAATTCTTTGTGTGGATCTCATTTTCTAATGAAATAGTGAGGAATAGGTCGATCAAACCCCATTTTGATAACCCAAAGACCCTATTTTCATCTTTTCATTTTGTTGAACTTGAATTTTGAGCATTGTATCTTTCTAATTTTGGAGTCTATTTCAGCCCTAGATCTAGGATTGGCATTCATTTTCATTGCATTGCATTGAATTGAATCTCATTTAGGGTTTCTTAATTTGCATTAGTTTGCATCTCATTGAGGGTTTTAGGATTGCATTTTTCCATTCTTTAAAATCTAGAAAATACAAAAAAATAGTCATTTTGCAACTTGAATTTACATAAAATTGCATGATAAAAAACTTAAAGCACAAAATTGAATCAAAATTGCATATAAAATTAGGTCTCCTAGTTTTTCATTTAGAATTATTTTTCATTTGCATTTAGACTTAAATTTACAAAAATTTAAAACTATAACCACCGGTCTTAGTCCAGAATCTGAAAACCATAAGAATCAACTCCTAAATATATAGATTCATTTTTCAAAACCATCAGCTAGGACCAATTTTCCCATGGGCTATGAGTCCCTTATTTGGGAATTTTCCTATAATTTTTGGCATCAAAATATTTATTTTTGTATTCTATTTTGCTGTTATAGTTTGCAAAATTTCTATTATCTCAAATTGATCATATTAAGCCTCATTTGATAAATTTAGTGCATTGTGTGAATTCAAATTTGTATTTACAAGACATCATTTTTAGGATTTTACATAGCATAATTATATAATTATCTTGTTTGAAATCTGAAAATTTCTTTTACATATTTGTATTGACCTTTACATTCTAGGATATTTCATTGTATTTTACCTCTTGTCCATTTTGGGTGCACCTTGGGTTTGTGAAACATGTATGAGCTTCACAACTTGGTGTCCTATTTCCAATACTATCATAAGACGTAGTTAGAGACTCGTGTCATCCCATTATACACCATTCACCATGGATCTTGGGTTTTCTACATATTTCACTCAGTCTTGACACTAGTCAACTCGCCATGGATCATAGATTTCATACTTCATTTCCAATGACTTGCATACACACAACTAATGTGCATGATGTCAAAATTATGGTTACCAATGTCCAACAAGAAAACATAAGAAATATGAAGATATAGATAAATTGCAAAACTTTGTGACTTCCAAAAACATTGCTAGTAGTGCAATTCCTGCTTTAGATAATGTGAGGAAAATGCTTGAAAATGAACATGGAATAGAGATTGTGTGAAGTATAGCACATATTGTTGAGAAACATGCTCCTTCATTGACTATTTGTGCTCAAACTTTGGGGTATACTCAAATTCAAGGTGGAAATTCAATTCCTCCTTCCACAACCCTTACCTCTATTCCTGCATATACCAATCCTCATCTTACTACAACCATCCAACCTACTAGAAATGCCAATACTTCCTTAGGTATTTCCATTGGGAATCCCCTTAGCTTTGTGCATTCAAATCTCATATCTCCTCATCCATCTCCCCTCACAAACCTACAATCCACTTGTCCTCTACATACATACAAAACTCCACCTTATTCACCTCTGTCTCACAACACCAACAATGATCTAGTCCTTAACACACTTTTGCAAAATGTATCAACCCTCCAACAACAAATCACCACACTAAACCAAAACAACAATGGCCAACCTTCACAATACATCAAAACCAACCCATTATCCTTGGAGATATTGAGTTCACAAAAATACCACAGGGTATAAATGTTCCTAGCTTTGAGAAATATGGTGGGAAAGGAGATCCTATTAGAAATGTTTCCACTTATACAACATTGTGTAGTGAATTCATTTTTAAAGATAAATTCCTAGCTAAACTCTTCCCTAGATCCTTGAAAGATACTACTTTAGAGTTGTTTTTCTTTTTATCGGATAACTCAATACATTCGCTCAATGAACTTATTGAGGTCTTTTATAACCACTTCCAAATTCAGATGGGTCCTAAGATGGCCTTGGATGATTTAATCACCTGTAAATAAAAGGATGATGAATAGGTCACTGATTTCATAGAGTAATATAAAATTTTTTACTCACAAATAAACATTAAGATTCCTGATGCTAACCTTCAAAGAATGTTTATTGCCAATTTGCAAAAAAAATCCAAGCCAAACTTGATATGTTGAAATTTCCATCCCTTACAAACTTGTGTACAACCCAAGTTGTGATTATAAAAATTCACTTGGTAGTCGTGAAGTGAAAACTCCCTCTAGCCACCCTGAAAAAATCTGAATCCATGTCTCATAACAACTATCAACCATTGAAGAAACATAAGGGATTTTTACAACTTAATCCTTCACAACCAACTCAACATGTTGATAACCAAGTGGCTTCTATAAAGAAGAGAAATCTATACAAATTTACCGATAGAAACATGCAATTCACACCTCTACTCGACACCCTTAATAATACCATGTTGTAGATCTTAAACAAGAACTTAATTTCCTTACCTCCTATTAGAGATCCTGATACTACTAGGCCTCTACCTTTAAACTATAGAATAAAATTTTATTATCATTTTCACTGACAAAATGGACATGATACATAATATTGCAAGTTCCTTAAACATATTGTGCAATACCTCATTGATTCTAATAATATTCAAATTAGAGGTGATAATGACCAAGGAAATAAGTTTGTAGCTCATCTTTACCAAAAATTGCAAATATTTACCAATCCTATGCCTAATCATAACATTTCCTTTGTCAAAGCTAGTGAAACAAGGAATGATGTGATGAATTTTGACACAGATGATGATAAAATGAATGGTAATGAGGAACACTCTATAAAATCTATGGTTGGATTTATTGAAGTTAAACCTCGTAAGGGAAAAACTAATATGCCCCTTGACATTTCTTTCTCACAAAATGACAATAAAAATGTACCTATTTGGTAGTCTTTACATAGCTGGAAGAATCAACGACAAGCCTTATAATGGGATATTAATTGATCTTGTCTGTGTAGAGAACATGATCACTGAAGAATTATTATTTGTGTATGAGCTTTATCAAGATACTTATGAAAAAACAAAAGCATGGATCAAAATGCATAATGGTATTGCTTTCCCTATGATAGGTTCGATAAATCTCCCTTTAAAAGTTGGACCAAAACAATTACATGTCTCATTCACCATCATCTCAAATTTGGACTTATTTTGTGTGAAGTTAGGTTACCCATGGATTCGCTCCATGAATGCCATCTCATTGATTGTACATAATTTTTAAAAGTTTCTAGCTAGCAATGAGATTTTTAATGTGCATCATAGTGGCTTTAATCATGTTTATTCTTGTGGGAGCTTCTCATTGGATTTATTTTGTCTCGAGCATATAGAACCTATTAGACCTTGTGAAGACTTATTTTTTAAATCATACCAAAATTTTAAGGAAAAGGGTATAATAGAGTTATCCCTTACCAATATGCCTCAACCCATGATTGAGCATCCTATCCTTGATGAGACCATGATTGAACCAAAAGCTCTTCCAAGTAATCAAGACTAGCCTATGACAAATCCTTCACCTATTTCTTATAATCTTGAGACCACGAGATAATCAAATAAGTCCTGTGGTGACTCCTAAAATGAAACAAGTTTACAAAGCTAAAGAGAAAGTTGTTGAACAACCTTCCATGGTTCCTTCCGTTCCTCCCTTAAGGTAAGAAAATAAGCCTATGGTTGATAAACCCAATCCTACACAAACACAACTTGAAAATCAGTCAAAAAGGAACCAAAATGCTAGAGAGCATAGGCATAGATGTCATGTTATTCCTCATTTTTTGTAAGAAAAAGAAAAAAAGAACAACATAGAAAATCAAAATCAAAACTTGTGTAAAGAAATGCATGATAATTCTTCACCTTCACCGCAACATAAACAACAACAAGATTTTATGGATATTATCATTAGACCTACTATTGTGATTAACTTGGATGATGATAATGAAACTGCTAAGATTAATGAGGAAGTGAATAAAGAGTTCAATTCATTGTTTTCCTCTTCCATGAGCTTAAATGATGATTCTCCTAAACAAAATGTTGAACTTGGTGATTGTCCTAGTTTGGCACTTGATGTTGTTTCTTTAGCTAGTTGTCCACCTTCCACATATGATGAACAAGATTGGGATGTGGATGACCTACTATAGGTTGACTCGCATGTGCCTTTCTAGTCTTGTCTTTATTTTCTTTTTCATGTTTTGTGTGATTGCATGTGTATAATGTGATCCTCCATACTGTTCTGTTTGATACATACCTTCATGTACATTCCTCTATTTGTATCTACATTCTTCTATATGTCATAAACATTTATATTTTCTTTGTGTTATGTTTTCCTTTTGGGGATGATGCAAGGCATCGAAACATTTAGGTCTCTTCCATGTTGATCCAAAATATTTTCTTTATTTTTTCTCTCTATGTGTCATTATTCTAGTTCTATGAGTATTTAGGGAATGATGACGTTTCCAAGCTCTATAACAACATTGTATCAAAGAAATACTGATCCCAAATATGTGGTTCCCTTATATGTTTGGGATTTCATTTTGGGGGAAACTCCTTCCTCTCTTTTTCATGATGTAGCTTTATTTGGAAACATATGACTTGGCATAGGGCTTTACAAATAAGCTCTCATGTCTCCTTTATTTTTAGAATTGAATATTTGCTACTTTAAAGTAATTTCTCATAGCATGGTGTTTAGCAATTTCTTTAAAGTGGGGGAATACAATGGCATTATTATTTTTAATTTTTTTTATATTCCTTATGTTTCATTGTGAGATCTTATTACTTCTTGCGATGTGTCTTTTTCTTGGTGGTGTCATTGGGTTTGATGTCCTCCAAGAGTGCGACCTTTCTTGGAATACAACTTTCCTTTTAGTGGTGATGCTATGCGTTGTTGCAAATATTTATTCTAGAATTGTCAGGACTCTCTTGGAGACATTAGGCATGATGTTCCCTAAGAGGATACCTTACACGAACTAAGAAAAATCCCTTTGAACATGTTTATTTATATTTTTTTCATAAGTGTTCAGAATAACATAGCTTGCTAACCTTGTGAAGCTCAAATCCTTTTTTTTATGGAACAAAGCATAACACACTTTTCTTGCCTGTGGAGCCTTGTATTTTTTTCATAGGTGCTTAGCATAACATAGCCTATTGGGAATTATGAAGCTAAAAGTTTATGTTTTTTTTGTGATGCGTTATTGAAGTTATCAGAGATATAGCTTTAGTATGGTATGGGAGCCTAATAAGATTCTCTCATTTTCCACCCTTGGGGGCTCATCTAGTGGACAACCAGAGTTCTACTATCCTGTGTGAGTGTGCGTGTTGTTTTCATAGTGGAAAACGAGTTCCACTTGTGAATTTTTTTGGACAAATAATTGAGGTGTGTTCCACATCACATTGGATAGTTGAGGCTTGATACTCCCCCTTTTTTATCTTTTTGTTAAGTATTTGGTATTGTATGATTGAGTATCTTGTTATTTTTGTATTCATATTTTTTGATTGTCTACTTTAGTGTGAGTTTTATGCAATCATCCTCTCACTAAAGTGGGAGCTAATTGTAGTGACGGAAAATGTATCCCTTTACATTTTCTCACTTTTTTGGGCCCTCCTAGTTAAATTGGACTTAATTGCTCCTTAATTTAGTGTTGTAAGGTGTATCCCTTTACACTTTCACACTTATTTAGGGATCCCTTAATTAATTGAGATTAATTATGCCTTAATTTCCCCTTTAATTCATTTTTAAAGCCTATTTTATTACATTTTCCAAAGAGGAAACTCAAAACTCATTAATGCCTTAACATAACACTTTACATTGAGCAATGTGTGTCCTAGGTTTATGTACCTGGCACCCATTCACCCATGGGCGAATGGGTCCTCCCTAGACCTTAGGGCCTAAATTTAAATTATGTTTTTAGTGGTATTTTAATGTTTTCAAATCTATAATTCAATGTCGGCTTGTGATATTTGAATTACGAGAAATTAAGGATACATATCTATAAATACAAGGTTATTTCACTATGTTTCACCTAGAAACTTAATGAGATTTCAAGAGAACTTTCAAGAGCATTTTGGAGAACTTTAAAGGCATTTAAAGGAAGATTTATTATAGTTTTATTGTAGTATTAAAGATCCAATTGTCATATTAAAGTCTTCTTGCATCATGCATGTTTTTGGAGCTAACATTGTGATGTAGGTTTCATGATCCAATCAAGCATTCAAAGCACTATTTCAAGCAAGATTCAAAGTTCAAGATCCACATCCATTGAAGCCATTTCATGCAAGTTCTAGACCTTCATTTAAGGAAATATCCAAGGGTTTGTTGAGTGGTAACATATCATTGTTCATTCTTCATTCCCTCTTTCATGTTTTTATTCATTTCAAGGTTTGATTACTATGGACAAAGATTTTGGCACCACAAACTCCCTAACACTTCTAGGGTTTTTCACCTAGAAGGAGAGAGGTAGGCCAAAATGGGAAATGTCTACACTCAAGACTAACACAAATATGGATTAAATGTATCTAAATGTAATGTAATAAATGTAGAAAAATAATAAAATAGATCGATTATTGAATAAAAGCTAAATGAATGCAAGATGTTTGAAAACACTTCTCTAGCACTTCTAGGGTTTTTCACCTAAAAGGAGAGAGGTAGGCCAAAATGGGTAATGTCTACACTCAAAATTAATATAAATATGAATAAATGTATCTAAATAGGATGATATAAATACATAAAACTAAAGAAATATATTGATTATTAAGTGAAAACTAAGAAAATGCAAGTTGTTTAAAAACACATTGTGATATGCAAGAAGACCTAGAAATGAAAGTAAACTATAACTGAAATGAATGAAGCTGAATGTGTGCACCTAAGAATTTGTTGGAGACTAGAAATGACTTCTGAAATGCTTTTGATGCTAAATATTTGGCCTACTAGGACTCATTCACCATTCTGGGTGAATTAGTCCCAAATATAGGAAACTGTTCTAGAGCCCGTTTTAGACAAATAGGTATCCAAAACTATAGAAACATTTTTCAAGCCTTGTAGTGGGAATAATTCACCACTAATAGTGAATGATTCCACTTCTAAATTTCTAATAATTCAAAAGTGGAAACAAAAGCCCTCAGTCTGTACTTCGGTTCCTGACAGGTGTCTGCATCCAAAAGTTTGATTTTCGACACTGTAGGTGACCTTTTGTGGATATTTTTCCTTAGTTAACAAGGAGATGTCTTCAAAAAAATTTCAAACTTCTCTTTAATTATTTCCAAGGCTTCATGATACCTAAATCTGCAAACACCCAATGAGAGAAGGAGAAAATATGGATTGTTAGGGCATGGGGGTTTGCCTTGGTCAAACCCCATTTTAGGTAATTAAAAAAAAATGAATAAATGAGAAAATGAAGCATGAAGTAATGGAGTTAATACCTTTCCATGATGATTGATCTTGGATTTTTATAGCAAAATATGACAAATCTGCCCTTGAATGATTGAAAAATGCTATCTTGATGACTTGAAATGTTAAAACCCTAGCTTGCTTGAATTGAGGTGGAAGAAAAATTATGAATGAGTTAAATTTATTATGAATTATGGTTTAGAAGCTTTCATTTATAGGAAATTCACCTAATTTACCTGTTATTTTGATTCCTAAGGCCGACATGGAGAAAAATTAAACTTAAAACCTATCTTTTCCTGCTTAAACCCCGAAAATGGCTCAAATGGGACTCATTCACCATCAAGGGAAAATGGGTCCCACCTGGATGGGACTGATTTTCCCCTAATGGTCAATGGGTCCCACATGGACCATTCTGCTAGCTGGAATGTCGAGAAGTAAGGAAATCAAGTTTATATGATGACTTAGTCAGTTATTTCATCAAATTATGCCTTGAGATGCACAATATGGGGTTATAGGGGCCTATTAATGATGACGTAAAGGAAAATTAGGGCTTGGGACACAAAATTTAATGTGAAAGTGTGATTAAATACACTTTACAACACTAAAATGAGGTCCACTTAGCCTAGAAAGGCACAACATCCAATGTGAATGTGTAAAACACATTACAACACTAGATTAGAGTTAAGTTTAATTTAAATTAATGTGATAATGCAATTAAATACATTTTATAACATTGAATTAGGGAAAGATAAGTCCATTAAGTCTAGAGAGGCGTGAAAGTATTTTACAACACTTTACAAAACATGCATTTTATTCAATTTGCAAGGGTTCAAGACCTAATGTGGATGTGTAAAACACCTAAAAACACTAAATCAAGGCCTTATTAAGTCCAAATTTTCATCAATTATTCCCTTATCAAGCAAGCAAAAAGGGCTACATTTTTTGTGTCCACAATTACTTAAATGCGGTTTAACCAAGGAAAACCTCCATTCACTGAAAACAAACAAATTTTCCCTATGATGTTGTGTTTACAGATCTAGGTGGAGGAAAGCTTGAAGATCTCCTGAAGAGAAAATTTGGAGAAGTTGACAAAGTTGCAAAATTTGTCATAATTGTTGTCATCTCATGGAAACTCACCTACAAGAGTTATTTTTGACATTCCGAAACTACCACCTAGACAAATTAGAAGCTTCATATTTGTGTTAAAGGATTCTGAAAGTTGTAGAAAACCCCTAACACTAGACCCATTCGCCCATGGGCGAATGAGTCCTAGTCAACCTTTGAAAACTCACTTTTGGTGACTGGTAAATATAGTTCTACCCTTATCATATATGCGATTTAGTTTCTAGTTCTTCTTATTTTGAGTTTAGTATTGCTATTTTAAGTTCAATTTGGCATAATTGGGTGGATTTGTTATTTTTTAGTTTTTCTCCCAAAAGTGCCTGGTGAACCTAATCCTTGTCCTTGAGTCATAAGGAAATCTGTATATTCCCTCATTGAGTTGACTCACCTAAGGGTTGTAAGTCAATTATTTGTGTGGATCTCATTTCCTAATGAAATAGTGAGAAATAGGTCCACCAAACCCCATTTTGATAACCCAAACACCTATTTTTCACCTTTTCAACAACTTTCACTTGAAGAATGTACACACCCAAAACATTCAAACAACTTTGTCATACACTGAAACTCAAGAAAATGACTTCCAAAGCACCAAAACATGAAAAAATTTATCTAAAGAAAGATACACACTCTATCAACACCCTTCTAGATCCACAAGACCTGAAACTACTATGTGGAGAAATGTGAAGCAACAACATTTCTCCTAGAAACCTCTGCAATATATAGTTCACACATTGGTGAACACAACTTCCTCTACACAATGATCTAGTACACCAAATTTTGAATACAACACCTCTAATCAACACATATAAATCACACAAGTAGATCTTCAACCCAAAAGAAATGAAGAGCCAAACAAAAACACTACTTTGTAACACATAACACCACTGCAACACATTGTTTCCTCTTTTTATTCAATTTTCTTTAAAGCACTTGGAAACCAAGTAGTAGAAACATATCATCAACATCTTCACTACTTCCTCATCACCACCAAGCTAATTGAAACATATCAACTCAACCATACATCCATAGAATACATATTATCAAAGAAACACTAGAGGTTGACACTAGTAGCTTACTAATGGAAACATAATGCAACTAATCAAAGCATCATCAAAGACAACATCAACTCAATATGAACTTCTCACACTCTTCCAACAATCTCTTGCTAATACAGTTGAAACCAATGACAACACCAATTACACATACTTGCAACAATATCCCCCTTTGTCATTGATGGCAACACAAAATGTGAAAAACCATCGACAAAAAACACAAATTTGATCCTCAACATTCTGCTCCATACCATCTCATTATCTCTTTTCTCACTTTCTACCCCTTACATCATAATTTCCTTCTCCACATTACTTTCTCTTAGCTACACTATTCTCTCCCCTTTTTTCACAACTGAACACTTTTCACATGGCTCTTTCTCCCTCTTTAACATCAATGGAAAAGGACAAAATATTTGCATCATTCATTCTCCCCCTTTGACATTAATCATTCTATTTACCATTTCTCTGCAACTTACTTTCCTTTACTGCTCTACATACTCCCCCTTAGGAGCATAAACCAAACAACATCATGAATCAACAACCACTGCATAATGATAAATCTCACTCATCCTTAATGTAACAATCAATAATTCCAGTACCTACTGCCCTTGAGAGGTAGCCACCAACATCAGTCCAGACCAAGGAATGAATCTAGAGATCCACTAGACTAATGCATCTCCTTGTGCATCTAGTTGAAAGAAGGAGGGGTAATAACCCCAAACTTCTCTCAAAGATACTAAAAAATATCCTTAGGAAGAGCCATAGTGAATATGTCAAGAAGTTGATCCTTTGTAGGAAAATATTCAAGCTTCACTTCGTTCTCTACAACCTTCTCTCTCAAAAAGTGATACCAGGATGAGATATGCTTTGTCCTTGAATGAATTACCAGATTCTTTGATATATTGATAACACTTGAATTATCACTGTGGCAACATAAAAAGTATCCCTTTTTCTTGCTTAATTTGGGAATGATTAATGTTAAAATAGACTTAAGGCCACCTTGATCTAGTGTTGTGATGTGTTTTGCACATCCACATTAGGTCTTGGGCCCTTTTTAAGCTAAATAAACCTAACTTTTCCTTGATTTAATGTTGTAAAGTGTATTCATTTACAAATTCACATTAAATTTATGACCCTTGGACCTAATGTTTCTTTAATCTAGTGTTGTGATGTGTTGTACACATTCACATTGGATTTAGGGCCCTTTTAAGCTAAATAGACCTAAATTTTCCCTAATTTGATATTGTAAAGTATATTTATTTACATTTTCACATTGAGTTTTGGGCCCCCTTGCATTTACGACCTTTATATCATCATTAATAGGCCTATAAGACCCTATATTATGTATCTCGAGGCTTATTTCAACTAAAATCCTGATAAGATCAACAAATAGACTTAATTTCTTAACTCCCCAACACTTTCTCCAAAAGGCCCTATGGGACCCATACTCCACCTTGGGCGTATGTGTCCCACCCAGGTGGGACCCATATGCCACAAATGGCATATGAGTCCCATCTAGCCCCTTTTTAGGGTTTTGAGCGAGAAAACAAGGTTTTAAATTCAAATTTTATGAATGTCAGCCTTTGGGATCTAATAAATAGTAATTTGGATGGATTTCGTATATAAACAAGGTCTCAAATCATTATTTCATTAAGCCTTCATGATATCAAGTCAAGCACTCAAGGGTTAAGCATTCCAAGACTTCACAAGAGCATCAAGATAGTTTGCAAGAGTATTTCTAAAGCATTCAAGGATAGAATTCTTCATCAATTGTTGTAGGAATTCAAGATCCATCATCATGTCAAGATTATCAAGCATCAAGCATGTTGTTGATCTAGTGTTGTGATGGAGTATTGAAGATCCATTTACGAGAATTATTTCATATCAAATTTCAAGATCTAGATCTACATTCCTCATGGTCACTTCATGTTAGATTTTTGATTTACAAGACATCATTCAAGGTATCATTGTTCATGTTTCATGTTATCTTTATGTTTCATGTCCTTATTTCATTATCTCATCATTTGGTTTAATTACCTCAAAGGGGTTTGACCAAGGCAAACCCCAATTCCCTAACAATCAACAAGATTTTCCCTCTCTACATGTGTGATTGCAGATCTAGGCATCTTGGAGCTTGAAGATCCTTTGAAGATTAGGTTACAAGCTTGAAGGAAGTTGTTGGAGCTATCCCCTCATTTGAAAATCTTTACAAAAAGTCATCTACAAGTCTGAAATCAGGGTTTCAAATCCATAAACAAAGTGGAGTAGAAAGAGAAAAGACTAGAGGGTAGAATCAAGTCATAATACCCTAAAAGATCACACTGGGACTGATATGCCACCTTGGGAACATGAGTCCCAGTACAACTAATTTTAAGGGTTTCAGGAGATTCAAAATCAACATTATCAGATTCTAGATTTGGTACATAAAACCCAGTCTAGGACTAAATCACCTAGACTTGCATATGAGTCCCACTCAACATTAAAATCAACATTTCTAGCATTTCCAGTCCTCATTCAAGCCTCTACAAGTTTCTAGGTGCATGCTCCTGATTTTATAGCCTTTTGTTCTGATTTACTTGCATTTCTAGGTCATTTAATTAGGTCTTGATTTTCATTAGTATTTCCAAGCCCTATCTTGGTGGTGAACCCCTTTTTTAATCATAAATCAAACCCTAGGATACCCTATTGAAAGATCTATTTCCCTTACTTCATCCTTGGATTGAGATCTCTAGGGTTTCATTGAATGTGGAGTATAGAAAACTTGTTGTTCTAGGTCCTAAACCCTCGAGACAACAATTTTCTATCTTACAATTTGGTGAACCTAACATTAGAACATTTCATTTTTTTTTATTTGGAGTGCATCATCATCCTAGATCTAGCTTGCATTAGCTTTGCATTTGGGTTTGTAGTAGTTAATTGGCATCTAGGGTTTCTAAATGTTGCATTAGTAAAAGTGCATATAGGTTACATTTTTGCATCTTGCATCATTGAATTTCATCTCAAATATTCATTTCCACTTATCCTAGACATCACTCAAACTAGAAAGCATAAAAATCACTTAAAATTTTCCAAAAATTGTGCAAAAAACCCTCATTGGGACTCATACGCCCCTTTGGGTGATTTAGTCTCAGTGTAGATCTGAAACTATTTTTTACAACATTTAAAACCTTGCTTCTACACTTTTGTTTTCTTCCATTAGTTATTTGTTTCAATTGGATAAGTTTCTGTTACATGCATTTCATTAGATCTAGCTTAATTAGGTTCATTTCATGCATTTCTCAATTCCAAATTTGCATTTACAAAACTTCACTTTTAGATTATTGCATAATGTAATCAATAAATTACCTTGTTTGAAATATAAAAATTGCATTATCCTTTTGCATGTTTGCTTTATCATTATTGCATTTTAAGTTTGTAGAACAATCATGTTTTCATTACAAAAGTGATAGTTATTATACTTCATGTTCTATTTTCAAATATTGTTGATTGTTGTAAGTAATTTTTGTTAAGTGCATATGAATATGAGGTTCTTTCCCCTCTCTTTTTGTTCATCATTGGTCCCTCTTGTAGTATCCCTTCTATGCGTGAGGTTATTCTAGTGAAAGAAAACTTTGGTAATCATAACAATCACATTTTCTCTTCTCCTAATATCTCTCCTCCTTGTGAAGAAGATATTTTAGTGTTAGAAGAAATAATTGATGAGAGTTTTGAGAACCATAGTTGTTTCTCTTCTCTTACCTCTCTTATTAGGAAAATTATTACTAAACAAGAGGACAAAACCATAGGTAATCAAGACGATAACATAACACAAAAAGACCTACCTATATCCATCTCCGAACATCTTCCCCTCTTGTGATAATATTCTAAGTGATTAGGATATGTTGGTGTTTGATAATCAAACCTTTAATATCTATGACAAATCTCTTTATGTTTCTTCCCCTACCTATCCTATTTTGGAAGACACTACGAAAAAAGAAGTGAAAATTTAGACAATCTTGACAATCATATTGATTCTTCTCCTAGTATCTCTCCTAGTTGTGAAGAAGATACTTTGATGTTAGAAAATGCAATCAATGAAAGTCATGAAAATCTTATGTCTCTCTTCCCCTAGGGATAAAATTATTGAACAAAAGAATTCCATCATTGATAAAAAAAATAATCCAACCATTTATAACTCCCTTACTTGCGATGAAGTAATTTTAGAAGAACCAACCTTTGAATGACATGAAAATCTAGTTTGTAGTTCTCCTAAGAACTCACCTCCTAGGGAGGATATCATGGTGCAAGAAAATCTAAACAATGAAAAATGTAATGAGGCTTCCTTAGCTGAAGATGGTGAAGTAGCATTAGACTCTTCTTCACTAAGAGATCATGAAAATAAGGAAAATTTTATTGAAGTTATGATGACACAAATTGGATCTCCTTTACTTAGCGAGCCTCCTAAGTCACCTCCCATTAGTGAATCACATAAGAAAATAAAAGATTTCTTGAAATCTACAATGCAATCTAATAGTAACAATGTTTTCCAGCAATTGAGTTACAATACAGTTGCTAAAACATGTAGGAAACCACAAACCACTCCCGCTTCAGTACCATTACCTCAACATATTTTTCCTAAGACTCGTCATTCACCTTTTCACAATATAGTTGAAGACCTTAAAAAGACTCTCGCTAATGTATCCATATGACAACTTATTCAACTATCATCTACATACAATTTGTTATTCCAAGAAATATTGCAAATAAAGCATGAGGAGATCAAATCTTATATGAGATTGAATAAGGTAACACCCTCCTTTGATCATAGACAAGTCTCACAGTCAAATATGACATTCCATAAACATGAATCACCCTCACTTGAGATTCAAAACAAAAATGAAGCCTTGATGATAAAGGTGATCATTAATGAAATTGCAGTTAGACACACTCTCATAGACAATGGAGTAGGTCTTAATGTTTGTAACATTGACCTCCTAGATAAAATTGGCATGGACAAGAAGCTTATTCAACTTAATGATGTTCATACTTATGTATTTGACAATGTTAATAGGAAACGATTAGGAATGATCACATTACCTATTGAGGTCAAACCTGTAGTGTTGCCTACCCCTATCCATATCATGCCAAGACCTCTTTCATACAATTTTCTCCTAGGGATATCATGGATTCATGCTATGAAAGAAGTCCCATCTACTCTTCACCGTGCGATGACATTTGAATACAAAAACAAGATATACACGGTTGAAGTAGATGAAAGAAGCTATAAATCATACAATCACAACACTCCAAACTCCCCTAATACTTTCATTCCAAAATGAAAAGTTGAACCTATACAAGTTGATGTCAATCCTAATTCACCTACAACAAAACTCTTTAGTGATAATTGGGGTCATTATATTTTACACCTCCTTTCAATAAAGAATAAAAAAATTCACCCTCAAAGTCCAAAGAGTCATATACAAATGATTCATTTTCAAATACAAGTTCTAGTGATGATTGGGGATTTCCACCTTCCTTTATGGGAGAGTGAAAAATCTCACAATCTCAACCTATGATGACTCAATCCACTCTTACACCTCAACAACTCCAATATAGAATCAAACAAAACCATGGTGCTCAGGAATGTTGGGGTCGCCGTCATCTCCTTACCTGTTAATCTCATATGGAAGACGATAAAGAAAATCAACCTCCACCCTTGATAGAAGAAATAGATTACCACCTTCCCTCTCTTGACCTACCACATGATAGTTCAACCCAAAAATTGTAACAAAATGAACCCATTCAACAACCAACACTCTTGATACATCCATGCTTAGAAATTACCCTTCGCCCTCACTACTGAATTTGACACCATTTTTTGACGGACGTTCATCGGTGGTTCAAAAAATCTTTGTCGGAGTAGCGATGAAATGACGAAAACAATTTCATCTCTATTTTTTCATCACAAGTATGATGATGAATTAAACATTGAATTAATGGCACAGATTCTTTGGTCGTCAGCATCATAAAATGGCTTGGATGTTTGTCAGAAATGAAATCGAAAGAACACTAGAAGTTCATCACCAGTTCGACAAAATTTTTTTATGACGAAGCATTCGTTGCAGCTAAGTAGCTTCGTCGGACCTTTTATATGGTTCATCCGTGATGTTCGTTGAAATTGTGACCGAAAGGGCAAGGAGTTACGACAGAGCCTTCATCACAGCTAAGCAACTTCGTCAGACCTTTTCTGTGATTCGTCAGTGGACTTCATCGCAATTATGATGAAATGGACAAGGAGTTACAACGAAGCCTTTGTCGTAGCTATAGCAACTTCGTCGGACCTTTTTCGGTGATTCGTCGGTTGTGTTCATTGAAATTTTGATGAAGAAATGCAATTTTTTTTTTAAAATTATTCATCATTTTCCATGTTTATTAGACACCCGCTAAGACGTCATGTAGTTTCACCGATGCCTTGAGTCTCTTCGACAGTCAATACATATTGCTTTGGTGTCACATAGTCTCATCTATGTTCTGAGTCCCACCGATAGCCAATAGATCATATGTCGCTATGGTGTCATGCAGTCATACCGATGTTTTGAGTCTCCCTAAGAATTATTCCTTCGGTCTTAAGTGTATCGCTATGATTCTCACCAATGATAACTTATCGCTGTGACTTTGGGGGTCACCGAGACTTTCCTTCGACTACTTAACAACTTACAATCAAACTTGAGCTTGAAATTATAAAACAAAATATCATGCCAATTAATTTTACCATTGCTATTCTAGAGCTTTAGCTTATGGTAGAATAAGTACAAAATTTCCTAAGCATAAAAATATTCAAAAAGAATATGTTTGATAGTTTCCTAAGTCCTACAGATACTATAGATTTCAACACTTTAATGGTTATATTTATAGGGATGTATCTTTTTCATGAATGCAGAGGTAGGTAAAGGAGAAATAATTATAGTTGTAACACTATTCATAGTCCAATAAATTATGTTCGTAATTTGTGTTCAATGGACCTTAGTTTTATCATTATACTGCCCATGTAATACCATATTTTAATCTAGGGTTCAACTATCTCAAATCTAAAGAAGCACCTTCAATTAACCATTTAAAGTACTATAAAATAAGGTAAGACTTTTACTTGAGAAAGATTGGGTACACTTGTAAGATTAAAGTTCTCGCAATCATCAGGATTTATTGGCACACATACACAACTTGCAACATATGAAGTAATGGATGACTACAAGTTAGTGAAAAGGCCATTAATATGTGAGTGGTTTGCAAATTGATTGGTAGAAAATAAGGTTACAAATAGATCTACATGAAAAATTATGAGGACAATCTACTGTAATCATCAAAATAGATGAAAAGTGCAAAGGAAAGAGCTAAGCAACATCTCTAGAGCCTAAAAAAACACATGCAAGAAACATAAAAAAAAGAACAAACCAGTTTTTGGATGAATACAAAATGGTGCCTTCAGCAAGTGATTCATATGCTTTCACACCTGACATAGGACATTAAGAAGATTTTAGTCTTCCTTTGTGAAATTAACTACTTACAGAACAAACCCAAAAACCAATATTATATACCTCCATGTCTAGCTGAGGGTAGGTATAAGAGAAAAAAATTTCTTCAATGCAATGCTGAAAAATATCAATGTGTGTGTAGGTTTGTATTACTCAAAATATCATTTCACTGCCTAAGGAAAAATACCAAAGTGATGTTTTAAGTTTCAATCTTCACATAGGCTCCCTTATTGCTACAGATGCATATACAATCATTATTCAAGCTCTAAACTATTCAAATATTAAGGATTTAATTAGCTATAAGATGGAAAGTTGTTGTTTAGACATAATCCATCATCTTTTACATATCTTTATTCACTCCTAGTGCTTCAAATAAATTTGTGTAAATGAGACAAAAATGTGAATCTTTTATGACAAAGAAAAATCTTAAAAGGAGGGGGGAGAGAGCAAAGGGTAGGGGGCAAGAGAATGCTTGAATGTATAGCAAAGTATAACATTTTGATCATTATAACAATGAAACGAATCTTAAGTTTGAAGCATTAATATCATTTACAACATTTATGATCAAAAATGAATGTAAGTAGAGAAAATTTTGCATACCTGTAGATGGAACACAATTTCATGGATAATTCGAAGCCTCCCATCAACAACAAGATTCAAATATCTGTGTATCTATCTCAATCGAGCCTCTAAACCCTTCATAGCTGTCAAATTTTCACCTAACTTGTTATGCACAAAATTCAAATTTTAGAGTTATGTCACCACTAAAAATAGAAGAAATAGAGCTTTGAAACCAAATCCATACACAACACATTGTGGTATTCATACAAAGCCATACAAACAAACTAAACTCAGAACATTGGAATGGAAAAAACTTAAAATTATGATGTAGGGCATGGATTCAGGGTATAAAGAATCATTTTTTTACCACCATAGTGAAAGGTTAGCACTTTCTTTCATCTTTGGATATTGGTTTGATGCTTCAAACAATGCATTTCTTATATTGAAAAGTGCATTACCTTATTGAGCTTCTCTTTGTTTTGAGAATAGTTTAATATTCTCTACTTAACAGGGCCAACCACATGATAGTGGAAGCTCATTTGGCCCCTCCCCCCCTCACATCACTCTCAATTCCCCATACCCAATCATATAACATTCATCATTCATTCATCCATTAATAACATATAACATTCATTCATTCATCCATTAATAACATATAACATTCATCCATTCATCCATTAATAACATATAACATTCATTCATCGATTAATAACATATAAAATTCATTCATTAACATATAACATTCATTAATTAACATATTCAAATTCATCCATTAACATATAATATTCATTCTTTCAGTTTTTACATAATATCAAAAATATGGTTGTCATGATATGATTATAATCACTTTTTTTTTGTTTCTTTTTTAAAGCTACATAAAGCTAAAGTGGAGTATCATTTTCTAAATCAATATTTGTCCCCCCTTTAGTTGTTCTGCCCTCTGCTCATGATCTTAATGTACGCCTAGTCGTCTACTCATGGCATGGACGTCGCCTCAAGGGGGGGTCTACTGCAATAAGAAAGAAATGTTAAATTGATATGTTTTATTATTATTGTTACAAGTATTTCATTAATTAAAAGAAAATTAGAGTGGTTCTCTTTACCTGATGGGTCCACATCATGTTCCTGAACTTTTGTTATAGACTCATGCTCAACATGCAAAACACCCTCTAAATATTGATCTGTAGTTGAAACACAAAAGGTTACATTAATTAATACACCAATTGAAATTAAATATGTTTAAGAGAGCATGAGAGTGGTCCTCTTTACCTGATGGGGCTACATCATGTTCCTGATCTTCTCTAGCCTGATCATGCTCAACACGTTGATGATGCTCTACATGCTCTAAAGTTGAAACACAGAAGGTTACATTAATTAATACACCAATTGCAATTAAATATGTTTAAAAGAACTTTAGAGTGGTCCTCTTTACCTGATGGGGCAACATCATGTTCCTGATCTTCTCTAGCCTGATCATGCTCAACATGTTGATCACGCTCTACATGCTCTAAAGTACTGGGATGCACACCATGACCTTCATCTGTAGGTTGTGTTCCACCTTCACCGGGTTGCATTCCAATGTCATGTGCAGTATTATCATTGCTTGAATGTTTAAAAAAATAGGCATGTAATTACTTTATAGTGGAAATTAATATTGAATAGATTGCACAAGTATTCAATTTTAAATAAAATTTATTGAGTTTATTTACCTATGTGTCAGATGTAGTGGAAGGTTGTTTTTTCCCAGTCAATACTCTTAGGCGTTCAACCACGACTCCATAGCCTTGCTGGAAGGAAATCTTTAGGTCATCTTCTGTGGGAACTCTGTTGAATTCAGAGCTCTACATTTTTGCATAAGATCATGAATTTTTCTTCTATGGTGTGATAAAACCAAAATTGTTTTCAATTTATTATTTGGATGCTATATTTCATTTATTGATACTTACAATTTGTGTGGCTAATTTGATATAACCACTAGAGCCAAGTTTGTGCTGCCTATGTTTTTCTAGTCTTGCCTTTGTTGCCTTCAATGTGTCGGGTAGCCTGTGAAAAGTTTGAAATACGTTAGATTATGTAAAAAGAAAGAGTAATCAGTATATAATTACATTGTTGATAGTATCACATACCTTCCTTGGTTTGGTGGTGTCTTTCCTTTTTTCTTTTCATCCTTCTCCTTTCCATCCAACACTAGGTCCTTCCACTCCCTCTCCAAAATCATGGGGGGACGCTTGTACTTTTTGTTCTTCTCTAAATGTGACCTATATTGGTCCCTCACATACTTTAGATAGGTACCAGCTTTCTGAAGGACCTTGGTTTGGTTGAATGTTTTATCACCGAACAACACAACTAAACGGTTAATGAGCTCATCTTTTAAATCTTGATTTTGGGCATTCCATCATGTACGTATGGTGGGCCTAAAGATCTCCAATGTAATATCACTTATATGTTTATAAAAAAGATCATTTCCTGCAAAATGATCATGGGATCAATAGTCTAAAAAGAGCGATCAATAAGTAAATTTCAATTGGATTATATATAATAATAATTAAATTTTTTTAAAGTACCTAGGACCCTCTCTATCTTTATGGGAACGAAATCCTTGGTCACCACAAGTGTGACCGACAATGTCCCCGTACTAGTAATGCAGGAAGATCTAGGAAATGTTGCTAAAACATCACTAGTACTAGTGGCCTCTACATCCCCAGGTACATGTCCTAACACATGTTCTGGAATGTGTTCGCTGCTAGAGGGTGCATGAACAGATGCCTGCATGGTATGTGTTGCTGACATTTTAGACATTAATATAGGCATAGATGATGGGGTCAGACGATGTGGTGTATGCATAGGAAGATCAAGATGGACACTTGTACCAACCCCTACTCCTTGGGAAACACTTACAATACCCTGATCATGGCTAGGAGCATCATGAGGAGGCAAATAACCCTGTAAAAACAACACATATTTTAGTTGATGACATAAAAGAGTACAAAATATAAAACCATGAATGAACTTATGTTATATATAAAGACCTCATGACAACTTACTTGCAAGTTTTGTAATCTCTCAATCAATATTTTAACCCTCTCTTTTATCTCATCTGTTTGAGGCACTATGAACATCAACTTAACCATTTCTTCATTGCATTTTTTTTGGACCTTCTTTATCATATTGAGAAGGTTTTCTGAATAAGCGATGTCATCATCACAAAATATTGACTACACCTCACTATGGATGCTCTCCTCTACTGCTCGTGCCTTTCCCCGATCAGTCGATTGCAACAAGAATATTAAAACCATTATTGAAATTAACCCAAAAAACTTACAAAAAACATAATAATAAAACATTTTTCTCATATCTAATTTGCACAATTACAATGAGGTAAACCTATCGGGTAGAAGCACCTGAAGATACATTGTGATCTATACTCTAGGCTAGAGCCTTCTCCGTACGATCAATGTCTTGTTGTGATAAAAATTAAATATAAAAAAACATTACCGAAATGAAACCAATAGACTTACAAAAAAAAGCATAAGAATAAAATGGTATACTGGAGTCATTAATTGGAGGTTGGGTGAAATGGTACATAGTACGTACCACCCCCATAGTAACTGTGTTTGTAACTAAGTGATTCAAATTGTAATCGATTAGCAACTCTTCCCCTGTAGTTACTGATTTTATCGCACATACGAATACATGGTTTCCCTCGCGTGCCTCGAATATGCAATTGGGTTGCTTATTTGTTGACCCAGGTCATGTACTATTTATAAACCCTGCAATATTCCTTGATGCTTTTAGCCTTCCATCAATGTACATAGTCACTCCTTTATTTTGATCCTTATCTTTTAGTTGTATATAATTTGCTGACAATGCATACCTACGCATACTTCGTGTATATCGAACCAATTGCATCCAATATTTGTAACTGTAACAGGGTCCAACATACTCCATCAATTCAATAACTTTGTCATAATAGACCTTTATGCCGTCCATGCAAAATAGGCCCAAACCATGTAATGATGATGGTGCTATGCGATATATCCTCTCATTGACACAAAAATCAGTGTTTATTGGAGGAAGTTCCTTGGGTACCCATTGTTTCTGTAGATGTTTGTACCTCAAGGGAAGCTTGACATCACCTATTCTCTCATCATCATAAGAATATGACCCCCCTTCAGCAAGAAAAAATTCCATGCGTTTACATAATTTTCTTCTAATCTTTTGACCTCTAGTTGATCTCCCTCTTTTAGACATACTACATGTCTCGCTTTCCTTTTCTCTTCCTGAATCTCCCTTGCTCGAGGAAGACAAAACTGACAAATACCTATTTGGTGGTACCTGCACTCATAAGGATGTTGGATGAAGTTCTTTCATGGTGATGTGATCCCAAGGTGACATTATGATTAATCTATCATTTCATAAGTAGAATTTCACAGGTTATAAGGTAATCAAGTCTTGATAGATTGCAAGCTATTGTTACTACTATCCAAATGTGTCTATCACAAATCAAATGTACTTAACGTTTTAACTCCCAAACTTTGTAACAAGTGTTAAATGTGACTATGGTCCACCAGTTACACAAGTAAGGCTTCAAATGTATTCTCCAATTGTAATCAAAGGAATTTTTCTCTTCATTCAAGTAAATAAACTTGAAGGGAAACACCACCAAATGGTTTATTGGACACCTACATGACTAAAAATAACAGAAAATTTATATTTAATTTCCATATGTGTAAGTGGTTAACAGGGAGGGAGTGTGTACTAGGCCTGGTTAAGTCATCATAAGTTTACGCTTTGGCAATAATTTTTTTTTAAGTCATATTAAATGTTCCTATGTCTAATTGCTAGGAGACTTTTGGTATGTTTTAAGGTAGGATGATTAATGAAAGAGCCCAAAGACTAGCCTTTCTCCATGGTATCTAGGTACACATAGCAACGGTCTTCTCTTATACGGTTGGACATGATTTAAAGAACTCAGCTAGGAATTATTCATTTAACCTAAGGTTTTCTCATAATGCCATCTTTGGAAAAGTATGATCAAATTCTTCTATTATGAAGAATTGGTCTATGTGCCTCTAGTAATCACTATAAATGTTTGTAAGGATAAAATAACTAATTGCATCAGGTAGGAGAGAATCAACTTTGAGTTCTTCAAAGATTATATTCCTCTATTCATAATTTTTAAGGGTTGTGTGTGGAGGAGGTTATCACTATCAAGAAGGGAGGAGACCTTTCCTTGTATTCTTTTATAATTTTCATTATTCTTATTTATTTTACATCTACATTTACAAATACACATACATATGCATTTAGTGTTTTCATTTATTTCTCATGTAGTTTAATAGTTTGATCGATTTCATATTATATGTGTTGAAGACTTTAGAATTTCAATTACATTAATTTATGGATATGTTGTATCTATAACACTACAAAACCATATGCTCTTTGCAGTTACACTTGCATTTAGAAATACACATTTATATACATAGATATAGATTTCTTTAATGATATGTTGCATTTATTGTTCTAGGAGTGCATCCAGTAATTGCATTTACATTTACATTTAAAAATACATATACATACATACATACATATATGTGTGTGTGTGTGTGTGTGTGTATGTATATCATTTATATTCAATGTTCAAAAACAACCCATTAGGTCTTCACATGGATAAAAATTCATAAAATCAGATCTCTCATACATGTTTTGTTGAAACCTAGGCTTGAACCTCTCATTTCACATGCTTTTCTTCACAAATCTATTGAGGACAATAGCTATAGCTTCTTTATTTCTCATCCTAAGCCCTATTCATGCATCCTACAATTATAATAGTATCCATGTGGCCTCTTACACAAGCTACAGTAATCACAAAAAGTGTAAGATCCCCTTTATATCATGTTTCGACCACAAAACCCTGAAAAATAGGGTAACTCAAATTATGATTTGTTGGTGAGCTGTATGGAAAAAATCATTAGCGCCAGCTCATTCTTGGAGTCTTTTGAAAGAGAAGTGAATCAGGTGGTAGTTAAGTACAAACCTTATAGTGTCAAGGTGAATGAGGTGATCAATTTTGATTGGCCAACTGATGAAGAGTACCAGAAATGGTTAAATGTATATTTAACTGAGGAAGAGTTAAAAGGAGTAGGCTGCTAACGGTTGACAAATCAGCTGTTGCAGTTACAACAAATTCTAGTTTTGTTTTTTGGTGATAGTCTAGGCACAAAATTCTTGAAGTTTTTTGTTGTTGCATCAACCATTCTCAGCAGGAATGATGAACAAGAAGATTCTTTGGGGAGATTACTATTGTAACAAATTTTTGGAATATCACAAGGTGGTCCAATTGGCTGGTGACACATGTGCTTTTTGGCCCAATGCTTGTTTTCTCCTCCTTTTTCTATAAGAAGGATTTCAAGGCCAAAAGTATAGGTTAGCAAGTTAGATATTTTTGGTCGAGTCTAGATGAAGTTGCAAAGCAAATTGTAAAGTCTGATGGATTTAGGGAAAATGCAATTTAGGTTTTGAGTCATTCTGTAGTAGGTTTTGAATTCATGGGGTTTTATGTTTTATGACAGTACTGGCATTTGAATTGATATGATTAATTCAAACTCATGTCTCTCCATTGTACAAGCATATCTAAATTTTGAATAAAATGATCAAGGGTTGTTTCGTTCATCTCACTATTGTGGTGTGTATGATTCTTGTTTTAGGTTTAATTCAAGAAATTAATTAAAATGATTGAATGGGATTGTAGGTGGATATGTTCTGTATAAGCTATTTTATTTTTTCTTTCTTATCTTATACCATTTTACGAGAATGGGGGTGCCAATGTACGACAAGATCTTTGGAAACTAGGCATGAAAATTGAAGGTTAAAGAGAATGGGGGTGCCAAACTTATAGTACTCAGTGCCCCTTGGTCATCGATTTTCCCTGAGTGCCCTCAACCTCATCCTCGGCACTGGTATTGACCTTGTTTTCACTCCTCCAAACTCTTCCTCGGCATTGATATTGACCTTGTTTTCACTCCAAACTCTTCGTTGGCACTGGTATTGACCTTGTTTTAACTCCAAACTCTTCCTAGGCGCTGGCATTGACCTTGTTTTCACTCCTCCAAACTCTTTGTCAGCGCTAGTATTGACCTTGTTTTAACTCCAAACTCTTCCTCGGCACTGGAATTGACCTTGTTTTCACTACTCCAAAATCTTCCTCAGCGCTGGCATTAACCTTTCACTTCTCCACTTTGACGAACTACAACTTGGTTTCATTATCTTTTACAGTATGTTAATTAAGTTCAAAATTTTGGCGCCATTTAGCTAAGTTTTAATATTCTACAATATAGTTAAGTATTTATTAGCTATATTTTACATAATAAATAATATAATTATTCAACTTATTATAATTATATATTAGATTCTTTAACAAAATTATTAAATACGTATAAAATTAATATAATTAATAATAAGAATACTTTTATATAATACAAAATATAATTAATATAATATATATTTAATATAATATAGTAATATATATTAATATGAGAGAGAGAAACTAAATTTTTATTCATTGTTTCATGTCAACAATCCAAGGATGGCATGTGTCCTTGGGGAGTTATGCTCAAGGTAGCATGCCATTTGATTAAAGATATGATAATTCTCCTTTAAGACCTCTTCAATGTACCCATTGCACACTTAAGGAGATAGATAAATATAGGGAAGAAAATATAGAGAGAGAGGGAGATAATGACAAACATACAAATAGAAAGGGAGACAAAGAGATAGAGAGGGGTAGAGAGATAAAGAGATAAGGATGAATATATAGAGATATAGGGAGGGTGATTGATATATCTCTCCCTGTCACTCTCTATATCTCTATATCTCCCACTATCTATGTCACTCCCACCTCTTCCCTCCTTTATCTATTGAGCCATCTCTCCCTCTCCCCCATTTCTCTCTCATTCACTCCATATCTCCCTCCATCTCTCCTACTCTATATCTCTATCTCTATTTCTCTTTTTATCTCCCTCTCACTCCTCTTTGTATCTCTTTCTATCTATATCCCTTTCTCTCCCCCCCCCTCTCTATCTCCCCCTCTCTATCTCTCACCATCTCTCCCTCCCTATCCCCCCTATCCATCGACTCTCTATCTCCACCTCTCTTACTTTCTCTTCCCATATATCTCTATCTCTCTCCCTATATCTCTATCCTCTCTCTTTTCTCCCCATGTATATTACTAAGAAACCATGCAAGCATACAATAGTATATGTTTGTAAAACTATAATAGTGTTTTATTAAACTATAAGTAACACTTATCTTTCTAATGTCAAGCCTTCTTATAAAAATAGTGTTTTATTAAACTATAAGTAGATTATTGTCACCACTCGTCATTCAACATGAAATGCCAAATGTAGCAATTATTTTTTTCTTTTGTCAAGTTTCATTAACCAAGCTATTTATTGGGTTGAATAAAGTTGTGTTATGACCCTTCTTATCTTTAAAATAATTAGACAATATTAGCGAGATCAGGAAGGGGGCAAAACTAAACTCCTTCAAAATAGGGGTAGTTGTGGGTTTGTTGGTTTTCTTTGTATACTCTATACTTAGTTCCTCTAGGATAAATAAGTAACTTTAGATCATTTTCTTAGTTGTGTATCCTAAGTAATATAGAATAAGCTTTTTCATTTTAATTGACTACTACATAATAGTTTATGTGTTGAAAGAATTGTTTCCATTCTTTGTAGTTTTACATTGGAATACAAATCATATTTAATTTCATGCCAATATACTTCTTTCATAAAGATATTTGTTTGAAATAAGTGCTTCATAACCCATCTAATCAAATCATAATTAACCTATCAAAAATGCAATAGGAATTTTCTAAAGAAAAGAACACTTGACCCAATCATAAGTGTATGGCCTTCAAAGAAAGGAGTGATCCACCTTAGCAATAACAACTACCTGATTTAGACTTGGGTATGTGCAGGATCATAATCGGCCAAAAAGTGGCAACATAAAAAAAGTAGCATTTTGAACTCGCCAAAAAACACGAAAATCCCAAGTTGACTTTTTTTTTGGGTTGGCTATCAATAAATTGCTCCATAGCAATGCCCAAGCCAAAGTACTACAAATCAGATATCTGATTTGTTTTGGATATCCAATTTGTGTCTAATATCTAATTTGAAAAACATTTTAAAATGTAATATTTTGGTGCTATAAATCATATATCTGATCTAAATCGGATATCCAATTTTTACATATACCAGAGTAATTAGGAGTGGAGGTGGTGGGAGAGAGGAGAAAGAGAGAAGAGAGAGAGAGAGAGAGAGAGAACTAGGAGGGGGAAGGGAGAGGGGAAGAGTGTTGAGGGTAAAGGATAGAAGGTTTAAGGGTTTAGGGTTTAAGGGTTTATGGCTGAGGGTTTAGGGATGAGGGGTGGGAGGGAGAGACTTGAGAGAGAGAGAGAGGGAGAGAGTGGGAGAGAGATAAAGGAAGGTAGTGTTAAGGGTAGAGGGTAGAGGGTTTAAGGGATAAGAAAAGGGTTAGGGTTAAGGAGTTTAGGGTTAAGGGGAGAGAGATAGAGGGAGTGAGTGAGTGAGAGAGATAACTAAGAGAGGGAGAGGGGGTAGGAGGGAGATATGGTTAAGGGTAGAGGGTAGAGGGTTTAAGGGTTTAGGGTTAAGGGTTAAGGGTTATGGATAGAGGGGAGATAGATAGAGGGATTCAGTGAGAGAGAGAGGGAGGGAGTGGGAGAGAGATAGAGAGTAGAGGGTTAAGGGTAAAGGGTAGAAGGTAGAGGGTTAAGGGTGGATGGGAGGGAGATAAGAGTGAGTGAGTGAGTGAGTGAGAGAGACCTGAGAGAGGGAGAGGGGGTAGGAGGGTGAGACTTGAGGGATAGAGGGAAAGAGGGAGGGAGTGGGAGAGAGATAAGGGGTAGAGGGTTAAACTTAGAGAGTAGAGGGTTTAAGGGTTTAGAGTTTAAGGGTTAAGGGTTTGGGGTTTGGAGTTTAGGAGGTAGAGGGGAGAGATAGAGGTGAGAGAGTAGGAGGGAGACTTGAGAGGTAGATGGTTTAAGGGTTAAGGTTTTGCCAATGGTTTAGGGGTTGCAATTTAGTGGTAGGGCTTTAAGTTTTGTTCTCTTTGTTCTATTTTATCCTGCCTTGTGTCTCTTGTCATCTATGGTGTTTGGGAAAATCCTAAGGTTGGGGTTTTACCTTCGTCTTCATGTAAAACCCTAGCGTTCATCTTACACCTTGGATGGGATCTATTTTGCCATTACTTTTTTGGGAAGGTTTTAAAATGACTTAAGCCCCATCGCTTCGTCTAGGTTGGGCCCCCTTTTGTTTTATCATTTTATTTCCTTCACCTGACTTTATTTTTCCTAAGTATTTTTTTGGTCCCGCGTTCCCTTGTTAAAACAACTTATATCATTGTTTGTTGTGAGCTACGTGGTACCATATTCCTTTTAGGGAGAGGCCCAGAGTAGTCATATGACTAACTTTCTGACATATAGCAATTGGTTGTGAGTATGCTGGCTTCTTTTTGAAATGTAAGTTAGTCTCTTATTTATCTATAGCAGGTTTGGAGGTGTGACTCAATAAACAGTATAGTAGATGTTGCAGAGAGTGTAAGGTGAAGCTTTTTAAAGGTTCGGCAAAGCTTGTATCATGGAACACAATAGTTGAACCAAAAAATTATCATTTGTTGCTTGTAGAATATGATATTTTTATTTAAATTAAAATTAATATACAACCTAAGTGGACCAAATACTTATTGATAACCATAAATCTTTGATATCTCTACCTTTTGTATTCAACACATATGGAATAATAGTTGAACACAAAAAATCTATTTGTTGTTATAAAAACAACACATAATGATTTAAAATACAACTTATATTGAACAAAAATGGACCAATAGTTGAACACTATAACTTTTTGAAAATCCTTCACATTTAATAGAATACATGTTCATTTTATTATTCTACCTTTTATATTTGTGATAGGACAAACTATTAATATAAAATTATCAATGCTTTATGCAGACTTCAATTTTGTTCCTAATGTTTCCTCATGCCTTGCCCCTTATGTCACTGGTCTTTCATGGTGTTAGAGGGAAAATTTCTTAGGGCTGGGGTTTTAGCTTTGTCTTCATCTTAAACCCTTGTGTTTACCTAATGCCTTGAGTGGGATCTATTTGGCATTGCAACCTTTTTTGAAGGGTTTTAAAAACATCTTATGCACCATCATTCCATCTAGGCTGGTCCCTTTGGTCTTAATATTTTATTTCCTTTGTGGGTTTTATTTTCCTAAGTCCTGTTTGGCCCTATGCTGAACAGTTTTAAAAAAACTTATGTCATTTTCCATCTGCCTAGTAATGTCCCCTTGCCCTTTAATGAATGTTTTATTTTTCAAAAGGATGAAATTCGCACTTTCGTCGATCAAAATGCCTTCAAGATCAATAGTTTCCAAAATCATCCCGTGTCCGAGGAATTGTAGGATGGTGATATCAGGCGAGGTGACATGTGTCCCATTTGGGGGATCAAATTTGCACGACAGTTCATTAACTGTCCTTTGATCTGAGCCATTTCCTGCCATCCCACGATGATGCTTTGGTTGATTGCGAAATCACAGGCGGGTGCCATGTGGACTGTCCAAGGTGGGGCCCAAGGAAATTTTTGTGTGATATATTTTAAATGTTTCATTGCTTCCAAAGAAAAAAATTTAAAATGAAATATTTGACAAGGCTGGGGGGAAATTCATTAAAAATGAGCAAAATCAGGGAAATTAGGGCAACTAGTCAATTCAGGAGTAGGCTACGCAGCATACAAAATGGTATGCCCATCCATGGCTTGCCTGCCTCTAACGGTCTGTCAGCTGTCAGAATGATAGGACCCATCCCGTGCCATCGCCAGCACCCTGCCTTCTGTGCAGAAAATAAACTAATTCGTAACCCTCACATTTTTTTTTCGAGCCCACATACAATGGTTAAACTTTTATATATGTTTTGTTTAATATATTTAAAAAATATTTTATAAATTATTTATAAAATATTTATAATATAAAATATTTTTTTATTATATTAAACAAATATATATAAACTCTTTAATATTTTCTATTAGTGATTTTAATGGTATATTAAAAAAAATCATATTTTGATAGTCGAATACATTCAAAATATTTCTAATATATTTCTAATTTAAAAAATATATCATTAAAAAACTAAGGTTTTTTAATATGCTTGAAAAACTAATTTTAATTAAAAAACTTACTAACATCATTAAAAGGTAAGTTTTTAATTATAAAAATTTAACATTAGAATTATTTAACATTTGAAAAAATTTAAATATTATATTATAATAGTTTATAGGTGGTTTTCAATATGGCAGAAAAACTAATTTTAATTAAAAACTTACTAACATCATTAGAAGATGGTACATTATAATTTTTATTTTTGAAAGAGGGGTAAAAACTTTATTGAAAATCAAAAGAGAGCATTACAACCAAAACCAAGGGGGCTAGCCCCAGAAAACCAAAGAAGCACCAAAGCAGGAACAAAAACAAAATCAACTATCTTCCAATATCCTTTTATCCTCTTCAAGGACTCTATCCAAGTCCTGACGTAACTCAGGGGAGACCTGCATCCAATCCTCAATCTTCCAGCCAGTATCATGCTCAGAAGCCCATTTAGCCAAGTAGTCAGCAACCCGATTCCACTCCCTCGGGATATGAACAAAAGAAATTGCCTCCATCCTGGAGCAAACCTGAAGAATACTTTGAACAACTGAAGCCAACTGCCAATTAATATCAGACATCTTTCTCTCATTCAACAGATTAATCAAGATTTGTGAATCAGCCTCACAAATAACCTTATGCCATCCCAAAGCAAGGGCCCGCTCCACAGCATAAAGAAATGCCAAGCCCTCCATGAGATTGACCATCTTCTCCCCCTCATGAATAGAGAAAATAAAAATCACTGAACCCCCTAAATCTCTGCCAACCCCACCAATCCCAACAGGCCTAGGATTACCTCTAGAAGATCCATCAGAATTGATCTTCAAGACTCCAGCTGGAGGAGGAAGCCATCTACCCAACTATT
>VDFB02271358.1:491706550-491820123 GCA_007258455.2 Sequoia sempervirens | reverse complement strand
TAAATGTTTTATCACCGAACAACACAACTAAACGGTTAATGAGCTCATCTTTTAAATCTTGATTTTGGGCATTCCATCATGTACGTATGGTGGGCCTAAAGATCTCCAATGTAATATCACTTATATGTTTATAAAAAAGATCATTTCCTGCAAAATGATCATGGGATCAATAGTCTAAAAAGAGCGATCAATAAGTAAATTTCAATTGGATTATATATAATAATAATTAAATTTTTTTAAAGTACCTAGGACCCTCTCTATCTTTATGGGAACGAAATCCTTGGTCACCACAAGTGTGACCGACAATGTCCCCGTACTAGTAATGCAGGAAGATCTAGGAAATGTTGCTAAAACATCACTAGTACTAGTGGCCTCTACATCCCCAGGTACATGTCCTAACACATGTTCTGGAATGTGTTCGCTGCTAGAGGGTGCATGAACAGATGCCTGCATGGTATGTGTTGCTGACATTTTAGACATTAATATAGGCATAGATGATGGGGTCAGACGATGTGGTGTATGCATAGGAAGATCAAGATGGACACTTGTACCAACCCCTACTCCTTGGGAAACACTTACAATACCCTGATCATGGCTAGGAGCATCATGAGGAGGCAAATAACCCTGTAAAAACAACACATATTTTAGTTGATGACATAAAAGAGTACAAAATATAAAACCATGAATGAACTTATGTTATATATAAAGACCTCATGACAACTTACTTGCAAGTTTTGTAATCTCTCAATCAATATTTTAACCCTCTCTTTTATCTCATCTGTTTGAGGCACTATGAACATCAACTTAACCATTTCTTCATTGCATTTTTTTTGGACCTTCTTTATCATATTGAGAAGGTTTTCTGAATAAGCGATGTCATCATCACAAAATATTGACTACACCTCACTATGGATGCTCTCCTCTACTGCTCGTGCCTTTCCCCGATCAGTCGATTGCAACAAGAATATTAAAACCATTATTGAAATTAACCCAAAAAACTTACAAAAAACATAATAATAAAACATTTTTCTCATATCTAATTTGCACAATTACAATGAGGTAAACCTATCGGGTAGAAGCACCTGAAGATACATTGTGATCTATACTCTAGGCTAGAGCCTTCTCCGTACGATCAATGTCTTGTTGTGATAAAAATTAAATATAAAAAAACATTACCGAAATGAAACCAATAGACTTACAAAAAAAAGCATAAGAATAAAATGGTATACTGGAGTCATTAATTGGAGGTTGGGTGAAATGGTACATAGTACGTACCACCCCCATAGTAACTGTGTTTGTAACTAAGTGATTCAAATTGTAATCGATTAGCAACTCTTCCCCTGTAGTTACTGATTTTATCGCACATACGAATACATGGTTTCCCTCGCGTGCCTCGAATATGCAATTGGGTTGCTTATTTGTTGACCCAGGTCATGTACTATTTATAAACCCTGCAATATTCCTTTGATGCTTTTTAGCCTTCCATACCAAATGTACATGTAGTCACTCCTTTCGGTTTCTTTGATCCTTATCATCTTTAGTTGTATATAATTCTTATCGTATACCATACCTCCACGATAATGTGGTGGTTATCAACCAATTGCATCCAATTTTGTAACTGTGGAATTGTGGTCCAACATACTCCATCAATTCAATAATCTCGTCATACAGACTCTCATGCCAGTCTATGCAAAATAGGCCCAAACCAGTAATGATGACAAGTGCTGGTAGCGATATATCCTCTCATTGACACAAAAAATCAAGGTTTATTGAGGAAGTTCCTTGGCACCCAATATCTCCTGTGAGATGTTTGTACCTCATGTTTGACATCACTCTATTCTCTACTTCATCATAAGAATATGACCCCGCTTCAGCAAGAAAAAATTCCATGCGTTTACAGAATTTTCTTCTAATCTTTTGACCTCTAGTTGATCTCCCTCTTTTAGACATACTATATGTCTCGCTTTCCTCTTCCCTCGGAATCTCCCTTGCCTCGAGGAAGACAAACCCATTGGAATACTCATTTGGTGGTACCTCGTGACTATATGATGTTGATGTGCCCTTCATGGTGATGTGATCCCAAGGTGACATTATGATTAATCTATCATTTCATCACTAGAATTTCATAGGTTATAAGGTAATCAGGTCTTGATAGATTGCAAGTTATTGTTACTACTATCCAAATGTGTCTATCACAAATCAAATCTACTTAACGTTTTAACTCCCAAACTTTGTAACAAGTGTTAAATGTGACTATGGTCCACTAGTTACACAACCAAGGCCTCAAATGTATTCTCTAATTGTAATCAAAGGACTTTTTCTCTTCATTCAAGTAAATAAACTTGAAGGGAAACACCACCAAGTGGTTTATTGGACACCCACATGACTAAAAATCGAAGCAAATTAACATTTAATTTCCATATGTCTAAGTGGTTAACGGGGAGGGAGTGTGTACTAGGCCTGGTTAAGTCATCATAAGTTTATGCTTTGGCAATAATTTTTTTTTAAGTCATATTAAATCTTCCTATGTCTAATTGCTAGGAGATTTTTGGTATGTTTTAAGGTAGGATGATTAATGAAAGAGCCCAAAGACTAGCCTTTCTCCATGGTATCCAGGTACACATAGCAATGGTCTTCTCTTATACAGTTAGACATGATTTAAAGAACTTAGCTAGGAATTATTCATTTAACCTAAGGTTTTCTCATAATGCCATCATTGGAAAAGTATGATCATATTCTTCTATTATGAAGAATTGGTCTATGTGCCTCTAGTAATCACTATAAATGCTTGTAAGGATAAAATGACTAATTGCATCAGGTAGGAGAGAATCAACTTTGAGTTCTTCAAAGAGTATATTCCTCTATTCATAATTTTTAAGGGTTGTGTGTGGAGGAGGTTATCACTACCAAGAAGGGAGGAGACCTTCCCTTGTATTCTTTTATAATTTTCATTATTCTTATTTATTTTACACTTACATTTACAAATACACATACATATGCATTTACTGTTTTCATTTATTTCTCATGTAGTTTAATAGTTTGATCGATTTCATATTATATGTGCTGAAGACTTTAGAATTTCAATTACATTAATTTATGGATATGTTGTATCTATAACACTACAAAACCATATGCTCTTTGCATTTACACTTGCATTTAGAAATACACATTTATATACATAGATATAGATTTCTTTAATGATATGTTGCATTTATTGTTCTAGGAGTGCATCCAGTAATTGCATTTACATTTACATTTAAAAATACATATACATACATACATACATATATGTGTGTGTGTGTGTGTGTGTGTATGTATATCATTTATATTCAATGTTCAAAAACAACCCATTAGGTCTTCACATGGATAAAAATTCATAAAATCAGATCTCTCATACATGTTTTGTTGAAACCTAGGCTTGAACCTCTCATTTCACATGCTTTTCTTCACAAATCTATTGAGGACAATAGCTATAGCTTCTTTATTTCTCATCCTAAGCCCTATTCATGCATCCTACAATTATAATAGTATCCATGTGGCCTCTTACACAAGCTACAGTAATCACAAAAAGTGTAAGATCCCCTTTATATCATGTTTCGACCACAAAACCCTGAAAAATAGGGTAACTCAAATTATGATTTGTTGGTGAGCTGTATGGAAAAAATCATTAGCGCCAGCTCATTCTTGGAGTCTTTTGAAAGAGAAGTGAATCAGGTGGTAGTTAAGTACAAACCTTATAGTGTCAAGGTGAATGAGGTGATCAATTTTGATTGGCCAACTGATGAAGAGTACCAGAAATGGTTAAATGTATATTTAACTGAGGAAGAGTTAAAAGGAGTAGGCTGCTAACGGTTGACAAATCAGCTGTTGCAGTTACAACAAATTCTAGTTTTGTTTTTTGGTGATAGTCTAGGCACAAAATTCTTGAAGTTTTTTGTTGTTGCATCAACCATTCTCAGCAGGAATGATGAACAAGAAGATTCTTTGGGGAGATTACTATTGTAACAAATTTTTGGAATATCACAAGGTGGTCCAATTGGCTGGTGACACATGTGCTTTTTGGCCCAATGCTTGTTTTCTCCTCCTTTTTCTATAAGAAGGATTTCAAGGCCAAAAGTATAGGTTAGCAAGTTAGATATTTTTGGTCGAGTCTAGATGAAGTTGCAAAGCAAATTGTAAAGTCTGATGGATTTAGGGAAAATGCAATTTAGGTTTTGAGTCATTCTGTAGTAGGTTTTGAATTCATGGGGTTTTATGTTTTATGACAGTACTGGCATTTGAATTGATATGATTAATTCAAACTCATGTCTCTCCATTGTACAAGCATATCTAAATTTTGAATAAAATGATCAAGGGTTGTTTCCTCGCTCATCCTACCATTGTGGTGTGTATGATTCTTGTTTTTAGGTTTAAATTTAAGAACACCAAAATGATTGAATGGGATTGTAGGTGGATATGTTCCTCAGATAAGCTATTTTATTTTTTCTTTCTTATCTTATACCATTTTACGAGAATGGGGGTGCCATGTACGAGAAGATCTTTGGAAACTAGGCATGAAAATTGCAAGTTAAAGAGAATGGGGTGCCAAACTTATAGTACTCATTGTCCCTTAGTCGTCGATTTTCCCTGAGTGCCCTCAACCTTGCCCTCAGCGCTGGTATTGAACTTGTTTTCACTCCTCCAAACTCTTTCCTAGTGATTGATATTGGACTTTGTTTCACTCCAAAACCTCTGCTGGCAATCGGGTATTGACCTTGTTTTAACTCCAAACTCTTCCTTGTACTGCATTACCTTTGTTTTCACTCCTCCAAACTCTTGTCAGCTTAGTATTGACCTTTGTTTTAACTCCAAACTCCTCTAAGACTGAATTGACCTTGTTTCAATTAACATCTAAAATCTTCCCTGTGGCCAATGGCATTAACCTTTTCACTTCCACTTGACTTAACTACAACTTGGTTTTCATTTATCTTTTACAAGATGTTAATTAAGTTCTGTACCTTTTACATTTAGCTAAGTTTTAATATTCTACAATATAGTTAAGTATATATTAGCTATATTTTACATAATAAATAATCTAATTATTCAACTTATTATAATTATATATTAGATTCTTTAACAAAATTATTAAATACATATAAAATTATTATAATTAATAATAAGAATACTTCTTTATATAATAAAAATATAATTCAATATAATATATATTTCCACATAATATAGTAAATACATTAATATGAGAGAGAGAACCAAATTTTATTCATTGTTTCATGTCAACAATCCAAGGATGGCATGTGTCCTTGGGGAGTTATGCTCAAGGTAGCATGCCATTTGATTAAAGATATGATAATTCTCCTTTAAGACCTCTTCAATGTACCCATTGCACACTTAAGGAGATAGATAAATATAGGGAAGAAAATATAGAGAGAGAGGGAGATAATGACAAACATACAAATATAAAGGGAGACAAAGAGGTAGAGAGGGGTAGAGAGATAAAGAGATAAGGATGAATAAATAGAGATATAGGGAGGGTGATTGATATGGACTCCTCACAATTTCTATATCTCTCATATCTCCCACTATCTATGTCACTCCCACCCTCTCCCTCCTTTCATCCTATTGAGTTATCTTCTCTCTCCTCTCTCTCATTTCTTCTCTATTCACTCCATATCTCCTCTCCATCTCTCCTACTCTATATCTCTATCTCTATTTCTTCTTTTATCTCCCCTCTCACTCCTCTTTTGTATCTCTTCTGTTCTTATATCCTTTCCCCCCTTCTTATCTCCCCCTCTCTCATCTCTCTCTATCTCCCCCTCTCTATCTCTCACCATCTCTCCCTCCCTATCCCCCCTATCCATCGACTCTCTATCTCCACCTCTCTTACTTTCTCTTCCCATATATCTCCATATCTCTTTCTCTTCCCATATATCTCTATCCCTCTCTCTTTCTCTCCCCATATATTAACTAAGAAACCATGCAAGCATACAATAGTATATGTTTGTAAAACTATAATAGTGTTTTATTAAACTATAAGTAACACTTATCTTTCTAATGTCAAGCCTTCTTATAAAAATAGTGTTTTATTAAACTATAAGTAGATTATTGTCACCACTCGTCATTCAACATGAAATGCCAAATGTAGCAATTATTTTTTTCTTTTGTCAAGTTTCATTAACCAAGCTATTTATTGGGTTGAATAAAGTTGTGTTATGACCCTTCTTATCTTTAAAATAATTAGACAATATTAGCGAGATCAGGAAGGGGGCAAAACTAAACTCCTTCAAAATAGGGGTAGTTGTGGGTTTGTTGGTTTTCTTTGTATACTCTATACTTAGTTCCTCTAGGATAAATAAGTAACTTTAGATCATTTTCTTAGTTGTGTATCCTAAGTAATATAGAATAAGCTTTTTCATTTTAATTGACTACTACATAATAGTTTATGTGTTGAAAGAATTGTTTCCATTCTTTGTAGTTTTTACATTGGAATACAAATCATATTTAATTTCATGCCAATATAATTCTTTCATAAAGATAGTTGTTTGAAATAAGTGCTTCATAACCCATCTAATCAAATCATAATTAACCAATCAAAAAGGAAATAGGAATTTTATAAAGAAAATAACACTTGACCCAATCATAAGTATATGGCCTTCAAAGAAAGGAGTGATCCACCTTAGCAATAATAACTACCTGATTTAGATCTGGGTATGTAAGATCATAATGCAACATAAAAAAGTAGCATTTTGAAACCTCAGCCAAAACACTAAAATCCCAAGTTGACTTTTTGGGTTGGCTATCAATACATTGCTCTATAGCAATTCCCAAGCCAAATTACTACAAATCAAATATCTAATTTTTTTGGATATCCAATTCGTGTCTAATATCTAATTTGAAAAACATATTAAAATGTAATATTTTGGTGCTATAAATCATATATCCCATCTAAATCGATATCCACTGGGTAACACATATACCCAAGAGTAATTAGGAGGTGGAGGGAGAGGGAGAGAGAGAGAGAGAGAGAGAGAGAGAGAGAGAATTAGGAGGGGGAAGGGAGAGGGGAAGAGTGTTGAGGGTAAAGGATAGAAGGTTTAAGGGTTTAGGGTTTAAGGGTTTATGGCTGAGGGTTTAGGGATGAGGGGTGGGAGGGAGAGACTTGAGAGAGAGAGAGAGGGAGAGAGTGGGAGAGAGATAAAGGAAGGTAGTGTTAAGGGTAGAGGGTAGAGGGTTTAAGGGATAAGGGTTAAGGGTTAAGGGTTTAGGGTTAAGGGGAGAGAGATAGAGGGAGTGAGTGAGTGAGAGAGATAACTAAGAGAGGGAGAGGGGGTAGGAGGGAGATATGGTTAAGGGTAGAGGGTAGAGGGTTTAAGGGTTTAGGGTTAAGGGTTAAGGGTTATGGATAGAGGGGAGATAGATAGAGGGATTCAGTGAGAGAGAGAGGGAGGGAGTGGGAGAGAGATAGAGAGTAGAGGGTTAAGGGTAAAGGGTAGAAGGTAGAGGGTTAAGGGTGGATGGGAGGGAGATAAGAGTGAGTGAGTGAGTGAGTGAGAGAGACCTGAGAGAGGGAGAGGGGGTAGGAGGGTGAGACTTGAGGGATAGAGGGAAAGAGGGAGGGAGTGGGAGAGAGATAAGGGGTAGAGGGTTAAACTTAGAGGGTAGAGGGTTTAAGGGTTTAGAGTTTAAGGGTTAAGGGTTTAGGGTTTAGGGGAGAGAGAGAGAGAGAGAGAGAGAGAGAGAGAGAGAGAGAGAGAGAGAGAGACTTGAGAGAGAGAGGGTGTATTTGCCAAGGCTAAGGGTTAATGGTTTAGGGTTTAGGGTTATGGGTAGTGATGGAACTTCAAAGTTTTGTTCTCTTTGTTCTATTTTCTCCTGCCTTATGTCTTTGGTCATCTATGGTGTTTGGGAAAAGCCTAAGGATGGGGTTTTACCTTCGTCTTCATGTAAAACCCTAGCGTTCATCTTACACCTTGGATGGGATCTATTTGGCCATTGCTTTTTGGGAAGGCTTTAAAATGACTTAAGCCCCATCACTTCGTACATCTAGGCTAGGCCTACTTTTGTTTTATTGTTTTATTTCCTTCGCCTGACTTTATTTTTCCTAAGTCTTTTGTTGGTCCCATGTTCCCTTGTTAAAACAACTTATATCATTGTTTGTTGTCGACCTAGTGATGTCCCCTTATTCCTTTAGGGGAGAGGGCCCAGTAGTCATGTAGGCTAACTTTCTCAGCATGTAGCAATTGATTGGAATATCATAGAAACTTCTTTTTTTTGAAATGTAGATTGGTCTCTTATTTATCTATAACCAAGGTTTGGAGGTGTGACTCATCATGCAACTTGACACATCGGTAGATATTTTGAGAAGTGTCTAAAATTTGACTTTTTAAAGGTTCAACCAAAACTTAATCATGGAACCCCCAATAGTTGAACCAAAAAATTATCATTTGTTGCTTGTAGAATATGATATTTTTATTTAAATTAAAATTAATATACAACCTAAGTGGACCAAATACTTATTGATAACCATAAATCTTTGATATCTCTACCTTTTATATTCAACACATATGGAATAATAGTTGAACACAAAAAATCTATTTGTTGTTATAAAAACAACACATAATGATTTAAAATACAACTTATATTGAACAAAAATGGACCAATAGTTGAACACTATAACTTTTTGAAAATCCTTCACATTTAATGGGGAAATGCATGTTATTTATTATTCTCACCTTTTATATTTGTGATAGGACAAACTATTAATATAAAATTATCCAATGCTTGTACTGATGGAACTTCAAATTTTGTTCCTAATGTTTCACTCATGCCTTGCCTTATGTCACTGGTCTTTCATGGTGTTGGAAAATTTCTTAGGGCTGGGGTTTTAGCTTTGTCTTCATCTTAAACCCTTGTGTTTACCTAATGCCTTGGTCGGGATCTATTTAGCCGTTACCTTTTTTGAAGGGTTTTAAAAACATCTTATGCACCATCATTCCATCTAGGCCTGGTCCCTTTGGTCTTAATATTTTATTTCCTTTGTGGGTTTTATTTTTCTAAGTCCTGGTTGGCCCTGTGTTGAACGACTTTAAAAAAACTTATGTCATTTTTTTCCATCCGCTTGGTAATGTCCCCTTTCCCTTTAATGAATGTTTTATTTTTTAGAAGGATGAAATTTGTGCTGCCATTGATCAAAATGCCTTCAAGATCAATAGTTTCCCGTCATCCCGTGATCAGGAATTGTAGGATGGTGATATCACGGGCGGGTGACATGTGTCCCATTTGGGGGATCAAATTTGCACGACAGTTCATTAACTGTCCTTTGATCTGAGCCATTTCCTGCCATCCCACGATGATGCTTTGGTTGATTGCGAAATCACAGGCGGGTGCCATGTGGACTGTCCAAGGTGGGGCCCAAGGAAATTTTTGTGTGATATATTTTAAATGTTTCATTGCTTCCAAAGAAAAAAATTTAAAATGAAATATTTGACAAGGCTGGGGGGAAATTCATTAAAAATGAGCAAAATCAGGGAAATTAGGGCAACTAGTCAATTCAGGAGTAGGCTACGCAGCATACAAAATGGTATGCCCATCCATGGCTTGCCTGCCTCTAACGGTCTGTCAGCTGTCAGAATGATAGGACCCATCCCGTGCCATCGCCAGCACCCTGCCTTCTGTGCAGAAAATAAACTAATTCGTAACCCTCACATTTTTTTTTCGAGCCCACATACAATGGTTAAACTTTTATATATGTTTTGTTTAATATATTTAAAAAATATTTTATAAATTATTTATAAAATATTTATAATATAAAATATTTTTTTATTATATTAAACAAATATATATAAACTCTTTAATATTTTCTATTAGTGATTTTAATGGTATATTAAAAAAAATCATATTTTGATAGTCGAATACATTCAAAATATTTCTAATATATTTCTAATTTAAAAAATATATCATTAAAAAACTAAGGTTTTTTAATATGCTTGAAAAACTAATTTTAATTAAAAAACTTACTAACATCATTAAAAGGTAAGTTTTTAATTATAAAAATTTAACATTAGAATTATTTAACATTTGAAAAAATTTAAATATTATATTATAATAGTTTATAAATTAGTTTTTCAATATGCTTGAAAAACTAATTTTAATTAAAAAACTTACTAACATCATTAGAAGGTAAATTTTTAATTATAATTTTTTATTTTTTTTTGAAAAAAGAGGGGTAAAAACTTTATTGAAAATCAAAAGAGAGCATTACAACCAAAACCAAGGGGGCTAGCCCCAGAAAACCAAAGAAGCCCCAAAGCAGGAACAAACACAAAATCAACTATCTTCCAAAATCCTCCTATCCTCTTCAAGGACTCTATCCAAGTCTTGACATAACTCAGGGGAGACCTGCATCCAATCCTCAATCTTCCAGCCAATATCATGCTCAGAAGCCCATTTAGCCAAATAGTCAGCAACCTGATTCCACTCCCTCGGGATATGAATAAAAGAAACTGCCTCCATCCTGGAGCAAACCTGAAGAATACTTTGAACAACTGAAGCCAACTGCCAATTAATATCAGACATCTTTCTCTCATTCAATAGATTAATTAAAATTTGTGAATCGACCTCACAAATAACCTTATGCCAACCCAAAGCAAGGGCCTGCTCCATAGCATAAAGAATCGCCAAGCCCTCCATGAGATTGACCATCTTCTCCCCCTCATGAATAGAGAACATAAAAATCACTAAACCCCCTGAATCTCTGCCAACCCCACCAATCCCAGCAGGCCCAGGATTACCTCTAGAAGATCCATCATAATTGATCTTCAAGACTCTAGCAGGAGGAGGAAGCCATCTACCCAGCCATTGCACTCTCTTAGCCCGCATCTCCTGGAACCCCCAGAAGAAGAATGTCTCCCCTGAAGTCCCAATCTATCAACCAAATCAGCATCCTCTTTCCCCAGGGGGAGAAACACTTCACTCTTGGCCACAACCGACTCCTGTATCATACCTAATATACACATCCACACCTACTAACCCACCAAATTAACACCATAGAATATTCTATGATTCCGCTCCAACCAAGTCTGCCAAAGAAGAAAAGTAGGTCCCGCATACCAGACATCCTGTAAAAAGGAGGCCGACGAGGGGGGTCTTCCCATACTATCCCAGAACTCGACCAAAGAGGAAGCATGAACACAAGGTTTCTTCCAAACCTCCCACCACCAATTCCAAAGTTGCACAACAAAGGGACATTGAAAGAACAAGTGTGAGGAGTCCTCTTCCGCCTTCCCACAGAGAACACAAAATAAAGGCCCCTGGAAACCCCGTTTACGGATGTTATCCCAGGTCAAGCATCTATTCCATACTAAATTCCAAACAAAACAATTACATTTAGGCCATGATATCTTACTCCACACCATTTTCCACCACTGAACCTCCGCCCTAGCCAACTTCTGATCAAGCAACACCTGATAGCCCCAAGCAATAGAATAACTCCCCTTGGGACTATGAGCCCAAGCAATAATATCCTCTTCGCGAAGAGAACTACAACACCTACTACGAAGAATCACGTGAAGCTTAGCCTTTCCTTCCTCCTCACCTACAACCGGCCACTGAGTGGGATCCTTCCAACAGGCCTTCTCTAACTGCCCATAAAAAGAAAATGACTTGAAGTCACTCACCTGTGACCAACCAACCGCAAGAAAACTCTGGCTCAGCGGTATTAGGTGAGGAAACTGAGAGATAAGCGGAGGGAAACCATCCCAAGATTCAAACCAAAAAAGAGTTTTTGAGCCTTGACGACAGATCCAAAATAAACCCTCCTTAATGAGCTTCGCACCCTTCTGAAGAGTACTCCAAATCACTGACCCTTTCTCCTCAAGAGGGTACCTAAGGAGATCATGCCAAGGGACGCTAGGGAAATACTTATGGGATAATATCGTAGCCCACACCTGATCCTGCTTCACACACTAACACCAGAAAAGTTTAGCAGCCACAGCCACTCCAAACAAAGAAGATTTTTAAAGTCCCAAACCACCATACTGCTTAGGACTACACACCTCTTCCCACTTGACCAAGCTCCACTTGGAGGACGAAAAGCATCCAGCCCATAAGAACTGTCTCTCAAGAGAGTCCAACTCCTTAAGAAACCCAACCGGAGCCACTTGAAGCATACACCTGTAAGTAGGGAGTGCTTGCACAACTAATTTAAGAAGCTGAACCCGCCCAGCAAAGGACAGCCATCTATGAGTCCAATGATTGACTTTCACCCAGAACTTATCAATGATATTCTGCCAAGAACCCTTGGGAAGATGACCAACATAAATAGGGATGCCTAAATACATAAAAGGGAGAACTCCTATCTAAAACCTCAAAATGTTGGCAATTCTTCTCTGGATGGGGGCAGGCGTATTGAAGAAGAAGATGGAAGAATTGTCCTCACTAATCAATTTCCTCGATGCCACCAAGTAAACATCCAACAACTATCTCAAAAAAGTAGCTTCCTTGACAGTAGCCATCCCCATCAAGGTAGTATCATCAAAAAACTGCAAATGAGACTGTGGAGGCAAGTCTCCACCCCAATGCTAGCCCTGAATGTTGCCTACCCCAACATTTCTTCTCAGCAAACGCCCAAGACCTTCAGAAAAAAGAAGAAATAGGTACGGGGATAGGGGATCCCCTTGGTGAAGACCCCGAGATGCCCCAAAAAGTTCAGAGTGATCTCCATTTATCAGTACTGAAAAGGATATTGACGTAACACAACTCATAACCCATTGGATCCAATCAGCACAAAATCCAAAAGCACCAAGGATCTTCTGAAGGAAGGACCATCTAACCCTATCATAGGCCTTAGCCATATCCAATTTAATAAACATAGTCTTCTCTTGTGAACTAGCCATGGAGTGGATGGTCTCAGTAGCAATAACAACCCCATCCAAAATTTGTCGACCAACAACAAACCCACTTTGTTCCTCCGAGATCAACACTTTAAGCCACTTCTTCAATCTCTCATCCATTAACTTCACAATAATATTATAAGCCACATTGCAAAGGGAAATAGGCCTGAACTGAGTTAACCTATCCGTACCTTCACACTTAGGAATGAGAGCAATGAAAGTGGAGTTAAGAGCATGCAACATCTGCTTGTTCCTCTGGGATTCCTGAACAACTGCTAGAAGGTCCAACTTTATGATTTCCCAGAACTCTTGGAAGAACTCTATTGGGAAACCATCTGGGCTAGGGGCTTTTCCCCTCTTAATCTGAAACACAATCTCCTCCAACTCCTCTAGAGAAATCTCCCTCATCAGATACTCATTCGCTTCCCTAGGGACCAATTGAGGGATACACAAAAGAACCTGTTCCTCCTCGACTGAACCCCCTTAAGAGTCCTCTTTGAAGAGAGCAGCGAAATACTGTGATGCCTCAGTCGTGATGTCTTGGAACGAGACAACACGATCCCCTCTGTCGTTAACTAACACAGAGATAGAGTTACCATGCCTCCTGGCCTTCACATAATTAAAGAAAAAAGCAGTATTTTTGTCCCCTTCCTACAACCAGTCAATTCGAGCCTTTTGCTTCTAATATGTCTCCTCACGTAACTCACATTCCTCGACCACCTTCAAAGTTCTAGCCTCTTCTTTCAAAAGATCCTCCGTAACCCCATTATCCTGAATCAATCTTGTAACATTATTTAACTCTTCTTGGGCAGCGGATTTACCATGAAAATATTGCCGAAGCACCGACGATTCCACCTTTTAAGCTGATACTTGACAAATTGAAGAAGCTTAGCAAAGGTATACATTGCAGTACCAAAAGTAGGTCTACCAACCCTCCACCACACACCCACCTAGTCAAAAAGAGTAGAGTACCGTAACCACATAAGCTAGAATTTGAAGGAAGGGGAACGAGGAGCACGAGCCGAGATGATTGTAAGCTTGATAGGCTAGTGGTCCAAACCCCTCCAATCTAGAATTTTAGAGGAGGTTGACCATAAGTCACCAACCCAATAATAGGAGACCAAGAACCGATCAAGCCTCTCAGCGACATAGTCTTCACCAGTTCGCCTATTATTCCAAGTAAAATGACCATTACTGGGTTGAACATCAATAAGATTTAGATTAGAAATTCTATCCTTGAGAAGCAGAGTAGAAGGCTCCAATTGAACAATTCCCCCCCTTTTCTCAAACAACTCCACAATAGCGTTGAAATCCCCAGCCAGAATCTAAGGGTGAAAAGGAGCTAGGCTACGAACATATCGAAGATGAGACCAAAGAAGCTGCTTACCCTGATAATCAATAGGCGCATACGCATTGGAGAGGAGAATACATTCTCCTGTCACATAGCAAGAGGCCAAAAACGAAATAGCCGACCTAGAAGACATCCACCAGAGAGGGCAAATCCTCTGTGGATTCCATAAGCAAGCCACCCCCCCAGACACACCGTGGGCTCCAACACACTAACACTCACCATACTTCCACAACTTAGGTACCATATTCACCATACTCTCTACAAAAAGCTTAGTTTCCTGAAGAAAAAGAACATCTGGAGATTGATTCCTAACCAAATCATGAATAGCTTTTTGTCGGGGGCCACTGTTCAAGCCCCTTACATTCCAAGATATAACAATCATTTCTGAGAACACAAGAAGTAAGAATCCAAGGTCTTAACTACCCCTGACTCCACCAGAGTCTCCCTAATTGATTTAATCTTTTCTAAATCCTTTTTCCTACCCAGCTTGGGATTCTTCTCACCAACCCCTTTCTTTGGATCCTTTTGTTGAATACCCATGCGAGAAGAGGAGTTGGAGCTCTTTCCCACTTCCACACCAATCTTTATAGGCAAAGGAGAACCCTCTCCCCCAATTGTCAGAGTCCCATGCATAGGATCCTGTCCAGCCGAAACAATCAACTGTTGATCCGTGTCCATCTGCCCAACACCCGAGTCCTGCACCACCTGAATATCCTCTGAAGGAGGCCCATTCTTTCATGAACCCAAAGTGCCTTAATCCAAGTTCATCAAACCTGGATTCACTTCCTATTGGTTGAGATCATCCAACACCTCAAACTTGTTAAAAGAAACATCATCCTGCCTCTCCCCCAGAGTCCTCTTTTGCCCTCAATTTGTAATGCCCCGCCATGTGAACCCCAAAGGACAAATACATAATAATTACAGCACAATTTTTTTTTAAAGTAAACATAACATACATGTATTACACATTAAGTCATGACATGAATTCCATTTAAGCAGATTCACTAACACATACATCCCTTGGGGAACACGAGTAGTCATTACGAGACTAAGATCCACACAACGACAATAAAGAATAAAATCCAAAGATATAATCCATAACAAAATAAACATTAACAAATATAACACATACAAGATAATCATTGATAAGAAACCATTTGAGTAAGTACAACATATACATAATTAACTCAACACAATGAATAACAACTACCATGGCCAATAATCACATCGAGTTTAACACTACATTACAGTACAATGTACTAGAGGTACAATGATACAAAAGTGTTTCCAATATGCACGGAAACCATACAACAAGAATCATGATACAAAGGAATAGATGAAAACTGGCTCCATGACAGATACAACTCTGGAGTCATTGCAACAGCACCAATCCACACCTCTCGATCCTCGACTGGGGACCCAATGGGGTGCTTAGCACGTTCCACCCAACCATGTGAGTCCGAAGACCCACCCCCCATGCTAGGAGCTGACAAGAAGAGTCCTCAACCAAGAACATCCCAACACAGAATCACAAGACTCACAACATACAAAAGTATCATAAAACTCAAGAATTGCAACAACATCCAAGAGTCAACATAATAAATTAAGATCACAACTCCCATCACATAAATCAAAGCAATGATCAATAAATAAGTAACCAAAGGATGATCATGAAACACTTCCAATCAAACTGAATTAATAAACATAATACAATCCCAAATTGCAATTAAACAATATAATAACATCATAACACAACACCATAAAAATACAAGATCGTAAATCAAATATAAATGAGATCATACAAAACCACAAAGTACACCAAAGATGTATCGAGGCAAAAATCATTAATCAAGATAAATCCAAATATCAACAATCTATACCAACTCCCACAACCTACTTCCAGAGGAACACAATAAAGCAAACACATGGGCAACCAGGGGAGAGTGTCATTGCATAGCCTACATGGGTTCTCCTGGCCCTTCCTCCAAATTGAGGCGCCGGCCCCCATCTATGGATCTCCTGGCCCTTCCTCCTACTTGAGGTGCCGACACCATAGGGTAGCTCATGCGGAGCCGATAACCTCTCATGAGGACGAGGTTACGACCTTGCCAACCACGACCTTCTCAACCTTCCATTAGTCTGCAGAAGCACTAATGAAGACGAGGCATCCATTTTTAAATCTTGTAATGATATTACTACCCAACCCTCCTAAGTTAATTATTAGGTTATCACTTGTTTACCAACTCACTCGTGGGTTCTCCTGTGCTCTTCCCCTTACGTGGGGTGCCGGCCCCCATGAGGAGCCACTCTCCCTAGAGACCCAACAACATAAAAAAACAAGGGTTGTACCATCATAATTTGAACAAAGAATCACAACATAAAAGCATGCGAGGCATTACCCATCTCGCTAACATGTACAACATCAGAGTCTTACAAAGTTTCGTACAACCCTTTTTAAATAATGAAACCAAAACACTTGCCACATCAAGGGCACATAAAGAGAGAACATCAACTGACAATCAACTCAAGCCTCTGGAAGTCAAAAGAATGACAACCCACAAATAAGGTAAAATAAAGCAATACGGTCCCAACATAGAAACTTAACATACGAACATCTCCTCAACCAAAAGGACTCAAGTGGGTGACCGAAATAATAAGGATCCATCAAACTCATTCATTGATCAAATGTGAACTCAATAAATAAAAATCACCTATGAAAACCAAACAACTCAAGAGATACATCAAAATAAATTCATCATAACAACCATTAAACACGGGGATACACTTAATGAACAACAATAAACAAACAAACACTTTCTATCCATCCGCAAGGATCAAAAATCTAATCACAACCTTATGACACAAAAGAGCTCCCTCCAAAAACAAAACTCAGATAAAATAAAATAAAATACATAATCAACTTGATACAAAGCAACCGGCTCAAACCATCAAATCAACCATGAAACAAGTAAGCATCCTTATAGAGAATTTACGAAGAAGGGAATAAGGAGATAGTCATCATTTAGAAAATCATCTATTTTACATAAACCCTACATTTATCCAAATATACACAATCAACTCAATAGTAAGACATTTCTTCCACATATAAAATACTAAGTAATCACCAATACTCAAAGTATTCTAAGTTAAATAATCTATCAATTTCTTACTCACCTAAAAGACTATATTTAACAAACTACTTTTTTGCTAATCCACAAAGAGTGATAACATTCTACTAGCATTTAAAGCTTACTTTATATCTTATCTCTTCCATTATTGAGGCATCATTTAAGTCGAACTGAAGAAATCCTACCACTATAGGTATCCATATATACATATAAAGACATTTCATCAATTAACTTCTTTAGAAATATTCCAAATAAATAAATAGAGCTATTACCTCTTTTACTCACACATAACCATTACTATTGGAGCAATTTTAATGTTTCTAATTCCATTAATTGAGAACCCAACAAATTCACCTTAAAATAATTTAACAAATACAAGCATTTAACGAAACCTTTTGATTAAGCAATTATCAATAATTATGACCTTGTCAAGCATTATTCCTTCCCTCAAGACTAATTACTCACAATAGATATCTAAAGTAACAATATTCCCTTGGGGCTCTTATAAATAAATTAATCTTCCATATTAATTATTTTCAAATTTACTCTTCTACCATATAACAACTTAAGAAACTTCTCAAATAACTAACATAACTCTTTAACCTAACCACAACTTATTTAGTTAGATTCGTTAAACACTGTTTCAAGGTTTTGTAATGATACTTATTCCAAGAACTACCAAAGCGACACCTAAATATACTAAGTTCATTTATCTTCCTTGCTATTCGAATTTCTCATTATTCATCAAGGAATTACTTTGTTACCAAACAATTTTCATCAATTTCTACATACACAACATGAATACAATTTTTACTTCAATATAACTACAATGAGAAATGAGAACATTTTGTTATTTATTTATATATCTATGAAGAATAGATTATTGTTTGAAATGCCTTCTACCAGATTATTACCTATATATATATATATTATGACTATAGGACTATACTATACTTAGATCACTACCTATGAACCCTACTATCGCTTCAACTTAATCTTTTCACTACTTAAAACTACAACGAACTCAACAATATCTTGGAACAGTGACTATCATCTGAAGCATATACACATACTAATCAATTCATGAAACTAGAGAGATTATTTAAACTATTAAATTTCCCATTATGACCAGGTGAGACGACTAAGACAGATTGCAAACAGAATCAGAGAGTTTATTTAAATCTATACACTCTACCACTGACAGGTTATCTAAGAAATTAGAGAGGTTATTAAGTTTACTGCACCTTTGCTAGTCTAAAGTTGCAGCTGTGATGGAAAGCCAATGATATCAGGTAGATTATAAAAGTTTAGATTACCAGACTATGCGAAGGAGCTCATCTAAACGTTGTATCCAATAACATCAATTTCCCTCAGCTTCGACTAAACGGAGGTAATTGGAAAAGGCTTGAAACATTGCGCAGACCAAGAGAATTAAATAATCTGCTCATTGGTCCTCAATTTCTTCACTTGAACAATCTTCTCATTGACGGCATCAGAGAAGACACACGAACTAGGCTTCCTCCAAGTTTGAGATGGTTACGGTTGCAAAAAATGTGAGAAGCCATTTTCCTTCAGTCTTGCGGATAACATTTAATTCTGTACAAAGCCTCAACTCTAAGTGACAGGTTGCCAAGTATATTAGAAAGTGAATATTAGAATTTGGAAATATCGCTGTCTACTTGCATTATTATCAAATCTCAAATGTTATGAATGCCTCAGAGAAATGTGATCTCAAGAAATGCTATGATTGAAGAATTTGCACAAAACGGACTTGATGGAATAGTTCTAGAGACTTTTGAAAGGCAAATTCCATAACCTTTACCAGCATCTTGTCTGCCTGTGCTGAAATGGAAGTTGTGGAACAGGTTACAGACATTCATTAAAGTACAAAGGAAAGAGGAATTCTGTGAGATGTTTGAATTTGCAACTTCCCTGGGTAAAGAAAATGTGGAAGTAAGAACAAGGCGGGTGACTACCTGACAAAATTCCTTAAATAAATAAGATCTCAAGGGCTCGAATGGCTTCAGGGTATGCAGAAGGCAGATTTGCTGAAACGGTTTAAGAAACTTTCAAGCAAATGCAAAAGGCAAGCGACGCCAAAAGAATAGGGAGGTTATTTAGCCTTTAAACTCCCTATTATTATCAAGTGTTGCCACTGACACTGATTGCTAGAGAAATATTTAAACCTGCACAACATTCTATTTTCCAGTATTTCAAACGTGACAGATTGCCAAAGGAATCAGGATGATTATTAAATCTCTGCAACATTCTTTGCTCTAGTGTTGCGCCTGTGATAGGTTGACAAAATTGTGATGGCTGCTATGGGTTTTTAATTTACCACCTGGGTTTCAGAATTTGGAGTTGCAGACTGGTAACTCCCCAAAACACAGAATTATTCATCATTCCTTGCTGACACTATGGTTGTTAAGGATAAAGGGCCTGAAAATGCGACTGGGGTTAGCTCCAAAGTATACACTGATATTGTACACTCATGTAACGATGATGATGAAGATGATGCAGTCTTTAAACAACAGTCAAGAGAAAGCAGAGAAGAAACAAGGCGCATACTAAGGCGACAGAGACAAGAATTGTGAACGGTTTGACAGAATGTCCCAGAGTATGTTAAAAACAGAGGGAGGGCATGTGTAATGCTTGACAAAATTCCTCAAAGGAAAGAGGATAATGGACAACAACGCTTCATCCAGATTATGGCATGGAAAGGGAAAGAAGAAAATTAAATATGGCAGAGGATTTTGCAATTAACAAAATCAAGATTAATGAGCAGCCGAGGTGGTAAATACAGACATTCATATAATTGATATTTTCTAAGAGAAAATATCCACATCAATACTCGTACATGGCTATATACATTAAGCATTCTATAAAATATGATATGGTTGGTGTCTTACCTATTCGCAATCTTTCCTCTTAAGAGTTGGGGGTGGTCTTTTACCTTGGCCATATTGGAAATCCCTATTGTTCCATGACTGTTAAACTTGCACATGCCCCTCGAACTTAAGACAGAGAGAAGTGATCCATTTTATGCCTTTCTTCATCTTTTGGTGGAGCTGCAAAGCTCGAGCACATCTTCGTAGCAGTAGCAGCCCCCTCCACATAACTGATCTATTCTTCTTTTAATCCTAACATTCTTATACAAAGATCTCATAACTTTTCAGATGATCCAGGATCACCCCCCCCCCCCAGATGACTCTGAATTCTAAGTTATGAAATCACTGCCTGGAAGATGATGAGACAGCGGAAGCTAAAGCGTTCTTCCAGCTTTTCTTGCCATTTCCTCTTCCCAAAAACTTATCATGATTTATTAATTAATAAACTATTCACTTTCCATTTTCCAATTGCCTTCCTTTTTATTATTTTCTTTTCAAGATTATTTTGTTCATTATTATTATTAAATCAATTTATCTAATAATATCACTTGTGCTTTTAACAAATTAGTTTAATTTGATCATTTGATTTAACTTAATTGATTATGATTTTAATTTCTAATCATATTTTAAATAACTTTTCAAATCACTTATAATTTAATTAATTATTTAAACATGATTACTAACATATTATATTTTCCACATAATTAAATAACATAGTAACCAATGAAGCACACACAGATACTCAAACAAAAGTTCAGAACAACCGACATGGAGGGGTATTACACGATTTCTATTGCGAGCTTTGACATGAATATATCCATCTTCTGCAATACCATCACCCAGAATAGGCCCCTTCCCCTTATCAGCCCTAGGTGGATTGCGAGGAGTATGGCCAGATTGGGACCCAATAGGCTTAGCCCGAGCACATCTACACTGCAAGTGTCCATACTCATGACAAAATTGACACCAAAAAGGCAGAGTTTCATAGTCTATCTATTGCACCCATGTATATGATCCTGCACTCACCTCCACCGAATCTGGCAATGGCATGCTTAAATCAAGTTCAACATAGATACGGGCAAAAGTCATTACCTTTTTGAACTGCGTCTGTTGTGAAGACCCAACTAGTTTACCGAGCATTGAAGCCACCAAATGAAGGACATCCTCTCACCAACATTCAACTGGAAACCATGGCAGACGAACCCACACTGGAACCCTATTTGGGAGCTCCTCAGTCGGATTGAAACCCGCATGCCACGACTTCATAAACAAACCCACTTGGTTATAGAAATAGGGACCCCCTCAAAAACCCTATTTCAATCAGCCATGCAGTCAAATGAGACCATAAAGTAATTATTAGCTAGGAGTCTGATCTCCATTTCTCCTTCTGAGAACCAAGTCCTCTGAGCCTAAGATTCCAAAAATTGCAACGAGACCCTTAAACCCATAAACTTACAATAAAAGGAGTGTTTCAAATAATATTCAATATCATCCGCCAACAACTCCATCGGGATAACCAGTTTTTGTCTCTCCTTACATCTTTCCAAACATCCATTAATTTTTGATATTCTAGGTCCTCCAGACAATCCAGAACTATTCATCTCTTGACCTAGCGTAAACAAATTATTATCAAAAACCTTAGCACCCTGTTCCAGGGGTTTTGATCCAAAAGCTAATTGGAAATCCATCTTGGGGCTAACCCCAGATGACTCCCCTCATGACATGACTCAGAAAAATATCCAACTCAGGCATGCAAGCCCCCAAAATGAGAGATCAAAGGAGAACACACACGTGAGGATTACCACAATACCGCTCTAGCTTCACCCACAACCCTCCAAAACGCACAAGTTTCAGCTTCAAAAAGAACCACCGTACCCCCAAGTAGGAAATCACAAAACCACGGAGAATGGCAGCACACCAAACTCCACACAACACCCAACAACCTCTGCCCCACCCGAGCCAAGCAGACGGAGGGAACTCGAACAAGCGGCAGCACACCAAGTTCCACCCGGATGCCACCACACACAGCAGACACAGGCCCGAAATAGCCAGCTCAAGCCCAACACCCACCTTCGCGCACCAAGAGAACCATCAACATAAGGAAGAAGACAGCCACGCACCCCTCAGAACGCAGGAAAAGACCCCCATGGCATGCACAAAGAAGATCACGAAGAGTAGAGCTGAGGAGCATGCCCTAGCTCGACCCTAAAGACGCCATGCATAGATATTTTAATTATAAAAATTTAACATTAGAATTATTTAACATTTGAAATAGAAAATTTAAATATTATATTATAATAGTTTATAATTTACTTATATAGTATTTTGGATAATAGAAACAATTTTATTGATTTAATATTTTCTAAGTTCATTATTGAATTTAAATCTTATAAATATAATTATATATCTTTAATCAATATTATAATTTAAAAATAATAATCAATATTGAACATCTTAGATTTTAGTATAACTTAAACATTAAAAAATTAATGTATAAGTTTATAAAATATAATATATATTTTTTTAAAAAAATTAAAGATTATTATATATGTATATTTAAAGATCCATATAATTATTTTTTTAACTATGAAATTAATATGATTAATTTCATTTATAATTTTATCTTATCTTATCTTTTTAGGAATTTTTTGGTATTCTACATAATTTGTTTTCTATAAGTATCATGTTGTATACTCTTTATATGGAAGGTAGTGTTTTTTCATGGAGCTTAATAAGTTTTAATAATTTTTAGTCATTTTAAAGATTTTTATTTTTTTATAAAGATAGGTATATTTAGACTTTTGATGGCTTATGTACAATTATGCATATTCTTTTATTTATTATTTTTTTTGCAATATCATGTTATTCTTGATTAATCACATTATTTGTTTGTCATTTTTATTTGTTTTGTTGAAAAATATTTTATCTTTACTTTACATCTATGATAATTTCAAAATTACCAAATTTAAAAATTATAAATAAAAACTTATTTTTATTAATCTCTTGAAGTAGGTCCTAATCTTTTGTAGATTAATAACTATCTAAATAGATATTTCTTTCCTTTCTTTCTATAAATGTGTCTCATGTCTCTATTGAAATTTATGAGATGTGTATGTAATTCTTAGCACAACACTCTTAGAGATTAGGATTTATTTTCACATTTATATATTTTCTTATTGTTCTTATTAGTGGCTAATTAAATCTTCATTGAAAACCTATAAAGAGCTTGGGTCCTTCAATCTCAAAGCTTGTCTAATTTCTTGATGAGAATCATTCACATTGATTCCCAATATTGTGCTCCTTGCATGATACATATATAAAATGTACTTGGTAATTTAGTATGTGGTTGAAATATTAGAGTAACAAGAAATGGTTCTTTTCATTTTTGGCACATGATTGGCCATTTTTACTATGTTAAATTTTTATTTTCACTTTTATTTTCATGGTTTTCATGTTTTCAAATTTTCATACATTTCTTAGTCTTTTTAAATAAATAAATGAAGGTTCTATTAGTGTCCCCAATCTTGCTAAAAATCATGTATAGAGAGAGTACAATATATAAACTATTAATTATAGAGTATAACAACAAAATGAATTTAAAAACTACTACATACAAACAAGGTTTAGAATAATTCAAAATAGAGATACCATTCTCCTACAAATACTATGTATAGAAACCCTATCTAGCCATACTTTCACCCTCAAAATCAAGAGAATGAATTCTCATACATTGTTTCTATAATGAATTTAGAGAATAAATTATAAGATTTAAATTCAATAATGAATTTAGAAAATATTAAATCAATCAAAATTGTTTCTATTATCCGAAATACTATATAAGTAAATTATAAAATATTATAATGTAATATTTAAATTTTCTATTTCAAATGTTAAAGAATTCTAATGTTAAATTTTTATAATTAAAAACTTACCTTTTAATGATGTTAGTAAGTTTTTAATTAAAATTAGTTTTTCAAGCATATTAACATACCTAGATATATTCACCAAAATCTATTATCTATTATTGATTATGTAATTTTTTATGTATAATATATATATATATATATATATATATTTTTTATTTTAAAAAATTAAACAATATATTTTTAAATTAGAAATATATTAGAAATATTTTGAATGTATTCAACTATCAAAATATGGTTTTTAAAAAAATAACTAGCATTTTATTTAAAGAATTTATATTAAGAAAACTTTAAAATTTGAAGATTTACCTAAAATCTTATACATTAAAGATTTAAAATTTTATTCTAAAAAAATTAAACAAACATTCAAATTTATATTCATTTTATATTAAAAAAGTTTAAAATTTAAAGATTTACCTAAAATATTATACATTAAATATTTAAAATTTTGTTATAAGAATTTGAACATCAAATCAAATTTAAAAATTATAAATAAAAAAATTATATTTCTCAAAATTTCTAATATTAATTTTTATTAAAGATTTCAAAATTTTAATCTATGATAATTTAATAGAAACAAATCTTTTGAAAATTTAAATATTTTTATATTAAATATTTATATGTGTTTTACATTAAAATAAAACTTTAAATTTTTATTAAATTTTATTAATATTTTAAGATTTTAATAATTAAATATTGAAATTTTTACATGAAGAAATAAAACAAATATAATATATATTTAATAAAAATAAAAATAAAATATAATTTTTTTTTTATATTAAATATAGTGGAATAATCTGAGTACAAATACAGCCTTTACATATTGGGTTTGTTTAAAAAAATAGCCTTAGTTTGCAACTATCTTAACCCCCCTTTTACAAAGGATAAACATTAGCCATATACTTACAGAAGATCAGAAATCCTGCATACAAAATGGATTACATACAATTCTTTTATACAATGTTTTTCAAAATCTCTATACACAACACCATGTCCATAATAAAGAGTTAAAGACGACATGAGCTATTGCTGTTGTTGATCAACTGCTTCTGTCTCTTCCTAATCCTCTGTTGCTGCCTCCTTTCACTTCAACTCCTCTTCCTTAAGATCCTTTTGTGCTTCTTCAAGTGCCTTTAGGAAGTTTTCAATGCTGGGGTGTCCTCCTTCCCCTATATGCCCATACCACTCCTCGATGATACCAGTGTCAACTTTCTTGTTTTCCAATAGGTTCCAACACTTCTTCTTGGACTGTGCAATAGTGAAGAAAACCAACTTCTGAGTCTGCTACATCTTGTTGAGGTCCACAAACATGCAAGGGTCACTCTCTATGTTGGTACTGCTGCACATAACTATTCAGATCTATAGGGCTGCATCATTGAGTTGTCCACTAAGCATGCTTCCCCCAGCTCCCTCATCCACAATGGAATCATTAAATACCTTTTGAAACCCTCTTAAAGCCTTGAGAAAAATCCCTGATTCAATATAATCATAATTCCAGTTATGTGCTCTTTTCACTTCCGTTTTGTGAACCACCTCATTAGTTAACAAGCTCCTGAATTTAGCCATGTTAGCCTCCATCAGCATTGTAACCTACATAGCCACATTGAAAGAAATGAGTTGTTTATTGGACTCAGTAAGCCCTCTAGCACTTGGAATTTTTCCTCATTCCTAGCCCTCCAAATGAACAAAAGGATCTCAGTAGTGAGATAATCCCAGAAAGCATTAGCTTCCTTATTTAGCATTTTATCACAAAACATAATATCATAGTATCTAATATTACCATTGCTATTCCAAATTAACAAATGATTACAAAAAATATTCCATACCTCTTTTGCATAGAAACAATTAAAGAAAATGTGTATTATAATTTCAGGAAACCTGCAGATAGTGCAAATATCAACATCATTATGAGTATGTTTAAAGGGAAGCTTATGCAGCAGTAATTGCCATCTGAAATAGGCTTTTTTTGGCTCCTCTAAATTTTACCAAATTGCTGTGAGAGTTTTCCTCCACTTGCATTCTGCAAGTCTCACATCCCAACAAAGATTAACATGCTCAAGAATAGACTCTTGCTTGGTAAGCTCTTTATATAAATTTTTGGCCTTAATATCACATAAAGGCGATCCATAAAACCAAACAATATCATCATTAAAATCACAACTATCCTTCACATTGTTAGAAATAGAAATATATTTGCAAGCATCAACAAGAATGTTGTAAGTTCTATTGCTAGGGTTGTCTAACCTAAACTCCTCAACCAACTTGTTCATAGGCTTTAAACGACCCTTATCAAGGATGTCATGGAAAGTCAGAATGCCAAAGTGCCACCACTTTTTAGCCGAACATCCCTGTAACAAGGCCAGGGGTTTATTATGGTGCTCTAGGTTCCACCATAAGGAGGAATATTCATGAAACACATTTCCATTACGACGGTCAACATTGCCATTTTTGAAGGAGAGCTTGTGTTTAACCATTTCCCATGCCTTCCACGGGCTAGTAAAGATAGGAGAACCCGCAGGTGACATGGGATGTTTGCTAAGAAGGATGTCACAAAGAGGTAGATTCTTCCAAGACTTGGCCTTCTTGGGCACAGCCTTACTGATATTCCATCTAATCAGAACCTTCTAGGGTTTCGTACCTTCCATAGCGTGGGAAATCCATTTAATAGCAAGTGTGATGCCCTAGATTCTTAAATCATTGAGCCCCAGACCACCTTCCATCTTCCCCATACAACACCAATCCCACTTAACTAAATGCTTCTTCTTTTGACCTTTACCATCAGACCATAAAAATGCCTTGATCCTCTTTTGAATTTTGTTGATTTGATAACTGTTAAAGAACCAGACCGAAGCAAAATATATGCTATAAGAAGAGAGAATTTTTTGCCAAATTTGGAACCTACCAGCAAAGGACAGATACTGTTTGTCTCAACTGCCAAGTTTCTTATCAATTTTACCACTTATCCACTCCCACATTTCCTTTAAATTAGGACTGATGGAAAATGGGATACCTAGATATCTTACCAGCTTATTTGGTCCTCCCCACTAGAAATTATACTTTTGCAGCTAATTGGGTGGATTTTCCTTCCATCCAATAAAACTGGATTTAGGAAAAGAAATTCTAGCTCTAGAAGCCTGATAGAATAATTGTAGTTTTTCCATTAGCCTATCAAGGTTTCTTTCCTCCATCTCAATAAAGATTGTAGTATCATCTGCAAACTGGATATTGATTAACTCAGACTGATCTGGGAGGCAAATCCCTCTTACTTGGGGAGAGATAGTGTGGTCCCTGAGCAAATAGTGCAGAGCATCCGAGGCAATAACAAAAAGAGAGGGAGCAAGGGGGCACCCTTGTCTTATGGATCGGCCAAGGGAGATTTCCTTTGACAAGTCTCCGTTAACATCAACCTAAGCCAACGCGTTCCTTAGCAAAATATTCATAGCTTTGCAGAAATAGTCAGGGAACCCAAAAGCTTCCAACATAGTTCTTAGGAAAGCCCATTCAATTATGTCATAGCCTTTTTCAAAGTCTAAAAGAAACATTGCTAAGTTTTTGATTAGAGTTCCTTGACTAGTTCATGGCCTCCTAGCTTGTAATCAGATTCTCTAAATTGTATCTCCCTTTAATGAACCCAATCTGGGTACTATTAATGAAACTTGGGAGGATATCCACCAACCTAAGAGCAAGAATTTTAGCAAGAATTTTGTAAGACACATTCAATAAGGTTATGGGCCTCCAATTTTTAAACAGGGTCTTTTCACCCCCTTTAGGAAGGAGCTTAGTAATGCCCTTATTGATACATCTTCCCAAAGAACCTCTATCCAAGGCTTCCTGATAGACTTGTAACAAATCCTCACTTACCCAGTCACTGAAAGTCTTGTAGAATTCAATGGGCAGTCCATCACAACCTGGGGACTTATCATTTTGCATAGATTGAATAGCCTTCTGCACTTCTTCTTTGGTGATAGCAACATTCAACCTGGCAGCTTGGGTAATATTGATTTTTTTGGGGATAATGTTCCTTAAGCACTCTCTAGCCCTCATGTTACCTTCTTGAAATTCTTCTGAGGTAAAGAGCTTTTGATAAAAAACATGGAAAATAGCAAGAATATCTTCCTGAGAGCTCAAGAGCCTACCATCCTCCCAGATTTTCCCAATCTGTTCTTTCCAGGATTTCTCTTTTATGTAATTGAAAAAGAATTTGGACCCTTTATCTCCATGGTGGATCCAATCCAGCTTGGCTCTGACCTTGAGGCCTTTGGAATTGTAGGTTTGAATCTTCCTAAGATCATTTTTGGTTCTTGCCAGATCTTCACTTAAATAAGGATTTGATGGATCCTCTTGCATCCTTGCCTCGGCCATGAAAAGATCCTTCTGGAGCTCATGTTCTTCTTTCCTTCTATCCATGGCATTTTTTTTACCAATTGTTTGAAGAAGCTTCTGCCAGGCATCCAAATTTTGGTTCCACCTATTAATGGCACTGTCTTCTTTCAAGATCCACTTATTTATTTCCCTAATGGACCTTATGCCATCCCTGTAGTCCTCATCTTGAAGAAGCTGAGTATTTAAGAAGAATTTAGGATTCTTGGGTCAATGAGACCGTTGCTTTGATGGGATGATGGTCTGAGAGGGTGTAAGGATGAACACACACCTACTGTCCAGAATTAATAGGGAGGAAGTTGATGACATTTTTACTTGCATAAAACCTATCCAACTGTGAGTAGATCTTATTATTCCCTTGCTGAGCATTGCACCATGTAAACCAAATGCCTTTGAATTCTCTCTTTTTGTTTTCTAGAGGATCAAATAGCTCAAATTTGTTTTTAAACCTTTGCTAGAAATGTCTTTCTGAACCCTTCCAGGAAGCATTAATTTCCCCACACTTATCTTCCATTTGCTCCACCATATTGAAGTCCCCCCAGTACCCAAGGTCCTTTAGGAAAATGTGATTCCATCCATTGCCACAATTGGATTCTCTCTCTATGGTCATTAGGAGCATAAACCGCTCCAATCCCCATTCTCGCACCCTCTTTTTCCAAGACAATCCAAACCACCCTATTACAGGGCGAGATGCCATTACCCACTATGAATTGCTTCCATTTACTAGCAAGGAGAATTGTCACACCTCCTTTCCCCCTCTCATGTTGGGTGGAGAATTGGTAAGAATATTTCCATATGAATCTCATGTTTACCTCCAAAGTAAACCCTATAGCTTTTGTCTCTTGTAAAAGGACAATATCTTTTTTAGGCTCCATATTTAAGAACCTTCTCACAATATACTTTCTATCAGGGGACTCTAGACCCTGAATGTTCCACGATATAATATTAAGATTCATGTTCACCTACTATAGGGGTGTCCTCTTGGCAGTTTTTGAACTGCTCAAAACATTTAGGAAGCTTTTCCTCAACCTTCGTCCTATTAGCCATAGGAGATTGAATAACAAGACTGGTCTTTTTTCTTTTATTTTTGATCCTCTGGCTATTGGAATTTTCGGAGGCTGGGGCATCATATTTCCTTGGTCTCCCAGGCCCCTTTTTAGGTTTAGAGCTTATCACAAATTTCTCCTTTCTGTTATCCTCCTCAACATCATCCCCGGAGTCACCTGTGGCCTCACCCACTATGGTTGGCATGGGGTTGGACACAAAAAGTATAACATCTAGGATGGGCTCAGAATTTTCATGATGTCTATGATCAAGTTGGTTGGAATCCGGTTGGAGAACCCTAGTAATAGTATCAGACAAGTCATTAGAAATACCTCCATTCAGATGATCTTCCACCTTAAGGCTATTGCACAAAGTGCCACCTGTTTTAGATTGTAGCTCTGATGCTATCCCCAAAATTGAGGATTTGGAGGAATCACTCCTAGCAATAGACCAAGCTTGAAGATCACCTGAATGGTGCATTTTGAAATCAATTTTCCTCTCAGTTCTATTAATTTGCTTTAGGTTAGTCTGTTCAGGTTTTTACTTAGGCGGCCCACACTTATTTAGCAAATTTTCTTCAATTCTTTCCTAAATTTTCCACATAACAAGTTGTTGAGATTAAGTTTCTCAATTTGCTCCTTGCTCCAATTAATTGAAGAAGCAGGGTTTGTGATGGGTTTGGGTTCAACAAAAAAGTCAATTTTCTCATTTTTATCCATCTCCTCCTCCTTGACAAGAGCATCAAACAAATTCTTGGTCGGGAGAAAATTCTAGATAGGGGAGGGCTTCCCCAGGGTTTGAACACCCTGGTTCACCAAACTCAGGGTGTTTAAAACCACCATAGGATCACAATCCTGTCGGGGATGAGATAACCCCGCACGAGAATCGAGATTAGCCGGGTGGGCTTCGACAGCACCCCCCATGGATTTCACCATGTCGGCACCATCATTATGATTCTCCTTAGCCCCCTTAGTAGGTTTACCTGCCTCCCTATTTTCTTTCCTTTTAATTAGAGGATAGTTCTTTCGAATATGGCCTTCACGGTGACACAAGTAACAAGCATTTATACTACCCAAAATTTCAAGAGGGCAACTTACAATTCTTCCTTCATCTTCAATGAGGAGCCCGGGAGGGAATTCAATCCTGGGTATTAGAGAAACGAGAACTCTAGCATCAAGGTTCGGTAGTGAGGCCTTCGCCTCATCCATTCTGAGCACATTACCAAACTGAGCCAGAATGGACAGGACAAGCTTCCAAAATTCTGGGGGCACATTCTTCACAATGACCCACCGCGAGCAAGAGAGAGCAAGCACTTCCTCCGCAATGGCAATAGGGTTCCAAGCCAATGCTTAAAACACACAGCCATCGACATTCCAAAAAGATCTAGTAAGGGCTTTGCCCTGCATCTCATGGTTTAAAGAAAATAACAAATAATCCCTTTTGTAGCAATCTATAGTAGTTTATTTGAATTCCAAATTTAGAAAGCCATATGCTAGAAAACCAGGAATCCAGAAATTTCCTAGACGAGAGTTTATTGCTATCAGTAGCAGCAAAAAAAATAGCAATTTCTTTAATTCTAGATTTCTCACATCTGATGACCTCTCTCATTTCAGGGTTAGGCTTGAGCAAAGAAAAATTGGAAGTGCAGGAGGGCTTACCTTGATCTCCAGAAATGCCATCAGAACCCACCATTGACTGTTGACTTGATACAGAAAAATGCATGCCCGTTGGGAGAACCATTTCCTTGCCCGCAATTGCATCTTTAAAACTTTTACCACTTGTTGCACCATCACTATTCACAGGGGGGATGGGGATGGTCTTATCTTTCTCCATAAAAGCCCCCAAGGGGCTGAGCCGCAAGGAGCCCTCAGAGCCGAGTCACCATGGCACGATAACCAGGAAGACATGAAACAAAGCCAAAAAAAAACAAAGGAAATGAAAAAAATGAAAATGAAAACATAAAACTGCAAAAGGGTCAATTAATCCAAACTACGGCCTGTGCCACGCTAACAAACCTCCGTGGGGGAGAGCCCTACCTCCCCCACATGTCACCTCTCTAGGTACTAGGCACACCGATCTAGGTACAACTTCTCATTTGCGTCAATTTCTAGATATCTTTTCTTTCTCAAAATCGGCCAAAAAATCTTATATAATCTTATTTTTTAAAATAAATGTTAAATTTTTATATTTAAAATGTTTTAAATTATTATGAAATGCCATAGTTAGCTAAAAGATGGTGGGGCTTTCATTTATAGTGTTCCAACAACTAGTAATTTAACTATGATTTTTATTAAACGCTGACAGTTTGCACAGAGTCTTCCATGGAGTCTAACAGTGAGAAAATCAAGAAACTATGGGAGATATATGCTATGCATCCATGCATGAGGTCGGGTCCATTTCTGGGGCTAGATAGCTAGTGCCTGGGTGGGCTCCCCCTACCTCCTTTCTTTTCTCATCCCCGCACTGATGTGCTAGGAGAGTTAGCTAGGAGTTGAGGTGGTGAAAAGGAAGGAGCTATAGGGGACGTAGGTGGGTGTGACTAGGAGGCTGGTCACGTGATGGAGGTGGAAATTTTCTTCACAAAGCTCGAGGATGCCATAGGCATCATTCCCTGAAGGTAGTTTCATGCAGATTAAATGTGGCACGTGTGGAGGAAAGTCATTTGGGTCCCATAGGCTTCTTTGGCCTCATGGACGTCATTAAAATTTTTCATTTCATTCCATTTCATATCGATTGGTGGTGACTTTAGTGGCAGACATTTGCAACAGAATTTATTTGTTCTGGTGGTGGCGTTCATGGAAAAGCGATCTCTCTTTGTCATTGAAGTCTCCATGGATGGCCTGGCGAAGTTTGGTGTGGACACACCAATCTCCCTAAAATCTTTGGCTAGACAAGCCTCGTTCAGAGAAGTTAAAGACCAACGACTAAAGCGGATTCTCTTAAACAAGGACTTGTTAGTTCTAGTGGTGACCAAAATGATCTTGGGAGCTGGTCATTTGGCTAACAAGGAGTTCGGCAGGGAAAATCTACACATCTCCTCCCAGTTTTTGGCATCTCTTCTGGACAATGGTGAGTCCAGGGCTATGGCTAAACTGTTGTTGGTTAAGATGTTTTGCAAGGATTTGGTGGGAGGGGTAAATGAAGTGTTGAGTTTTGTGGTGGAGGGCAGAGGTGTCCCAAGACCGAGTGACTTTGCAGCTATTCAAGGTTCGGACAAGGCCATAAAGCTTTTCCCGTTCCTTCTTGACTTGAGTGGTCCAGCATTGAGCAAACACAAAATGGTGGCAGTGGTGGCCATTGAATTCCTGAAGAAATTCTTCGACCTGATGGCTATGGGTGATGTCGAGTGGGTAAAAGTATTTGAAGATTTTTCTATTTTAAATAATTTCCTATGAATTCCTTGTATAGTTGTTGGTTCTGATAGTTTTTAGAGTTTATCTCTATGGTCCAATGGTGTCTTTTAGTCCCAGAATTTATAAATTTGATCTGTAATGGCTAGTTTGGGAGTTTTGGGTGACTGGGGATTCATATGTTTAGGGTCTGTCGGGGCTAAACCCTTATGGAATTTTGGGTTGGTAGTTGGCTTGGATGGCGGGGTGGTGGTTTCTAGATGGAGGGGTCTCCCTGTCTTTGGCTGGTTGGGTCTCGTTTTGACCATCTTCGGGGTGGTTTTTTGTAGTGGTCATTGGGATGGGTTTGTTGGTAATCAATGGTGAAAGCTTTCCTGTGTTTGTAGACAGTTGTACCTTTTTTAATCTAATATATAAATCAATCTTGCGAATCAAAAATATAAATCAATTTTTAATCAATTTTTTAGTTTAAATTCTATAAAATATTCAATTAATTAGTTGTATTGTTTGTTATTGTTTAAATTATGATGTCATTGGTTTTTATTTTAGGTAATGCATAAACAATAATGTGATCATATTAGATCTAAAACATAAATCAAAAGGTATAGATATATAATTTTTGAAATTACATCTATATTTGATCTTTAATAAAAACATAAACTAATATAATTTAATTAACCCCAATCTAAATCCCAACCCTACTATTAACCCCAATCTTAAGCCTAACAATAACCCTAAGTGAACACTTATCCTAATTGAACCTTAACCCTGATTTAGCCCAAACCCTAACCTTAACCCTAACCCTAATTGAACCTAACCCTAATTAAACTCTAGCCCTGATTGAAATCTAACCCTAATTAAACTCTAGCCCTAATTGAACCCCAACCCTAACCTAAACCCTATTTGTTCCTAACCCTAGTATCTCACAAATACAGGATCGAGACCTTGCCAACTTTGGTAAACCTTATTGGATAGTGATAAAAGCTACCTTATCTTTCATTAATGTAGATTTTTTGTTATAGAACATGCCCCTTGAAAATTGGAGATAGGCACTGCAAAAAGAAGGTAAACACTAATGAAAATGGTTAGTGGTATTGTGGAAGATGTGATAAAATTTCCTTGAATGTGATTATAAATATATACTTCAATGAAAAGTGCAAGACCATACTTCATTCACTTGGATTACAATTTTGAAGAAGTGGCAAAAGAAATTATGGGTGTAACAACAAAAGAATTGAACATTTTGATCAAGCATGAAAAACAAGATGATGTTAAGTTTTCACAAATTATACAAAAGGTCCTTTTCAACAGATACATATTTAAACTTCAAGTGAAAAAAGAGACTTATAATGATGAACAAATGATTAAATGCACAATCATAAAAACAACATTGAAGTTTGATTATTCATCTGAGAGCAAAGCTTTATTAGACTCAATTGCAAAGCTATAGGTTTCATAACATTCAAATGCTTGAATGTATATAATGTTAACAATGTATTCAAACATTTGAAAAAATAAAAGTGGATATATCTAAGTTAGTTAATGCCATTTTGTCATGATATACTTCTTTGATGCTGTCAATACTAAATCTAATGATTGATGAACATTTTTGCCTTTAAATTTATTGTTCTTGATTGATTGTTGTTATAGACAAGTTGGTATGATTTCAAATTTGAATGTGTACCCTTATATATGGGAATTGAGATAAACAATGACACAAACAATAATGAAATCAAATCGATTGCTTTCCAAATTCATATTCATGAAAATGTAAGCATTTTTTCAAGTCAATAGGCATCTTGATAAAGATAACTCTCAACGTGTTTTACATATATTATTAATTAATATAGGTATGCTATTTAATTAAATTATTAACTATATTTTATTTGTATTATATATTGAATTATTTAAAATGTAAAAATATTAATAAATATATAGGAAAATGGTTAAAAAATTACATATTTTTCAAAAAATAAAATATAGTGTGTAATTTAAAATACAAATTATATAATTCTTATAATATTTATATTATTATTTATTGAATATTTTATAGAATTTAAGCTAAAAATTAGCCTCCCCTCTCGATCTCCTCTCTCCCCTATCTACATATATCTCCCTCTTCCCCATCTTCTATCTCTCCTCCTCTACATATCTCTCTCCCTTTCTCCCTCCCTCTCTCTATCTCTCCCCATCTCTCCCTGACATCTTGCTCCCTCCCTATACCCCTATCTATCTTCATATCTCAACCTATTTGTCCCTTTATCTTCCCATATATCTCTATATCTATGTTTTCTCTTCCCATTTATCTATCTCTCCCTCTCTCTCTCTCTCTCTCTCCCCCTATTTCTATCTCCCTCTCCATCTCTATTTGTCTTTCTCTACTTATCTCTCTCTCTCTCTCTCTCTCTCTCTCTCCCTCTCTCTATATCTCCTTATATCTCTATCTTTCCATCTCTCTCTCTCTCTATATATATCCCCTCTATCTCCCTATCTCTATATATTTATTTCTCCCTCTATCTCTCTCTATCTCTCTATATTTTTATCCCTTTTCCTCTCTCATTCTATATTCATCTCTACCTCTATCTATAGGGAGAGATACAAAGGTGAAGCATTGGACCTTCCCAAAGATCCACCAATCTCAACACTACTCCCAACTATTTTGAGCATTTAAGTACATATTGTATGCTAGATTAGGAGGCATGTGTCAAAGCTCATATTTATTGATGCAAAATAGGTCCAAAGTCACAAATTTGATGTAGAGTTAGTTATAGTTTTGTAAAAAATTTCAAGTGCCACATAGAGTAAAGATATTCCAGTTTTTTATATCATGTCATCAAATTTGGTACTTCATCAAGATTTGTATCTTCATCAACATTAACAAAAGCAAAGGTATGTACTTGAATCCCTTACATTTAAATTTTTCTATATATATAAATATTTTAATATTTTCCCTCAAATCCATAATATATATTAGTGTGTATTTATTTATTGCAATAAAGAATTAACCTAAGTAACACATTAATAATTCTAAGGATTTATGCTTGGAAAAAATGCATAACAATTTTTTTTTGTTGGATGTCATGTTGTATAGTTTAGAAATGTAAGGAAATCAATGCATCACATCTCATAGAAACTCCAAATAGTAGTGCCTTTGGTAACTTTCATTTAGATTAGGTTGCCTCAAAGAAATGTACAACTATTTCCTAAAGCGGAACAGACGCAGTTTATTTCCCACATTAATCCTTCTGAGAAAAACACATGTAGATTCAACAACATGCATTAACAGATTCTCTAATAGAACCAATAGAGACATGAAAGATGAGACAAAAATAGAACACAAAGATTTATGTGGGGAAAACCCTTTCGAGTGAAAAAAACCCCACTCTCCAAAGTTTGAGCCATTGTATTATTCAGCAATAGAAAGTTACAATACAGTTTCAGGCTCATATCCTTTTCAGAGATTCATCTTGTTCATTTTGGATACAACTGGTAGCATCTGATCACTTCCTTTTTTTTAGCCTCAAGGCCTCGGCCTCAAGCTAGCCTCTCAACCCTCTCTCTATTGCTCTCACCTTTGGCTCTCATGCACTCTCTGCTCTATTATATAGAACGTCCAATGCATACATATATGCATTTGTTCTTCAACAGGCTCTCTGTGAATTAGTTCAAGATCGCAAAATAGCAATCTCCAGCTCAGCATCATTATCATCATAGATGTTTCCATTTTGGTGTAGATTTTTCCTTGTAGATAGTTTAGGCAACTGCTACAAAAATCCAACTGCCAACCATTTGAATATCACTTCCTCTGATTGGTCGACAAGCCACCACATAGGATAGTCTTCACTCACTCAAGGATGTTCAATCTGTATCGCATGTCGGTGAGACACTAACTGTGTCTCCCCGATGCCACAGAGCCCATCTGTTGTTATCACCAAGAGTCTTCATCATTGCAAGACATTATAACAAGTCCAGAAAGCTATCGCTCAAACATTGCCATGTCACCAAGACCTCATACCAAAGTTCCCAAGTCACATCAACCTCAACATTCTCATTGATGAGACAATCGCCATTCAATGAGACTTCATACCGATGTTCAAAGGTCACTCTGAAATGCCCAACAGTTAGCAAGACTATCGTCTTTCGCCAAGACATCATACCAAGCCATCAAGTCATACCGAACACTGAGTAGTCGCCAAGAGCCATACCGACATCAAGATTCCATCGGTAAGACAATTGAGTTTGCCAAGAGTTCACACCGAGCCTCTCAAGTCATACCGAGCACCAAACAGTCAGCAAGACTTATCGCTTTCACTGAGACATTATACCAACATCAGGATTCCCATTGGCAAGACAATCACTCTTCGCCAAGACATCATACCGATGCCTTCAAGTTACCCCAAATTCTTTTGTTGGCTAGACATTCTTCTCTTGCCAAGACCTCTCACCAAGTCTTCATGTTGTTCTGAAGCATCCACCAGTCAGCGAGACTCATCGCTTTTTCCAGGACTTCACACCGGGGTCTTAAGTCATACCGAGCACCCCAATCACCAGTCGGCAAGACTTTTGTCTTTCGCCAAGACCTTACACCAAGTGAACATGTCATACCGAGTTGGCAAGACATTTTACTTTTGCCAAGACATCTTAGCAAACACAACATGTCATCCCAAAGACTATTGGTGAGACTCTCCAAGTCGCCAAGACTTCATACCGATCGTCTTGAGCTACTCTGATGACTTCAATTGTATCCCCGTTGGCATGACCTTCCTTCATCGTTGAGACTTCTTCCTGAGACCTTGTGTTACCCCAATGACCATATGCTATCGGTGAGACATTCCTCATCGATATGAGTCATAATGAACATCCAAGACTCTCCCCGACACCCAATAAGAACATTCTGTCAGCCAGAGGTCTCCACTCAACAAAAAGTCACATCGAATACATCTAGGTCACAGCGATAGACTTCATTCAGCAAGACATTAGCTTTGTCTCAGTGACATGAGAAAAACACAAGGTTATTAAACTGCCAGTCGACCAGACAACAAGAATGTCACATCGACCATGCTTTCTCAAAGGTTTCAGCCTGTGAGATTGAGGCAATAATTCCAACAAGAAAAGCTCAAAATATGAATAGGATTTTAAGGCTATATATTATGGTAGCTTACAATGCAAAATAAGGAAGGAAATCTATTATCAATTTTAATCTACAATTTAATACCATATGAAAAATCACATGTAACTTATTATCTAAAATTAATTCTTGACATATTAATTTTATAAAATACACTTACTATTCAATAAACTTCTCCCAAGAAAGAAACCCTAAGTGAACATTAATTGAACCCTAATTGTAGATTCATAACTCTAATCATAATCCTAATTGAAACCTAATTGTAGATTCGTAACTCTAATCATAACCCTAAGCGGACACTAATCCTAATCAAACCCTAACCCTAGCCTTAAAGTTATCATATAATCTAATTATCTCTCTTTTCTAAATTTGGGTTGAATTATTTTTCCTTTATTTTTAATTGCATATATTTTTTGTTTATTAGATCTTATTTTATGAATATATGCAAATATAATTTTACTTCTACATTCATTCTATGCCTATTTTTTCATGATATTTTAACATTCATTTTCGGAATATTAGATCAATCTCACACATATAAATATGAAACCTCAAAATTTTAAAATAATATTCAAGTTTTCCCACTTCAATTTATCATTTATGTTATTTGAATTAAAATATTTTAAATCATACTCTTTAATTCATCTAAAAAGAAAAACAAATTGATATATAATTTTTTATTAAATACATTTTAACTTATTTTCTTGGATTGTATAAATATCTTTCTTTATTTACATTTGGACTATTTATTTACAATATATAGTATAAATATGTGGTAAGACTGGGTATTATCATCATGATTGAGTGCACCCTCTCCCCTAATAAATGTTTTTATTTTGCAGAGGGACAAGTTCACATGGCCGTAGATCAATCGTCATGTGATCTTAGTCATTCCCTGCCATCCCGCGATGACCCCACCAATTGATCATGATATCACGGGTGAGCGCCATGTCTCATCTGGTGAACTGAAGGAATGATAAATACTTGATGGGTCTTTAATACATTATGTCGCTGGTTACTAAAGTAGTTGTAAGATGCACATGTTTTAAATCAACAAAGATGTTATAATCCTAGTAGAAAGGTACTCGATGGTTAATAACAAGGTTGGCGATTGTGTTGAACGAACAAGATTGTCGATGGTTGAGATCCATGGTTGCCCGCCATTGCGTCATCAAAAGTTCTGAGTTCTTTATTGATTGTGATATCACGGGCGTGCACCACGTGTCTCATCCAGGAAGGAAGGAATGATAAATACTTTGATGCATCTTTAATACATTATGCCACGGGTTATATTTATTAATGTCTTAATATTAGTTTATAAATTGAACATTAATTATAAATATTTTAAAATCAATTAAGTATTTCAATCTAAAATTTTAATATTTGAAATTACAAATAAAATTAAACTAAATTCTAATTTTCAAAATCCATAAAATATTTATTATCTATTAAGTTTTACTAATTATCTAATACAATTAAATTAAATTAAATTAAATATTCATTTTATATTAATTAAACAATTATTAATTAGAATTTTAGAATAAATTAACAAATAAGATCTATATAAAATCAACTTTTCTATTTTTTTTCTGTGTCCAAATCATTTCATTTTCTAAAATTGTACTAAATTCTAGATATCATAATTAAACACAAAACTTTATTCTATTCTAATCCTAACCCTAGTTAAACCCTAAATCTATTTGGACTGTAACCCTTACCCTAATTGAACACTAAATCTAATTGTAATTGACCACTAAGCATAATTGAATTCTACCCCTAACCCTAACCCTAACTCTAACTAAACCTTAAACCTAACTCTAATCAAACCCTAACCCAAACCTACTTGATTCATAATCCCAACCCTAACCCAAACCCTAATTGAACTTTAAAACTAACCTTAATTAAGTATTAACCCTAATTGAACATTTATTGAACACTAGTCCTAATTGTACCATAACCCTAACTTTGAACTACAGTTGAACTCTAATCCTAACCCTAACACTAATTCTTATCCTAATTGAACCTTAACCCCAACTGTAACCTTAACCTTGACCCTATTTGAACTCTTATTGAATTCATAACCCTAATTAAACCCCAACCTCATCCCCAATCCTAACCCAAATTGAATATTCATTGAACCCTAAACATAACCCTAAGTGAACACTAATCCTTATTGAACTCTAACTTTTTAGTTGAAAATATTAAAGTGCCTTAGATTTTCCCATTCATCGTCATTTATCATTCAATTCCTAATAGAACTCCAAAAATTTATACTTTTATAATGTTTTAATACACACCTAATATTAAGGGTTTAGAGTTTAAGGGTTAAGGGTTTAGGGTTAAGGGGAGAGAGATAGAGGGAGTGAGTGAGTGACCATTTACATATTATTCTTTTATTCTTCATCAGTTAAATATTTAGTTACCCATTTACCGTTAGCATAAATGACCTAAGAATTTAATAGAATGGACTACTCATATAATACCTTGCATTATGGAGCTCAATTCTCTGGTATATTACTACTTGTCAAATCCTTTGTAAATAATTGTAAACTTATGACTCCATTTAAGCATTTAATTGATTTTCTTGAATCAAAGCAAATACATAGACACACAATTGAACAGATTCTCAAAAGAAGAATGACAACATCATTAACATTTCATTCAAAATTCACTCACATCCACATAAGGAGAGAAAATTTATTAGAATTATACGTTTATTCATGCTTATAAGTCATATCTGCTTATAATTTAAGATAATTTGCATATATTCATCCAAAACTCAAAATAGGCTATCTATTCTATTCTGTCTGCTTGGGGTTGTAATAGCCAATGGCACCACATATATCACTTCCTCTCAGAGGATTGATATCTTTCTACCCATATATTCAACTCAAAACCTAGCTAGAGCTTTCATCAGTTCTCTCCCTACAAATGAGCCTTGAATTCCCTTTTATATGACAAGGGAGCAACAAGCTTCAGGCTCAAATGTAATTTCACCACAAATTTTCATTTGAACAAAATCTCCATTGCATTTGACTTTGATTTCAAAACTTCTGACATGTTGAATCTACAAAACATTGTGTATGAACTGGGGAAAGCTAAAAGAAAAGGGAACACAAATTGTCATCAAAATCCCCTTTGTTGCTATCCATGCAAAAAAACTAGGCAACCAATTTTCCATGAAGGCACGAAAACAACTTCTTATTTACCCACCACCCTACCCTTACCAACACTTAGACCCCGGTATACATGCTCGCTTCTAGTTGTTGCCCAATATAGTAGACCCTCAACCTCCTCTTCTTTCTTGTCCTTTCCCAATACGGTTCTAGTCCATTTGCTTGGGGTTTTAACAGCCAATGGCACCACAAATATCACTTCCTCATCAGAGGGAAGACTGTGATTGAAGTGAGGTAAATACTGACAGTAGTCATAGTTGGTCTTGGTTACATCATTAGAAGTGTTGCTCGTAAGGTCAATGGGCTAGTGTTGGCATCCAGAGGAGCCATGCCCATACCTTATTTTCCTACCAACACTAGTAATAGAGCACACCAACTGCTTGCCTTTGTCATCTACTAGTTGAGCATCAATTTCCTAGAATTACAACCTTCTACTGCATCTAGTGGACACAAGCACCTTCTTGAATAGCAGGACCGAGCTTTTGTGAGCTCAAATGAACATACCTCCTTATTGACTTACTCATTTTCTCTTCTCAAACAAGCACTCAAACTTGATTAGAATCAACCCACAAAGTGCTCTAACTGCTACAAGAATGACACTATTATCAGTTAATTCCTCTTGTATTTATTGTGCGAGGTAATGACAACCTTCGTCAATGCTTAGTAAAAATGCATGTGAAAACATGGCAATTTGGTGGCGTACGTACTGTCATCGTTTAACTAGAGCTGCATGAGAATCCAAAGATCACCCTTCATGATTGCCAACAACAACATATTCACATAGATTGAGATCGACATGACTACAAAAGCAAGGAATAATTCATTAATGCTTCACCAGTTGTACGATAAAATGACCACCATGTGTTGTTTTCCAACTTTGAATACTGCCCACTAATCTCCTGAAGAGTTGGTAGATCAAACAGTTTGTCTCGGGCTAACTTGGTTTGACATCCAACAAAGCATCATTCACCTTCCTCATGACCAATAGCATTAATCCATCTCAAAAACCAACAACCATGTCATTAGGTCCTATGCACTTTGCAAACTGAATAGCTGGAGCTACGCATCACAATCTCGTTGACGTTGTAGATTTTAACCAACCTTCATCTTCCTCCTGTGAGCTAGCAGGGAACAACAGAGATTTAGATTAGCTTTTGATCTTGGTTGTCGATCTAAAACCACGGGTTATGAGCTCAATAGTGGAGATTGGGCCCCACATTCCATACAAGACACACATCTGCCTTTTGCTGACCTCGCGCTAAATAACAAAGTGACACCTTAGGTCTACGAGTTGGCGGGGTACGATCAAGATCTTCTCCCATATCTTTGAATCTGAAAAACCTACACATTGCATGATTAGTATTTAATGAAAGGCTTTGGCTAAGCCATCGATGACATGACCGCTAGGGTTAATGGCTTAGGCTTACATCACCAGATTAAAATTAAAACCCAACTTTGATTTTAATACTTTATTTCCTCCACAGGGTTTTATTTCCTAAGTCTTAGTTGGCCCCGTGTTTCATCTTTTAAAAAACAACATATGTTGTTGTTTGTCATCTGCCTAGTAATGCCCACTTCTCCTTTTAATGAATGTTTTATTTTGCAAGGGTTGATTTAGTGATGTCGTTGATCTATTTCCTGTAGATATCAATGGTGCCCGCCATCCCATGATCAAGAATTGAAGGATCGTGAAATCACAGGCAGGCACCATGTGTCCTATCCATGGGATCAAATTTGCACTATCACTGACCAACTGCCATTTGATCTGAGTCGTTCCCCACCATCCCATGATGGTGCTTGGGTTGATTGTGAAATCACGAGTGGGCACCATGTGTCTCATCTGATGAAGCCTAAAGAGTAAAGGAAACACTAGCTGACTTTAAATGTATTAAGGGGCAGATTACTAAAGTGCTATTGAGATGCACATGTTCTAAATCGATGGATATGTTATAATCTCACTAGAAAAGCTGCTCAAAGGTTAACAACATGGTTGGCGACTATGTTAAAGGAACAAGATCATTGATGCTCAGGATCAATGGTTTCCCGCCATCGCGTGATCAAAATTTTTAGGATTGTGATATTGTGGGCAACCGCCATGTGGACTTCCTTCATAGTGTATGGTAAGGTGGGCCCCTTATCACCATGTTGGAAATTGTGTCAGCTTGTTTTGAAGGTGGCCATCGATGATTTGATCAAGTTGAAGAATCGACAGCTCGAATTTAAATCTGCATCAAATATGGTTGGAGTTGTTCGTGTAGTGTGAAATTGAGATTTAATGGCAGATGAGACACTTGCTGGTGTAATTTGATTGACAATAAAATCAATTTTCTTGCTTGGTCTGTATCAAAAAGCATTCAACTATTTCATGGAGCAATTTCAGAGCTGAAGGTAGAATTGCGAGTTTCTGCAGCCATAATTTGGGAGTTCTGTGAACAAAGTCGTGAGTCTATTTTATGTGCCTCCTGGTCATTTTTCATTTGAATTTTGGAAAGGATTAGCTGGATGTGTTGTGAGTTTGTTGATGAATGTGTTAGGGCTATAGTTTAACTATAGTTGTGAGAAATTGTAGTGTTTTGTCCTATAATTTTCTATCTCTGGTTAGTCCTAGCTATTTGAATTATAACGTTATAAAGAAGCCTTAGTTTGTCCAAGATGGCACCACCCAAGGAACATTCTAGCTAGATTAAATATTTGAAACGAAACCTATATGATTATTTCCTAGATCAATTGCCCTTGTCAACGAATGATAGGAGGAAGGGATTGGTCCTAATGCCTGGAAAATCCTGGGGGAAGGGTTAGTGTATAATTGCTCCAATATTTCTGATGCTAGGGTTCCCCTCATTAGCTTGGAATTGTCCAGATTGTGGTACGCATAGAGGAATTTTCCTCGCCCTTTTTCAAATGGATGGATGTATGATATGGGAAGCTGGTGGTACCAAATGTATTCCCTGATGTAGAACTCTTAGGACAGTGGTTGTAAGATATGGCCCTGTTACACAGATAATCAGGGGCAATGATGGAAACGTTCTATTGAGCATTAACAGAGAAGAGGTCCAACATATTTTTGACTTGAGTGAACCGAGCGAAGACTTGGTTCCTATCAACCTTGAGGAAATGAAGTAGGAGTATGCAAAGCTAAAATATCTTTTTAGAGCAAGGTTGCTTCCACCTCATCTGGCTAGGGCAGGACATTCAAAATTTCATATCAGCCCCAGTGACCAGGAACCTTTCAAATTAAATTGTTTTGCAAACCATTTCCTGGCCACTTTCTATTCTTTATGTTATATTTTTGGTTTTAGTCCTGGTACGGTAATTCCCATTGCTTATATATTCATGGGGGTGCAAATACAACACCCTAACTTCTCTGTGACCTATGAATTTTCTTCTTTCTTGGCTGAGAGGATGCATGAAGGGCTATCAAAGTTGCAAAACAATGATACCGACACTTAATTCTTTTGGTATTCTATGCTAATGCATATGTTTTTGTTTAAGCATGCTGAATTTTTCTTTGAGAGGAAGAAATTAAGGCAATCAGTTGATGGAGAAAGATTGCCAGTACAGATATGGGCTACAGATTTATCTTGTAATAAGGAAAGCACTAGTTATGTGCAATTTGATAATTTTTTTGCTTCCAGATTAATGGTGAATATACCTAGGATCCTTGAGGAATTACATGTTTTCCTCAGGCCAAAGGAGAGGAAGCCATAATTGAAGGTTTACCATAACTGGGGTGACATTATCCCATACCTAGTCATCACTGTCTTGAGAGTATATGGTTTTTAGGGAGCCCCTCATATACTACCATACAATTTGCAACCAAGAGTGGGATTTGCAGAAGTTATGTGGCAGATAGGTTGTATTCATGAGGACAACCTCACTAGAAGGGGTAAGGGAACATTTTTCCCAGATTATACAGTGGTGTCTGATTTTGTATTTTCAAAGGGAGGCTGGACACATTTTGATAATTTCTTTAATGATTACCATTGGAGGTGTGGACCAAAGCGGTTGCATGATACTGCGGGTTTGTTTGCTCTTTTCAGACAAAGAATAAAAGCTAGAAATTTTGTGCATGAGTTCAATTTCCCTGAAGACTTGATTAGAAATGAATTTTATTTGAATAGACAGGAGTTGAACCAGGAGAAATGGATAGCTTATGGTAAGCTAGTAAATGTTGTGCACAAAATGGATCTGAAATATGATCCACTATTGGAGTTCAGTCCCCACCATAAGAAAATTGATTTTATGATGGAAAACTTCAAGGAAATTATGGGAACATTGAGGACAAAAAAGATAAATTTAGAATTGGGTTTGGGTGTACAAGAGTAAGGTGCCAGATCAATTGAAACAAGGCTAGCATACCAGCCTATGGAAAGGTGGCCCATTTACAGGAGGAAAAAGGATAGTAGTAGTGATGAAGAAGAAGTGGACAGAAAAGGAAAACAGATTATGAAAGTGCCTCCACAACCAAGTCCAAAATTCAAAGTGCCTGGGGCAATCAAAATTAATGATTTAAAATCATCATCGGAAGACAATCCCTCATCACCACCATTTGAGCCAATCCCTAAGAGGCAAAGAATTGATCAACCATAGGAGGATCTGATGGATGAGATTATTGCTACTTATCAAGACATGGAAGTTGGTATGCCTTCCCCTCCTAGGCCAGCTGAATTAGTTTTATCTGATTTAGATATGAAAGGTAAAAGTGTACAAGATGCAAGAATGGAGGCATGCAAGGAGTTTCTAGATGATAATACATTTGTAAAAACTCCTGTATTCTTGAAATTGGTATGGAGGATGAAGTTTGAAGAGTATTAAGATAAATTTAGGCAAAGAAGAGAACTAGGGCCTGACAGGTCAGACCAAGAGAATGATGAGGAGGTAAAAGTTGAATTAATGGAAGAATTCAAGAACATCACTCCTGAAGAAGGAAGAAAACTGGTGAGTAAGGCTGGTGTATTAATTATGTCTAAATGGGACATTGGAGATGCAGTAGCCTTTAATGCTATTATGAAGGCTAAGAATCCCTTTCAAGACTCTGAAGAAGAGGTCAAGGCAGCATTGCAAAACTCTACTTTTAGTGAGGAATATGAAACTCTGGCAATTTGGGCATTGGCCCCACAAAGGAGAAAACCGTATGTTTTTGATATTAATCCAAATTTCAAGGGAGGATTGATAATAAAGAGAGCTTTAGATACCTCAACCACTGAGGCCACTAATTTGACTATGAATGTGGCCAAATTGGCCCAAAAGATTGCTGAAAGGGAGGAAGCTAAAAGGAAGAGCTTAATGGAAAAATATAACCTTTTGATTGAGTATAACAAGATGCAGTAGAAAAATGTTGAGTTGCAAACTGAAGTGGAGAGGTTTAGGTATAAGTAGATTGGGGAGACATCAAGTGCTCCAGGAACTAGTACATTACCTTCCACAGTAGGGTCAGTGCCTCCTACTTCTCCAATAGTTTCCACACTAGGATCTCCCAGTCAAAATGTTGTCCTCACCCTTTCTTTAGAGGAGGTTGAAGAAGAAACAGAGTGCTCTATCGATCCTACAAAGAAGCAGCTCTTACAAAAATTTGATGAATCAGTAAAGAAAAGTGAGGAGGGATCTCTCTTAAAGAAAAATTAAATTGTTACTACTGTTTTGAGGCATTTAAATGAAAAGGTTGATAGTAAATTGCTATCTATACATTCTTTATATTCTTTGTTGTTAGCAGCTATAGACATAGAAAATATACAAATTGATATCACACACTTGATCCTAATGTACTAACATCGCCTCATCCTAAATTATCCCTCTATCTAACCATTTAATCGAATATCCTTATTTGATTAAATTCATCATAATTCTCCTTTTAATTAAATAAATCCCTCGATTTAATTAAATCATTGTCTCTGTGTAATTAGCTAGGTCATTCCATCTTCCTATATTTGATTTAATTAAATAATCCATATTATTTGATTAAATCTCTAAAGTTCATCTAATTAAATTAAATAAATCAAACATTTATCTAATTTAATCTAACATCATCCCTCTTTAGTTAAATAAATCAAGATATCTATTTAATTAAATCTAAATCATTGTTCCTCTCTTTTTTATTTAAATTAATCCAAAAATCTAAGTCAAAATGGTCAAATAAGCTAATCCCTCATCAAATTAGTCAAATCTTGATTAATTTAATACTAATCACTCCAATCCTCTAGATTTTGCAACTTGCACATGAAAATCAATTTAATTGTTTTATAAATAACCTATTTTCATTAAAAAAAAAGGCATCCTAGTGGAAATATTCCTCAAATTTGAAATCTCCCCCCAAAATGACTTGTCTATCCAAGAAAGCATTTAAATTTCTTATATTATCTCTTACATGTCTCCCACTTGGCATTTAACTCATCTTTCATCCCCCCTAAACATGTCATCTCATCAAATTCAAATTTCAAACTTGCACATGGATCAAAATGTGTTCAACCTTCATCCTATCAAATGTTGACAAGTGGCACCTTGCCATTGGTTGAATGTTAGTCCCACATTGCTTCATTTTTGGTATTCATCCATCTTAGCATTCTATAAATGAAGAGCTCATCCTTCATTTTATCCATCCACAATTTATGCAAAGTTACCAAGCTCAAATATCTCTCAATTTCCATCCATTATCAATTAAGTTCTTAGCTAGGTTTTGCAGATTTTTGGCTTGAAGCTCTCATCCTTCATCAACAAAGTGGAACAACTATATTCAACACATCAAGTTTACATCTTAGGAATTAGGAAAGGGACAATTTTTACATCAAATTGGCACCAATTCCCCCATGGGATCATGAGTTTGCATTTTTAATTAGGATTGAATCTATGTTTCTTTGTTTCATTGTGTTCTTTGTTGTTTTCTTTTCTATTTTGAAGTGGTAAATGGATTTCATGGGAAATCCTTGTTTTGGCTTGCAATCTCTTGTCTAACTTGTTTATTCTTATTGTATTGCAAGTACCAATGTTGGGGTTTGCACATTTGTTGCTAGAAGGAGGGAAAATCTCACATTCCAATCACGTTTTTTGTCAAAATTATGCCTTTTTGTTTGTTTACAAGAAACAATGCCGCTCACAATCCAGTTGGGCTATATAGCACCACTGGAAACAAACTACACCACTAAAAACTTCAAATAACACCGCTCACAGTCTAGTGGGGCCATATAGCATCGCTCATAGTCCAGCAGGGCTATACAAAACTGCTCAAAAATCAAACTGCACCGCTGGAATCAAACTACACCGCTCAAAAATCAAACTTCACCACCGGAGTCTCCAGCATCACCATATAACACCGCTACAAAATCAAATAGAGCCGCCATCACAAACAGAACCGCTTGGATTTCTTTCTTTTTCATGCAAACTTAAAATGGCCATATCTTGGTCATTTTTTAGTCTTTTTCGAAGCTTTTTTTTTGAAATGGGGTAGAATTTCATAAGATATCCATTGGTGTAGATTATTATTAACTTTTATAGAGTTTAAATTTTCAAATTTTCACTTAATGTCAAATCACAATGAAACTTGGTCTAAATTTTAGGGTTTTTATGCTTATTCATTTATCTAACCTTCATATCTTTTTGTTCCTTGATGTCATCTAACATTTGGATCTTGTATTGTAGGTTTTAAAGTATCATAGAGCATGGAAGTCAAAGAAAAAATCATTATCACATTATTGTATCAAGTGTTTTTTAACACTTTGGGAAGAAACTATAATCCCTCTTCTAAGGATTTGTTATCTTTCAAGATTTTAGGACCTACTAAATTTCTTTTGGGCTCTAAAAAGAACATTTTAATTTTTTGCTACAAAGGGCTAAAATGAACATTAGGAACACAACTTACTAGAGTTTATTTTTTGGTTAACAGTTGAACAAAGCAATTCTCATTTGTCTTTTGGTGCTTAAGAAGAAATCACAATTGCTTTGGGGATCTAAAATGAACAAGTGCAACTTTTTTTTGTGATGGCTTACTTAAACTAACCTCATTGAAAAATGACGTATGCGCTTCTCTCGCGCTTTATAGCAATTTAGAGAATCAAAAGACATTTTTAATGACTTTAGGGTGAGATAAAGCAATCACCTTCACACTTTGATTTGGTTTTAAAATTGAACAAGATCTTGTGCGATTGTGAGTGGGGGCATTATCGTGTATATTCTCTCTCTTTGTTGCCATCAAAGATTGATCAAATTATGGATTTTGTTTTCACTCACTTTTGTTTATCCTAGAGGGCCTACCTTGGGGGAAAATTACTCACCCAATGGAATGACTCAACCAGTAACACTCTAAAGCCAAGAGTATTTCCAACTAGGATATAAATTTGGGTATTGGAGTAAACGGAAATATCATGCGGTTGATTCTGACAAGATGGATCCGAAAGGGGACTCTTGCCGTATGGGTCAATCTCCACGAACATAAAGTCCTTATTAAAATCCATGTGCTAGAATTTTCCAAAATACTTTAATCTATTTGTTGGTGCAAGAACGGTCATTCTAAAGCTGCCCCACACTTTTACGGTCTTTAGTAGAAATGGAGAACATGCCATGGGAGTTTCATGGGTGTTGATACTTGGCTGCCCCATATAAGTGAGTGTCGTGGAGGGGAGCCAGTGGGGTCAAGCATCTAACCATTCGCTAAAGATAAGCGTAGTTGGACTTGTCCAAGTGGGGATCCAAAAAATACTGTCTTTCACATCCATAGGGTTGTACTTGTTCTTGTTTGAAAACACAGTGCTTTGATCGAAAATATTTGAAAACAAACATTCAACATGATCCTCAAAATTTCAAACCCTTTAGGAGGAAAATACCATTGACCAAATTCTCGTGTTATTTCTTGCCCTTGGGATTACATCCTTAGAGGTTTCTAAGCACTTTAATTTACATCTCAATTTTCCCACTAAAGTTAAACAATAGGTAACCCTTGCCTTAATTTCATCAAAGTTTCGCATAATATACCTTATGAAATGAGACGAAGTTGAGATATTTGACATTCAGTTGAAAACCTAATCAAGAAGTGTTTGTGATAAAAAGAATCCATTAAGCAAATATTGAATCAATTGGACCCCACACATGTGCTTGGCATCTTTTGGTCATATGGTTTTCATGCAAACATTGGTCTTTTTATTTTAAATTATTCTTAGAGAAAGACATGTTCTTCACTATCTTGGTCTCGTAAACAAGTCCTTCTTAGGTTCATTTAGGATCAAATCGAACACTTCATCCATCCCAAACATTTATCATCTTCATCCCACAAACAACTTTAGGGATTTGGAAACATCATTCTAGACTTGGGTAAATCATCAAAATCAAAATCACCTTGTTTAGTTAGGAGTATGGGAATGCATCCTTTCTCATACCTCTAATTAAATCAGCAATCCTTTGAACAAGTTCATCCTAAGATAACATCTTACATCTTAGGGTTTACAAGTTCATTACCCAAATCAAACCAATCAAAATCAAACCCTAAGTCTAGCATTGATACAAAGTCCCTAAACGTTCAACACTCATATCATTTCCCCTTTTCATCCTTCATCTTGTCATTGGTCCTAAGAACCTTAGAGGTCACTTTTGCAACAAGGTCAAAACAAAAGGAGAATATGGAATACAAACTTGATCCATACATCATGAGTAATCCAAATCAACTAAACTTACAAAGCCTTACAATGCCGATTGATTATCAAAAATCACACTTAGACAATCCATACATGGGATCATTACCTTCTAAAAATGTCAATGGTACAACAAGTGTGAGTATTCCCAAATCAAAGATTGGAACACATTTCCCAATGTTATATCTAAATCCAAACCTAAAAATCCACCAACCGAACAATCAATGCATAAGCCTTCAAATGAGCAACGCCATCCCACCAAATCCCTACATGCCAAATGAGAATGTACTAGGTACAAGTTTTCCAAACATGAATCTAGAAAATAATGGGATAATATGTTTGCAAATCATACAAATGTTGTTCAGAGTCCAAACAAGATGTTAATGACTCCAAGACAAGGTGACACCATGCAAAATCAAAGTTACCTAAATCAAGACAATGTTCAATTTCAACCGATAATGCCAAATCTGAACACGATCCCAAATCAAAACATTTTCCAAAATCAATTTTTTTATGGTCCCATTCAAAAACCACAAGTATGCATCCCAAATCTACTTGAACAAAAACCAAATCAACAATATCAAGGGAGTCAAGATCGAAATCAAGATCAAATTTGGCAAGATCAAATTGCTACACTTACCAAAATAGTTGAGTCATTGTGCCAAGAGACATCTCCACCACCATTACCCATATCAACATCGTTCCTTGGTTTAGGGCTTCCCCCTTTACCTAGCACCAATCACTCCATCCAAATCAATCCACCTAACACCAATCAAGCCATCACATCAAATCCTTTGAATATACCATTGACATCACACCAACAAATGGTATGTAATCAAACAACAACGTTGATCCCAAAAAATCAAAACATGGTCTCCCAAGGACCTATCACCTTGGTCATTCTGACCATTCCTATCACCTCAATCACTCCAACCACCCCTATCATACCCATCATATCTCAACCCCTCACTACCATGATTACTCCAAGCATATCTCAACCACTTGTCACTACATCCAACACAATTCCAAATCCACCACCACTACCACCAAAACCAAATGCAACAAGATAATATAACATTGCGCTAAAAGCTCACCAAGCCTACTAAAATGTCGTCCAACAATATCTAGCCACGCAACAAGCAAGATAAGCTCAACAAGTGCAACAAGCCTCTCAAGCTGCCCAAGCCTCTCAAGCTACCCAACAAACACAAGCACAAACACAAAAAATGACAACTGCTGAGAACAAGGATCAAGATCCGTCCATCACTGAGCACCTTGAAGCTATGTCTACTTCATCCAATGATCAAATCAACATATTTCAAGAGTCACTTCTCAATCATGATCAAAATCCACCAACAATAACCAACAATGATCCAATTCAAGAAATGTCAACATCATTTGGCCCTTTGGTTGAAGACATTGGAAATCCCTCCACCACAATTGTTGAAAACAATGATCAATATCTCTCCATCAGTGAGCACCTTGAAGATGTTTCCACCCCATCTGATAATCAACTCACCATACATCAAGAGCCACTTTTTAGTGATCTATTTCAAGGAGTATTAGGATTATTTGATCCTATTGACATAATGCATGATCCGTTGACCTATTATCATGTTGAAAATGTCTCTATATCACCTTATGAGTTAGAGTACATATCTCAAGAATTTATTCCAAAGCATAATCAACATCTTTCACCAAAGTCTAGTAGTGGTCCTTTCCAAGACATGTTGACCCCCTTTGACCTCATGGTTACAGATACTGAAGGAATCCTCAACTTGACACTTGATCCAAGTCCACTCAAAGATCAAGAGGATATTGAGCCATTACCCATGCCTAATGATGAAATCCAAGAACCCTTTGTAAGCATTCAATCCTTTGAAATTGACCCATGTCAAGAACTTGATCCAAGACACGTCAAAAAAAACTCCAAAATTATTCAAGATCAAGAATTTGTATCTTCAAGATACTACAATGATCTAATGGATATTATCCTATCCATACAAGATGATCATATCCACATAGCACATAATCCTCCATCTACCCATGAGATGCTTTTTATGGATGGACACATAGATGATCTTAATTCAAAATAGGATTTCTTTACTCCTAACATTATTGCACAAAAGGAATAGGTTATTGGTTCCTACAGTCAAACAAAGTTGTCAACATCAATATCAGATATATCCCAAATTCAGATTGAGGACATCATGAATAAAGATATTCAGTATTATCCACTCAAGGAAACAAGTCAGACAGAACAGTATATTTTGAAGTCAGCAGAGCATCCAATTGAAATAACATCATCTGTAGTGGTCATTTTTTAGAGCATGCTTACTGAACAAGACATCTCAAAACAAGCAGAATCAAGGAACGAAGGTGCTACTACCACCATACTGGGGGCAACTTTTTCTCAAGCAAATGTCAACATAGGGAGCACGAAGGATCCTTATGATGAAACTAATGCCAATACTACAACCAGCCACAGCATGAATCTTCATCCACCCATCACCCCATCCACAAATTGGGACCAACGTTAAAAGAAAGAATTGAATCGAAGTATTTTGAACGTTATCAAATAAAAAGAAGCTGAGAAGCATAATGGACAAATCAAATACACATGGATACCAAAGAATACAAAGAAAGATTATCTCTATCAAACTCCATTAGTCAAAGAAACTATGGGGAAAAATAAAAAAGGGAAAAGTATCCATCAAATATTTCCACAAAAGAAAAAGCAAGCTTTTCAAGCGATGTACAAAGTGTATCGAGCAGTTGGTCCTAATTCCACACACACTTTCATATCCACCCATCATTGCTCATCTTCCCAAGTTTGGAGAGTCAAAGGTTCCAAGGTGTCAACCAATCCATCTTATATGATCCCTAAACACACTCCATCCATGCCTCCATGCATAATATCCAATTCTCAGATTGACCATGTATTGGCAACAACCCTTCATCATAAGGATTCTAAAGGAACTCTATCATGATGTACGCACAGAGACAAAGTTAACCCCGATATCAATGAAGCAGATCAAGAATCCCAAAGGTTGTATTCAAGTGCATGTATCTTGGAAAAGCAGCTTCTTCAAGTAGGCTATTGATGGCACATTATGAAAGAAGCATCTACATTGGCACCACCAAGTGGTTCAACATGAGCTTAAAATCTTTTAGAAAAAACAAAAATAATTAAAAATATGAAAATCCAAAAAATAAGAAAAAGGATTGAAAACAGTAAAGAAAAAAATCATCCTCTAGTGAAAACCGCATGGGCAGCACTTTGGGCAAGTACCATGATGAAAACATGGCAAACATGCATCATGTGTAGAATTGAGCATCTACGTGTGCCAGTTTAGGTGAAAGCATCTCATCCCATCCATAATAAAATCCAACATTCTGTCCCATCCATAATAAAGCCAACATTCCATCTGTCTTATCCATAATAAATCCATTTAACCATGAACCATTTATCCAATCTATTTTTATCCATTTGCATCTCCCATCCCAGTTATCTTGATCCTGATGAAAGTTTGGGGCACACCTTACACTTACTTATGGTAAACATCTTGACATGGGTCATTTTCACTAATGCTATCCTATCCAACATTATCTGAGCCATGAAACCTTATCCAAATGAACATTATTTATTTGAACACCTTATATTATCGCAAGATAATCCTTGGCATCCTTTGCATGCTTGCCATATCCATCCATCCATACACCTATCCAAGCATCCATCCATGACATTCCATACATTGCTAGACACTGGGGGCAGATATTTACATCTTGCCTCGGGAATAAATCTTGATCCATATCCTCCAACTTATGTGGTGATCTGAACATTGGAAAATGAGAAATGAAATTGGTCCACCACTTGTGAGAAAAAATCCCAATCACTAGCCCATGACATATTTTGATGAGAAGACATTCCTTATCACACTTCATCTTTCATCAAACACCAATCCAAATGATCACTATCAGTTGCATCTAACGTGCGCTTCAACATCACATCAAATCATTTGAACATCTTTTGTTCCAAACCAATCTTCAACAATCATGATCAATCAAATCCAATCAAAAAATCATCACCTTGGGATATCCTTGTGTTGCTTAAACACTATCCTTACATTGTTGTGCATCCTCAACAATGTTATCATCATCAACCTGATCGACATCTCAATCCTTGTGTTGCTTAAACACTATCCTTGTATTGTTGTGTATCCTCAACAATGTTATCATCATCAATCCACCGATCTAATCAATCAACCCTAGCTTGGTTTTCAACAAAATCCAAAATGGACACATCCATATCCAAATTGTCAAAATCATGCGAAAAATTCAAAAACATCAAAAAAATCAAAAATCTAAAAACACTCAAAAAGTCAAAAAAGCGTCAAAAACACTAGATCCGAACTACGTCATCTTTGATCAGCTCCCGAGACATCAAAATCCAAAAACATTAAAAAAAAAATCAAAATCCAAAAACATTCAAAAATACATCAAAATCCAAAAACATTCAAAAAATACAAAATCCTAAAACATTCATAAAATCTTAGAAAAACCCAAAACATTGGAAAATTCAAAAAAACAAAACATTTGTAAAATATTGAAAATACCAAAATAGCCTCAAAACATTGCAAAAATGTCAAAAACATCCAAATATTTGAAAAATCCATCTGTCTCATCTCACTTTCACTCGAAATAATCAATCATCCATAATAAACTAATCATCACCTTCATCCTTTGGCAATACAATAAGAACCAATCATAGCATTTGGAAAAATCAAAGCTTCAATCTTAAAATCAAAAGCAAACAACAAACCGTTAAACACAAAATCAAAGTCTTAGGTATGTGTAGGATCATGATGGGCCAAAAGTGGCAATATTATGGGTATTTGTAGGGTATGTGGCTACGAATTTTTTTACCCAAAATTGATGAAATGAAAAGGGTTTTAGAGGAGATTCTCAGCTTTCCACCAATATAAATTATGCTTTTAATTTTAATTTAATAAATAATTATTATTCATTTTCTATTAGAATTATGACTAAAGTCCTAATCAATAGGCTGATTGAAAAACATCTATAAGTTTCAAACAATATCATATTTTTGAATCTGAAACATGTGTCACATTGTATGCTCACATACTATATGATTAAAAAAAGAAAAATTAAATTTCATGAAGTTTGACCAAGTTAAGGTGGTCAAACATATGGGTTTTTATACTTTTTTAAAGTTGCAATAAAAAATAATAATTAATTATTTACTTGGAAAATTACAAAAATATGTATCACATCCATACATGAGTCCTCTACTTATATATAAAATCTTATAAAAAATATTATCATTTTATTATGGTTAGGGTGGTCAACACACTTCTTATTTTTCCCCGGAATTTAAATTACTTCATTAAAATTTCAAAATTTTCACCAAATATATTTTATTTATTTATAAATAAACCTAGTAGTTTAGAAACTATATTCAATTTTCTACAGATTCTATTCTTACATATTTTTGAAATAATAGATAACTTATTCAAATTTTTACGTCAAATTGCCTAACACTAATTTTTCTAAATTTTTTGCCACTTAAGGGCCTATTTTTTCCATGATGATCCTGCACATACCCTCTTGATCATTTTCAAACATGTCAATCAACCTTATATCAATAGCCTATCAATAAACTTATCAAACCATCATCATCCTATACAATACATGTCCTAGGATATATCATTCCGACAATGGGCATCATTTTGGATATCACCTTGGATTCTTATCCTATCAAAACACATCCCTTTAGCTAAAGGTATGAAGAACATTGGCTTGTTTGTGTACTTGATCTTTTATTTTGGTTTATCTTATTGTGCTCATTCCAAGGACCTCTAAAGGATGTCCCCAATGAAAGGGATTTAGAGAGATAGGAATGGGGAAATGATCATTATCTGTTTATCTGCTGTGCTTGTTGGATGTTCTTGTAATATAACTTGGTGAATACTTGCTTTGTTAGGTACATCCTAGCAAGGTTTCTGTATGTCAAGTGTGAACACGAATACTTCTATCTTTTTGTCTAGTCAAAGTCCATCACACTAGTTACAATGCCATCTTGGTTCTTTATACCTTGATGCATCGTATCTAGGTGTGTTATCAAACAATAAGGTAATTGGCCCTTTTAAAGTGCCAACTCCTTGACAAGTAATCATCATCATCATCATCTCATGTCTTGTTGGAATCTCTTATTTTCTTCTATCTCTTGATTTTCACGCTAACATGGTACCATGATAGTTATCATAAATCATCATTAATGCATCCATCCTGCATCCAAAAACCATCTACATATCATATCATATCATACAAGAAACATTGATCATCTCACATGCATTGCATTTCATAATTGAATAATATAAATTGGTTATTCTAAGCATCTCATAATCCATACATTTATCATCTATTTTCATAATCATCCATGCATCATCATATCATCCATTACATATAAACATCATAATCATCTCATTTATATCATCAATAATGTAACTGTCATGGTACATATCAAGATCAAGTGGGTGTAATATATCAAAATAGTCATGAGGCTAGCCATGGCTCATGACTATCTACATCATCAAATTTTTCTACATCAAACTATTCGAGTTGAACTAATCTTGAACCTCTTTGTTGAGAGATCGACCCTCAAATCAAACCTCTTCGCTCGATCTCTCGAGGGGGCAGTATACCAGCATAATTCTTCTCACTGGGGCAATAGTGGGGCATCCAAAAAATCAATTTTTTTTTGAATTTTGATCAAGACAGTTTCTTCTTTGAACCAACACAACAAGTGCATCACTTCAAAGAGGGGCAAAATGTAGACATAGAAAATATACAAATTGATATCGAACACTCGATCCTAATCTACTAACAACGCCTCATCTTGAATTATCCCTCTATCTAACCATTTAATTGAATAGCCTTATTTGATTAAATTCATCATAATTCTCCTTTTAATTAAATAAATCCCTCGATTTAATTAAATCATTGTCTCTGTGTAATTAGCTAGGTCATTCCATCTTCCTATCTTTGATTTAATTAAATAATCCATATTATTTGATTAAATATCTAAATTTCATCTAATTAAATTAAATAAATCAAACATTTATCTAATTTAATCTAACATCATCCCTCTTTAGTTAAATAAATCAAGATATCTATTTAATTAAATCTAAATCATTATTCCTCTCTTTTTGATTTAAATTAATCCAAAAATTAAGTCAAAATGGTCAAATTAGCTAATCCCTCATTAAATTAGTCAAATATTAATTAATTTAATCCTAATCACTCCAATCCTCTAGATTTTGCAACTTGCACATGAAAATAAATTTAATTGTTTTATAAATCACCTATTTTCATTCAAAAAAAAGGCATCCAAGTGGGAATATTTGTCAAATTTGAAATCTCCCCCAAAATGACATGTCCATCCAACAAAGCATTTAAAGCTCTTACATTGTCTCTTACATGTCTCCCACTTGGCATTTAACTCATCTTTCATCCCCCCTAAACATGTCATCTCATCAAATTCAAATTTCAAACTTGCACATGGATCAAAATGTGCTCAACCTTCATCCTATAAAATGTTGACAAGTGGCACCTTGCCATTGGTTGAATGTTAGTCCCACATTGCTTCATTTCTTGCATTCATCCATCTTAGCATTCTATAAATGAAGAGCTCATCGTTCATTTTATCCATCCACAATTTATGTAAAGTTACCATGCTCAAATATGTCTCAAATTCCATCCATTATCAATTAAGTTCTTAGCTAGGTTTTGCAGATTTTTGGCTTGGAGCTCTCATCCTTCATCAACAAATTGGATCGACTATATTCAACACATCAAGTTTACATCTTAGGAATTGGGAAAGGGCCAATTTTCACATCAAATTGGCACCAATTCCCCCATGGGATCATGAGTTTGCATCTTTAATTAGGATTGAATCTATGTTTCTTTGTTTCGTTGTGTTCTTTCCTATTTTGAAGTGGTAAATGGATTTCATGGGGAATCCTTGTTTTGGCTTGCAATCTCTTGTTTAACTTGTTTATTCTTGTTGTATTGCAAGTACCAAGTTTGGGGTTCGCACAACAATAATAAAGAATATTGATAGGGATCAGGAGGTAGCTATACCAATAATTGAAAATTGGATCCCTAGGGCCAGTGATCTGGATATCATGTATAAGGCCTCAAGGTTTGATATAAATAATAGGCCCCAATAATTAAAGCCTACTCATGTGTTAGTAAAATCATTGCAAGGTTTTCAGACCTTACTAGATGACTTGAGTAGGAAGATTAGGGAGCTGGTGAAGAATTTCAATGATTGGGGTAACACATTGTTACCTAATATAATTGATGAGCAGGGGAAAATCAAAACATTTCATCAATGGCAGGCTCAAGCAAGTGAGGCCATCAATGATCAAATCAGTTCAATTTGTGATGACTCAAACTATGATTTGTTGGTGAGTTGTATGGACAAAATCATTAGTACCAGCTCATTTTTGGAATCTTTTGAAAGGGATGCGACTCAGGTAGCGGTAAAATCACAGGTCTTATAATACCAAGGTGGAAGAGGTAATTAATTTTGATTGGCTGACTGCTGATGAGTACCAGAATTGGGTAACTAAATATTTGAATGAGGAGGAGTAAAAGGAGTGAACTACTAACAGGTGGCAAATCAGATGTTGCGGTTGCAACGGTTCCAGTTTTGTGTTGATGGCTTCTCGGTGCGGTTTTCTTGTGGTTTTTTGCATCAACGTTCCTTAGCTGATATGATGAACAAGAATATTTTTCAAGGTGGTGGCTGTTGTAAATTTTTTTGGAATATCATCAGGTGCTCCAATTGACTGGTGATAGGTGTACTTTCTAGCCTGGTGCTTGTTTGCTCCATCATTTTCTATAAGAAGGATTTCAAGACCAGAAGTACGGGTTAGCAAGTTAGATAATTTTTGTCGAGTCTAGGTGAAGTTGCAAAGCGAATTGTAAAGTCTAATGGTTTTTGAGAAATGAAATTTAGGTTTTGAGTTATTCTGTAACAGGTTTTGAGTTCATAGAGATTTAATGTTGTATAATATTACTAGCATTTGAGTTGAAATGAAAATTCGAGCTCATGTCTCTCCATTGTACATGCATATTTGAACTTTGAATGAAATAACTAAGGGTTGTTTTATCCATCTCACTATTGTGGTGTGTATGATTCTATTTTAGCTTTAACTCAAGGAATTAATCAAAATGCTTGAATGGGATTATATAGGCGGATATGTGTTGTACAAGTATTTGATAAGTAGTCCTAGGTTAGAATGCATACTGATGAAATTGTAATGCATTGGTAGGGATCTTATATGTGCTGTATTAAATCTATTATAAACCTCTAGATGCTTATGAATTTGACTCTTGCAATGGATATATGGCACTGATCTAAGTTGTAATTATTAGTGTAGTTCAGTATTTGTTTGTCTTTTCCTAGAGCTTGCTACAAATTGCAAATCATTGACTATCTTATACAATGGATTATTTTTAGTTATCTGTAAGGCCCATAATTTTACACTAGGGCAAAAAACACAACTAACAAATTTTTTTATTTTATTTTTTAATTATTACAAAATACCAATCTTCAATAACCATACATGTGCATGATACACACAATGCACATCGGGAGATGTTGCTCATGCAACATCATCACTGACACGTTGACGAGACTGAAGTATGTGGGGGTAGCGAGGTCGGGTGTGTGGAGTCCATTGCGCACACCTTCAAGTGATAGAGAGATGGATCTCCATATTAATATTACATAAGAACATTAGATGATTACTACTAGGGATGAATGTGTTTGATGTTAACTCCATTGACCCAACCTATATATATATATATATTTTGTTTGATTCATGGTCAAAATTATTATTTCCATGTATTACTAATTTTCATGTTATTTCTCAAAGTCTAGTTAAGGTTGTGGTCATGATCATAACTATTTTAATGCGATTATCACATCATTTTTTTTTTGAACCAAGTTAATGTTAACACTAATATTGTTTACAACAATAATGTTATGGAATATTTATTTAACCATCGTAAGGGCTATAATTCTAATAAATTAACCATATCAACACTTGACATTCGTAAGGGTTATAACATAATTGAAAAATCATTAGCCACCTATCTTATCTCATTTTCATTAACATTAATTTTCATACTCATCTAATTGCAACATGATTGATTCACACCACTTGTTTCATTCATTGATCATTAAGTTTTTTGATTCAAATTAAACAAACTCAATAACCAACATAAAATTAGATCAATCATCATAGTTAGCTAGCATGTCACATAATCAAAATCAAATAATCATATTAACTTGAATGTTGAAATATTTTGTCATCAATGGTATCAATAGGATAGACAATAACCAAACTCAAAATAATCCAAGTACTAGATGTAGCATAGTCATAATCAAATCATCAAATGAACACAAATGTCTAAATCTCCTTTCATCAATGGTATCATCAGGTGTAATCAATAAATAAACTTAAAATAGTTCACTTACTAGATGTAGCATAGACGTTGGCCTCACATCCTCCCCCTCTAGGAATGAACTTCCTCTTGGAAGTTTTCAGAGTGGTGGGAAAGGAGTGTCACCTCACCAATTTTTTTTATTTTTTGTTTTTTTGTTTTGGTACAGCTCACCGTTAAGATTACCTAAATGGATATTGTATAGCTTTGTTCTCCTCTTTACCACATATGAAACAAGAACCTTTACACATAGCTTGAATTGACTGCACTCGATTAACTTGAGATGACTTGGGTTTATCCACATCAAGGGGTCCCCTAGAAACTTGTGTTCATACTAGACCCACATGTTGCTAATGGGGCTTGTGATCTATTTGGGTACTCATTACTTGAACTACCTTTAGGCAACCCCTAGGTGCACCTTGTTGATATTTTCCTTTCCAACCTTTCCTTTGTTGGTTTTTTTGGTAGTGCTTGTGACCTTGGATGGGGTCTATGGACCTCTTGGTGATTCCTATGAATTGGCCTTTGAGTCCCCATTGTTACAAATGCTAGTATTTGAAAAATTCTCAGATAAACCATAGGAGTAAGGTCTCTTATCCTTGTGTTTAGGTTTCGTAATGGCTTGCTCTACCAAAACCTTTCATTTTGAAGATGATTGACAGTTTGCAATAATTCCATGTATTATTCCTTGAATTGGGCATCTATGAGTCCCTATTGTCCTAAATTATGGGGTTCATCCATATTCTTCTTTAACCTTTATACCAAAATTCAACTTTTTTCTTTCATTAGTTACCAATTTCCCACTATATCTAATTTACAATCACATCCATTCATAATAATGCACATACAATATGATTGTACTACCTTCATTACAATCTTAGAAGAGAATTATGTTATAAGTGGGATTGGTGCAAAGTTTAACAACCACATTTACTTCATTCATCAACAATTTACTAAGGAATTTCTTAGGGTACGACCTGATGAAGGCACTCCAATATTATCCATATAATCATTCCATTAATTTTAAACCCTTAAGGACATACTCACATGATATACACATATTATTTTTAAAGGAACCTAAAATAACAAAAGTAATCCTTCTTTAGAAAATTTCTTAATTCCTAACCTTTATTATTAATTTCTTTACACATGCTCTTATTCTATTTAGTAAGATCTTCCCTCTTTTTATTATTATTTTTATATTCTTTAAAAGGAGTGGGAATGTATTCCCCCATTCTTTATTAAAAGGATCTTTAAGTATGAGGATTACGTGGAGCCTCAAAAGTTAAGGTCAAATACGTTTAGAAATATAAACGCAATAACATAGTATCTCAGTGACTTCAATCAAGTCACCTATGGGGGGAGAAGAAGAATTGGTGGTATTTTTCCTATTTGATGACTAGATTTCCTTTATCTTAGTTTGTAAGAGAAGACACAATTAGGTCTATATCAATGGGTGTTTTGATCATTTAAAGTCAACCAACTATGAGCACACATTGCTTTAACTTCCAATATTGGTTTCCGAACTCTTGAGGATCCCACCTTCCTAATTGGTTCACCTAAAGTTACCCATAATATTGTTCTATATTCAAGAGTCAAATTTATACTAATAATCTATATGATAATTAAGGGATACAACTCTCATCCATACAACACCAAACTTTCCTATTGAGAGACCCACACAATGCCCAGAGTTCCTAGAGTTGGAACCTAGGCTTTGATACCAAAGTGTAATGCCCATAATTTTACACTAGGGCAAAAAACACAACTAACAAATTTTTTTATTTTATTTTTTAATTATTAAAAAATACCAATCTTCAGCAACCATACATGTGCATGATACACACAATGCACATCAGGAGATGTTGCTCATGCAACATCATCAGTGACACATTGACGAGACTGAAGTATGCAGGGGTTGAGAGTTCGGGTGTGCAGAGTCCGTTGTGCACACCTTCAAGCGATAGACAAATGGATCTCCATATTAATATTACATAAGAACATTAGATGATTACTACTAGGGATGAATGTGTTTGATGTTAGCTCCGTTGACCCAACCTATATATATATATATATTTTGTTTGATTCATGGTCAAAATTATTATTTCCATGTATTACTAATTTTCATGTTATTTCTCCAAGTCTAGTTAAGGTTGTGGTCATGATCATAACTATTTTAATGCGATTATCACATCATTTTTTTTTTGGAACCAAGTTAATGTTAACACTAATATTGTTTACAACAATAATGTTATGGAATATTTATTTAACCATCGTAAGGGCTATAATTCTAATAAATTAACCATATCACCACTTGACATTTGTTTTAGTACTACTCTTATTCATTACTTTTATCATCGTTACTAAGTCTATTAGCAATACCCTTAATATTTCAAACAAGGTGATTGTTGATGTTAGCGTCCCATTAAACCGTAAGGATAAGATAAGTTATTATTGTTTTATCTATTTGTTTAAATGCCAATTATTTGAGTTCATATATATCTTCTTTAAGCACAAAAAAATATTTATTTATTTTAAAAAGTAATTTAAAATTTTAATAATAATGATTATCTTTCATAAATTGATAAATTATTTATTATATCCATATTTTATATATATTTTTTAAAGGAACCTAAAATAACAAAAGCAATCCTTCTTTAGAAAATTTCTTAATTCCTAACCTTTATTATTAATTTCTTTACACATGCTCTTATTCTATTTAGTAAGATATTCCCTCTTATTATTATTTTTTTTATATTCTTTAAAAGGAGTGGGAATGTATTCGCCCATTCTTTATTAAAGGGATCTTTAAGTATGACGATTACGTGGAGCCTCAAAAGTTAAGGTCAAATACGTTTAGAAATATAAACACAACTTCTCCTTTTTCTTTTTAATCGACATTACTCATACATACATTTATTCTACTGTTCATTAAATCCAACAAGAAGGAATGTCACGCCTTGCTATGTTGAGCTATACATTTTATTACCATTTAATTAGTTGAACAATATGCCCACTACTTGAAACAAATACAATAGCACCCACCTATAATCAAACTAACCTTCTTGACATAATACGCTTTCCCTTAGTTGTTGGATTCACTAACGAATCTGCTCGAGTCTAGAATGAGCAACAGTTAATATTTTTATTAGTCAATATGCACACATGCGTATGCCAGAATAGTCATGTGATGTGTTGTATCATTTGTATGCTGGATGGTATTTATTTTAAATGGTCAAGATACTCACCTTGGGATTTAAAACATGAGGCCAATCCATTATCTGAAACATACAATCAGAGACAAGATTAAAGTCCACTTTCAGCCTGATGTTTCACGGATTTTATCCTTATCGAAAAGACATTAACTGATATCATTCCCACAAAATCTGACATCCAGGTACCCTGTTTAATCCATTCATCACGGTGCCTAGAAATAAGAGATGAAAAACTAAGGTTTTCTCCGTTCCCTTTGCATCATAGGCAACAACATCGATAATGATAATTCTTCCTTGTTAGTACAAATTGTGAGGCATTCTATTTGTATCTCTATACATGTTACTTATGCATGAAAAACCATTCCCTTCTATCGAGCTGACAATGCTAACAACATGTAAGGACTATCCCATGCAAAGGCGAATTCTAGAAGTTCCCTAAGAAAAACACCCTAACAACCTCTGCAAGATTTTGAGGAAGTGACCAACTTAGTGGCTTGCAGTTTCCATTAGTCTTCTGATATCAAATTCAAAATTTTCCCTCTTGACTTTTCATGACTGCAAGGCATGGAAAGTGGAATACATGAGCACTCAAGATGGGTCTAGCAACACTCTCTCAACACTATCAAGGAGTTAATGATGTGGTGGTCGAACATATAGATTGATCCATATTAACAGCATATCTCTTCCCATCTATTTAAATTCCCAAGCAAGGTGAGAATTTGCAAATAAGTTAGAGACGCTACAATGTCCAGAGGATTTCTCAAGCAAACCTCATGGAGGACCAGGCTAATGGTCATGATTACTACACCAGCCAAGGGATGAGGCTCACAGTGCCTGTACAGGTGTTGTTATTAATCTTTATTTTCTTATTTATCTATCTCCTTCTATCCATTGATCAGAGCATAATATCTAAAGTTGACTCCTCCCATCTACTTATTGTAGGCTGGAGACCCTAGGCTCATCTATCATTAAATAAGAGCTATGGTGTGGCTATGACAGTCTAAAAAAAGAAGTTTAAAATCTCGCCCCTTTTCCATGGTCTTTGAAATGTTCTTACCTCCCATTCAGTTTGGGCACATCCATACGTTTCATCAAAAATATACATTACTATTTAGGAAAATGTTCAGATCTTTATTGTTAAGAGAAAAGAAATAGAAGTCGAAGCACTATTACTTGCAGTGACATAAATATTGATAAATGTATAGTTATATTTAGTGTAGGTATGTTGTAATCTCCAGATCTTTAGTTGTATAAATTGGGATTGACTGCTCTTCAAAATACACCAACAACACTATAACCCTACACAAAGCTACTTGTATGAATTTGTAGGCTTATGTTAGAAACAGTCTTACACTTCAATTTATTTATTATTGTAGAACTCTCAGCCTAGCTGAGGGAATAGATACATATTTCATCGTTTAGTATGCAAACTCTATTTAAGAGCATTGTCCCTATACTAGATTTTTTTTTTGTTCTTTCTAGATATCAGATTATTATGTACAACTATCCTCTCTAGTAGATTTCCATAGAGGAGTAAACAAAAAATCTTTAAATTTAGTTCTCACAAAAGAAAAAAAACAAATTGAAATTTAGTGTCAGTCATCATGACCCATATATATATATATATATATTCCTTATCTGACCACAGTATCACTCCACCTTATACCAAACTTATATTTTTCATTCAAACATTCTACAAACTTATATCTTGAATATTAAGTGAGAGATCTACTGACTTTGTGTGTATGAGAATATCTTGAAAGAAAATGTATAAAATAAAACACCTCATTTTAGATACAACCTGCATCCCATAGATGATAACTTGGGTAGTTCCCATTTTGTATAATTATTTTGAATATATTTCTTTTGAAAACTGTAACATTCAAATCATGCTGACATCCCACTAACTGATACAAAAATTTCCAATATAACTTCACAATATTAAAAAATTTAGATTGTTCTTCAAAACAACACATTTATTTATCTATGTTAGAAGATAGTCAATCTTTTATTTTCTTTATGTCCACATAGAGCAAAATAAAAATTAAAACTTGCAGTCAAAACACCCTTTTTTTTGTTTTGTTAACAAAAGTTTGATATCTAAAGCCTTTACAATAGAACTTTCACATAGTTCTCCCCTAAGCATCAAATATACTTAAGCTTCATTTGCATGTAGAAATAATTTTCTTTTTTTTAAGTAAAATATAAGCTATTGAAGTATCTAATATGTTCTATAAAATTTCCTTTTCAAGATTATAAATTTCAACCTAGAAAGAGGTAGTTTTACTTGGGTATAAAAACACCAACTTAATCCACAAGAAACATAGCTATTCCAAGAACAGTTTAGCTTCTTCCAATCTGCAAAATACACACAAATGTTTCTCTAGAGGAAAATGGGGTGCTCACCACCCAACCTTTGGTTGGAAAACCAACCACCCTTAAGCTAGGAGGCAACCGAGGGAACCGGGTACAAAAAAAACCAAGAAAAAAAATATTTACACACACATAATACACACAAGATTATTTTCACACCCACCAAAGGGATTTTCACATAACTTTAGGATTCCATCAAATCTAAAGAGGGGGATGGGGGTGTTGGAGTTAAAATGACACTAAGAGGGGGGGGGGTGAATCAGTGTCTTATCAGATTTGACTAATTTTCATTATAACCAAAAATCATAGCTCAGATTTAATCTCAATATACTCTGATTAATGCATTCATGAGTTGAATGTAATCATTCATAAACAGAATTGAGAAAGATAATAACCAAACAGTGAACTGAAATAATCAACAACATAGTAAAGCAAAGGGAACTTAGAAGAACAAGAAGACTCCAGATTTTACCAAGTGGAAAACCCTCCTGGGGTATAAAAACCACACCCTAAATGCCTTCCAGGCTTAATCTTTTAAATAAAAGTTCACAATGCTTTATATGCTATTTTTGAGCACCCACTCAAGGAGCACTAGCCCCTCATTTTGAGACACCCATCTCAAGGAGTACTAAACCCCCAAATTATGTTTTGAACAATAATAGTGACTCGGAGGATTTCTCTATTTTCAGTTAAGCACATATCTTTCTGCAAAGTTCATTCATACATTTCCATACAGACAAGCAATGATACTCTCATAATTACAATCAACAACCCTTACAGTTTTCAACAACGATATTTATATACATTTCAAGTATGTATGTCGATAATAAGATCTTGTGTTTTTCACCAGAATTTTAAACTCAGATGCTAATTTTAGCTGAATAATGATAGTCTGTAGATGATGGAAAAAATCAAGAGTAATGCTTATCCAAAGAGCTGCAAATCATCAAGAAAATAAAAAATGCAATAGCTCAAAAAGAAACTCAATGATTATTCTATTATGTAACCGTTCTGAGATTTGATGCCAATCCATGAAGATGACCACTGAGTTTTGAGTCTTTGTAACTATTCGTTGAGACAAGCAGATAGTTTTGTCGAAGGCAATTACATCACCCTACATTCCTCTTTAGTTAACGCTTTTTCCATGAGCCATCAGAGTCAGGAAGAACACATAAAAAAAACATCATGTCTCGACAATAGGCTTCCTTAGAGTATTATTCATTCGCTGAGACATCAGCAAGTCATTCACCGAGATCTCCTTAAGTTTCATTCACTATCGTTGTGACCAAACAATATCGGAGAGACCTCTTGTAGACTTCATAATGTTTTTCCAAGAGTCACTTTTCACCCCGTGTCGCTGAGACAATACGAAGTCAGGGAGATGCTATATAGACTGCCCCTTGTTTTGCTGAAACATCCCGAGCTCGCCCTAGATTGCCAAGACAATATCAATCTCACACCGATGAGCCTTTGATTGAAACCCCTTGTGTGATGTCATAGTAACATAATGGTTCTCTCTCCAATGCACCCATCTATCTTATGAGGTTCCCTATAACATACCAATATCGGGGAGACCTCTCATAGAAAGCTTCATGTCAAACCAAGAAACCTTAATTTACTCGGAGTCGCTGAGACAGGATAGATCCTATGCTGACAAAGTTCTTTTATGTTCCATCGGCGAGACCAGAGGTCACTCGCTGAGACCTCTCGCCGAAAACCCTCGCTCTTACAGAAGAGACTACCTTTATGATTTCGGTCAGTGTAACAAATCAAATTCGCCAAGACATTATATCGATAGCCATTAGTTTTAACGATAAGTTTCCATATGCATACGGTCAGTGAGACACACTTGAATTTGCTAAGACCATATGATGACGCCACAACTCTCATCGATAGACTTCCACATGTACTAGTTAGGGAGACAATATGGTTTCGCTAAGACCTCAGCCCGATGGCAAAACACATGTCGATATGCTTGTTCTGAAGTGGGTTGGTGTGAAATTGCATGTTCGATGAAACATTACACCGAAGCCAATTTCCTTTGCTGATATGCTCATTCTGAAGCGGGTCGGGGAGACATAATGAAATCAATAAGACCTTATCCCGGCGGTATTACATATGCCGATAGAGAACACTTTTCTGTTGCCAAAACCAAAGACAAGTCTTGCCGAAATAACCTTTCTTGTGCCGGTCGCCAAGACAACAAGAATGTCACGTCGAAAGCAACCTGTATGATAAATTCAATTGCATGACATCTAAAATGTCTTGCCGATAGGCAACTTAGACATTTCAAGGTGGATCAGGGAGACCCTACCATTCTCACACTAATATGAGTAAGCGCAAAAGAGAAACATCCAAGACCTGTGATGTGCAAGGAGAACCATCTTGAGACAAATTATTAATGAGAACAAAAAGAGATTTTTTCATCAAGGACAAACTGTAAACACAACTAAGACTCAACAAACTCCCCCTTTGTCCTTGATGGAAAAACACCAAAGACTCTCCCCCTTTTTGCCTCAAGGCGAAGAATAGAAGAACACATCCGAGAAGCTAATGAAAATACCATGAGAAACAACTACAAAAAAAATAACAGAGTGCAGCAACCAAGATTGTAGGAGAGTTGTAAGTAAATCAAAACATATAACATGTTCCCCCTAAGCCAATGCATGGAAAATCAGAGAAGTAAAGATTGAAAGATAACTTCCAATCGAAGTATCAACCTTTCAAATAACTCTTTAGCTAAGGGCTTAGTAAAAATATCAGCCACTTGATCTTGAGAGACAACAAACTATAAATAGATTTCATTAGCCAAAACCTTTTCTCGAAGAAAGTGAAACTTGATAGCAATATGTTTAGTACGAGAGTGCAAAATAGGATTTTTGAAGATACTTATCGCACTTGTTTTATCACAAAGAATAGAAACATGCTTAGGAATTTCAATGTACCCATATCAGAAAGAGTTTGACTCATCCAAAGAACTTGAGTACAACATGAAGTGGCAGCAATGTATTCTGCTTCTACAGTAGAGAGAGAAATAAATTCTTGTTTCTTGTTGTGCCATGCCACTAAACGATCACCAAGAAAGAATGCAACACCACTGGTGCTTTTCCTATCATCCAAACAACCAACCCAGTCAACATCAGTATATGCAATCATTGAAAAATCAGTGCTTCTAGGATACCAAAGGCCATAATTAAGAGTTCCCTGAATATATTTAAAAATCATTTTAACAGTAGTGGCATGGGATTCTTTAGGTGATGCCTAAAACCATGCAACAATGCAAACTACTTGCATAATGTCAGGTCTAGAGGCAGTTAAATATAATAGACTGCCAATCATTGATCTATATTCAATTTGATTTGTATCAGGGGAATCATCAACCTTAGTAAGTTTGCATCCAGTAATCATTGGAGTGCTAACTGGATGGCATTCATCCATCTGAAATTTCTTAAGCATCTCTCTAACATACTTGGTTTGATAAATAAATATTCCATTTTCACGTTGAGAGACTTGAAGACCCAAGAAGAAATTTAATTCTCCTAATAATGACATTTCAAATTCAGATTCCATTAGCTGAGAGAATTTTTTACTCAATGTAACATTGTTGCAGCCAAAAATAGTGTCATCAACATATATTTCAACAACCAGAATATTAGAACCTTCAATTTAAACATAAAGATTGCTATCTACACTTCCTCTAACAAAACCATTTGAAAACAAATGATTGTCAAGCCTAGAGTACCAAGCTCTAGGTGCTTGTTTTAAGCCATAGAGGGCCTTTTTCAATTTGTAAACATGATCAGGCTTGTCTTTGCACATAAATCCTTCAGGTTGTTCAACATAGACCTCTTCATATAAATAGCCATTTAAAAAAGTAGTTTTGACATCCATTTGATAAACAGTAAAATCTTTATAAATAGAATAAGCCAAGAATATTCTGATAGATTCTAATCTAGCAACGGGTGCAAAGGTTTCACCAAAATCAATACCTTCTTGTTGAGCATAGCCTTTGTAGACAAATCTTGATTTGTTGTGAATGACATTACCATTTTCATCAAGCTTGTTTCTGTATATCCATTTGCCTCCAATGACATTCTTGTCATCTGGTCTTGGGACTAACTCCCAAGTCTAATTTTTCTAAATTTTTCTCAATTTCTTCCTACATAGCATTAAGCCAACATGAGTCTGTTAGAGCTTCATTAAAAATTTTAGACTCAAACTGAGTAACTAGACAAAAAGATATTTGTGCCTTTTCATTAGATTCAACATACTTTCTTCTAGTTTGAACTCCTGCATTTTTATCCCCAATAATCTGATCTTTGGGGTGATATTTAGTTAGAGCTTTTGATGCAACCTTTTCAGGACTTGTTGTTTCATTTCTAGGGCTTGTTGACTCAGTTCCTTCTGAAATTATTTCTAGTTCAAGTTCTTCTTCCTCATTATCCTACAAAGATTTAGCATACAAATGTGATCTCTCATCAAATTTTACATTAACAACTTCAACAATCTTATTAAGCCTTTTGTTAAGGAATTTATAAGCTTTGCTGTGAGTTGAGTATCCCAAAAAGATACCCTCATCACTCTTTGATTGAAAACTCCCAAGGTTATCATCATCCTTTTTGATAAAACACTTACTTCCAAAAATTTTAAGTTATTTTACAGAAGCAGTTCTTCCATACCACAGTTCATAAGGAGTGTGTTTAGATTTCACTCTAATATGTACTCTATTCAAAATGTATACAGCTGTATGAACAACTTCTTTCTAGTACATATCAGGCAACTTAGCTTCATCTAACATTGTTCTAGCCATTTCTTTTACAGTTCTATTTTTACATTCAACTACCCTGTTTTGTTAAGGTGTTTTTGTTGTAGCATATTGTCTTTTAATTTCGTGATGTTCACAGTAATCAATAAACTCTTGTGATGTGAACTCACCTCCTTTGTCAGATCGCAGACATTAAAGTTTCAAATCAGATTCCTTCTCAACCAATTTACAAAAGATTCTAAACCTTTCAAATGCTTCTGATTTGTGCTTAAGAAATGTGACCCAAACCATTCTAGTATAATCATCCACAAACAAAATAAAGTACCTTTCACCATTAATAGACCTTGTTCTGGTTGGTCCACATAAATTAGTGTGCACAAGTTGTAAAGGTTTTGAAGAAGAATGTTCTTTTGTTTTGAAGCTGATTTTAGTTTGTTTACCACCTAGACATTCTTTGCACATAGAATTTTCTGGCTTGTTAAGTATTGGTAAACCTCTAACATTCTAATTCTTACTTATTCTAACTAGATTTTCAAAGTTTATGTGTCCTAATATTTTATGCCATAACCAACTTTCTTCAATTTGGCTCATTAAACACATACCTTGATTATTGTCATTGCTTGATCTGTCGAGAAGATTGTACACATTTCCTTTTGTCCTCCTTCCAGCTGCAATAGCCTTTCCTAGCTTGTTTTTAATCTCACATCCCTGCGAAGTGAAAAGAACATGGTAACCACTATCACAGATTTGACTAACACTTAGAAGATTGTGCTTGAGACCTTCCACATAGTACACATTATAGATAGGAGTGTCTTCATTCAGAAGAAGTGAACCTCTACCTTTAATTTGAATACCAGAGTTATCACCAAACTTAACATATCCACCTACATAATCTTCAAGATTTATAAACTTAACCTTGTCACTAGTCATATGGTTAGAACATCCACTGTCCAGGACCCATAAGTTCTTTTTCTTGGAATGAAAAGTTGTTTGAACCAACATAGTTTGCTCAATGTTGTTGACAGTCTTAGGTTTCCAAACCTTTTAATTTTATTGTTTTTAGATTGCAGATCAGTTTGCATTGTTTTGACAGAATGTCCCAAAGCATTGCATTTAAAACATCTAATTTGTCTAACAAAACCATAGTGTTGCCTAAGACCAAACCTGGGTATTCTAGGATTCATAAGCCTACAAGTGCTCACCTTATGGCCAAATTTGTTGCAGAAAAAATAATAACCATAGAAGAAAGGATTGACTCTGTATGAAGATATATTACCTCTTAAAGACTGAACATGATCCTTACCAAATTCTGAGTGATTTGAACTTGAACCTTTGGCTTCAGAAGAGGGGTTTTGTTTTGCATGGTCAATTGAGCATTCACCCTTTTCGAAACCAACACCAGTTTTATCTTTGTACATCTTCTGCTTGTTGAGCATCTCATTCAATTTTAGAGTGCTTTCATATTTTTCAATTTCCTTCCTAAGACAGACTACTTCTTGTTCTAGTTTTTGAATTTCTTGATCTTTGCAACTTATAGTCTCTCAAAAGCAGTCTTCAACTCTTTTAGCTTCTTCAAGCTGAGTTTTCAAAGAGACCATTTCTTGATCTGGTTTATGTTCTTGAGTAAGAACTTGTTTTTTGAGTTTTCTAATCTCTTGTAAAGCACATTTCAGCTCACTTTCAAGATCTACTTCTCCTTCTTCAATGTCAATGGTGTTTGTATCATTTTTTTGAGTAATTTCAGCCATGAACAAAGTTTCATCTTCTTCAACTGATGAATCTTCAGACTCATTTTCAGATTCATCCTTACTGAACAGACTTTTCTTCTTTTTGAAATTGAAGTTTCGTTTAGGTTTGAAAGCCTTCTTCATAGATTGTTTTTCAGTTGTCTCATTGTCATAGATTTGATCATCATAGGGATACTTTGCAGCAAAGTGACCTATTTTTCCATAGTTAAAACATTTAAAGGGAAGTTTTCCCTTATATTTTCCTGATCCCTTTTTAAATCTTCTAACAAAATGGGATTCTTTAGAATCAGACAACTCTGATTCACTGACTTCGACTTTTTCTTTCTTTTCAATGTTAAAGGCAGTTTCTTTTCCTGTTGAATTGTTTTTGCCGGTTCTCATTTCATAGGCAGTAAGTATTCCTTGTAGGCTATCTAAGGTAATCTTATCAAAGTGTTTCTTTTCTTCTAGGGCTGAAACCTTAGATTCAAATTTGGATGGTAAGGTTCTAACAACCTTTGTGACCATGTCAAATTCATTAACCTCTTGACCTAGACCTTTCATTGAATTGACAACTTCATCTACTCTTAGGAAATATTCTTCCACTTTTTCATCATCCTTCATCTTCAACTCCTCAAACTAATGTTTGAGTGTAATGATTTTTGATAGATTGACTTTCTCATTCCCTTGATATATAGTTTCAAGTTTTTCCCAAATTCCATGAGCAGATTTGCAATGCGTGACTTTAATAAACATATCTTTAGTTAACCCACACAAGAGGGCATGCTTAGCTTTGGAATTTGTTTCATACTTCTTCTTTTTAGCAGCATCAGTGGGAATAGTGGATGGTACATTGTAATCTTCTAAAACAATGCACCAAACATCAACATCAAAAGAAACAAGAAAAGCTTTCATTCTGATTTTCCAGAAAACATAATCAATTCCATCAAATAACGGAGCTTTGGATACATAGGCATTGTCTTGAGAATGTGCCATTAAAAAACAAACTCCAAGACCAAGATCAATCCAAGGTAATTAAACCTATCAGAGGACCCTACTTTCTGATACCGATTGTTGGAGTTAAAATGACACTAAGAGGGGGGGGGGTGAATCAATGTCTTACCATATTTGACTAATTTTCATTAAATTCAAAAATCATAGCTCAGATTTAATCTCAATATACTCTAATTAATGCATTCATGAGTTGAATGTAATCATTCATAAACCGAATTGAGAAAGATAATAACCAAACAGTGAACTGAAATAATCAACAACATAGTAAAGCAAAGGGAACTCAGAAGAACAAGAAGACTCCAGATTTTACCGAGTGGAAAACCCTCCTGGGGTACAAAAACCACTCCCTAAATGCCTTCCAGGCTTAATCTTTTAAACAAAAGTTCACAATGCCTGATATGCTAATTTTTGAGCACCCACTCAAGGAGCACTAGCCCCTCATTTTGAGACACCCATCTCAAGGAGTACCAAACCCCCAAATTATGTTTTGAACAATAATAGTGACTCAGAGGATTTCTCTATTTTCAGTTAAGCACATATCTTTCTGTAGAGTTCATTCATACATTTCCATATAGACAAGGAATGATACTCTCAGAATTACAATCAACAACGCTTACAGTTTTCAACAATGGTATTTATGTACATTTCAAGTATGTATGTCGATAATAAGATCTTGCGTTTTTCACCAGAATTTGAAACTCACATGCTAATTTTAGTTGAATAATGATAGTATGTAGATCATGGAAAAAATCAAGAGTAATGCTTATCCAAAGAGCTACAAATGATCAATAAAATAAAAAATGCAACAGCTCATAAAGAAACTCAATGATTATTTTTTTATGTAACCATTCTAAGATTTGATGCCAATCCATGAAGACAACCACTGAGTTTTGAGTCTTTGTAACTATTCGCTGAGACAAGCAGATAGTTCTGTTGAAGGGAATTACACCGCCAGACATTCCTCTTTAGTTAACGCTTTTTCCATGAGCCATCAGAGTCAGGAAGAACACATAACAAAAACATCATGTCTCGAAAATAGGCTTCCTTAGAGTATTATTCATTCGCTGAGACATCAGCAAGTCATTCACCGAGATCTCCTTAAGTTTCATTCACTATCGTTGTGACCAAACGATATCGGAGAGACCTCTTGTAGACTTCATAATGTTTTGCTGAGAGTCACTTTTCACCCCGTGTCGCTGAGACAATACGAAGTCAGGGAGGTGCTATATAGACTCTCCTTGTTTTTCCAAAACATCCCGAGCTCGCCCTAGATTGCCAAGACAGTATCAATCTCACACCGATGAGCCTTTGATTGAAACCCCTTGTGTGATGTCGTAGTAACATAATGGTTCTCTCTCCAATGCACCCATCTATCTTATGAGGGTCGCTATAACATACCAATATCGGGGAGACCTCTCATAGAAAGCTTCATGTCAAACCAAGAAACCTTAATTTACTCGGAGTCGCTGAGGCAGGATAGATCCTATGCTGACAAAGTTCTTTTAAGTTCCATCGGCGAGACCGGAGGTCACTCGCTAAGACCTCTCGCCGAAAACCCTCTCTCTTACCAAAGAGACTACCTTTATGATTTTGGTCAGTGTAACAAATCAAATTCGCCAAGACATTATATCGATAGCCATTAGTTTTAACGATAAGTTTCCATATGCATACGGTCAGTGAGACACACTTGAATTCGCTAAGACCATATGATGATGCCACAACTCTTGTCGATAGACTTCCACATGTACTAGTCAGGGAGACAATATGGTTTCGCTAAGACCTCAGCCTGATGGCAAAACACATGTCGATATGCTTGTTCTGAAGTGGGTTGGTGTGACATTGCATGTTCGATGAAACATTACACTGAAGTTAATTTCCTTTGCTGATATGCTCATTCTGAAGCGGGTCGGGGAGACATAATGAAATCAATAAGACCTTATCCCGACGGTATTACATATGCTGATAGAGAACACTTTTCTATCACCAAAATTAGAGACAAGTCTTGCCGAAATAACCTTTCCTGTGTCGGTCGCCAAGACAACGGGAATGTCACGCTGAAGGTAGCCTATATGATAAATTCAATCGCTATGACATCTGAAATGTCTTTCCGATAAGCAATTTAGAAATTTCAAAGTGGATCATGGAGACCCTCCCATTCTCACACCGATATGAGTAATCCCAAAAGAGAAACATCCAAGACCTGTGATGTGCAAGGAGAACCATCCTGAGACAAATTATCAATGAGAACAAAAAGAGATTTTGTCATCAAGGACAAACTATAAACACAACTGAGATTCAACAAGGGGGTGGACTACACACTCCATATGGGGACTTATAGTAATAGCAACAAGAACAAGTCAAGATCATACTCCCATCATTTCACATGCAACCCTTCTTTAATAACTTCTCTTTCTACAAAACCCATACCATCAAAAATAATTCTACCATTTGACAATTACATATGGGTACTCATACCCTTTTTGAGCCTCTCCTCTCAAGGAGGAATTAAACATCCCCATGGAGGTTCCTACTCCATACCATCCCCAACAAGGGATGCTCTTCCCAACCTGGGTGAGCCTATCCCTACACAACCCTTTTTCCTATAACACATAATACATAAAAAACACAAGAAGATATGCTGCAAGAGAAATTTGAAATAAACATACAAATCAAACACAATAGATAAAGTTTCAAGCACATCTTTTTACCTACACATATAATATTTCAAATACAAACATGAAGAAGTAGAAAACAAAAGTGGTGAATGTACCTTAAAACCAAGCTCAAGCAAAGATGGGTTGAGGATCCACACAACTCTTCTTCTAAGATTTTTCTTCAAACTCCTCACTCCCCCAAAATTCAACCAAGATCAAGAATGCAAAAAGAATCCCATAACCCTTGTTATGAGTTTTCTTTATAGGAACTCAAGTTTTAATTCCTTTGAATAGGGAGATGACATTTGTGAACCTCCCATCCACTCTCCCAGGCACACTCACCCATGTGTTCTCACACATGTGTGAGGAGTTTGGAGCCTTTCATGGCAACTCTAAGAAATGGGGATGGAAAAAGACTAGTCCCCATCCCACTTCCCAAACCTTGTTTTCGTCAAACCTCTTTAAGGCCTCAAAAAGAGTGCCCAATCTTGAGACTTACCCATGATTTTGAGCTAAAAAGGTACCTAACCCATAGGTACCTGCCCTAGGGACCTTAAACCCATAAAAACACTTTAAAAATATCACTTTTCAATCCCCAAAATGTGCCTAAAAGTTCAAATCCGAGTTTTACCACTTGGATAGACAACTCTCCTCCTGGATGGACTGATGTGGCAATAAAAGCCAAATCAAAAACATTAAAAAAAAACATCAATAATTACATGATGGAACTATAGTCCCTTCATATGGACTTTAGCTCAGTTTCACTGGTTACTTTACATAGGGTTCCCAAGAGTTGCCTCCAATTTCCATTGGCCATGGAAAATGTACCTACACACTCAATACACATGTTAATCCATCCAAGTAAATAATATTCATATACTAATCAAATCATTTGAATCACAATTGCATTCACACAAGTTTCATAATTTGTATAGCATAAAGGTCCTCTAATATAATTGAAAAATCATTAGCCACCTATCTTATCTCATTTTCATTAACATTAAGTTTCATACTCATCTAATTGCAACATGATTGGCTCACACCACTTGTTTCATTCATTCATCAGTAAGTTTTCATATTCAAATTAAACAAACTCGATAACCAACATAAAATTAGATCAATCATCATAGTTAGCTAGCTTGTCACATAATCAAAATCAAATAATCATATTAACTTAAATGTTCAAATATTTTGTCATCAATGGTATCAATAGGATAGACAATAACCAAACTCAAAATAATCCAAGTACTAGATGTAGCATAGTCATAATCAAATCATCACATGAACACAAATGTCTAAATCTCCTTTCATCATTGGTATCATCAGGTGTAATAAATAAATAAACTTAAAATAGTTCACTTATTGGATGTAGCATAGAGGTTGGCCTCACATCATCACCCTCTAGGAATGAACTTCCTCCTGGAAGTTTTCAGAGTGGTGGGAAAGGAGTGTCACCTCACCAATTTTTTTTATTTTTTATTTTTTTTGGTACAGCTCACCGTTAAGATTACCTAAATGCATATTGTATAGCTTTGTTCTCCTCTTTACCACATATGAAACAAGAACCTTTACACATAGCTTGAATTGATTGCACTCGATTAACTTGAGATGACTTGAGTTTATCCACATCAAGGGGTCCCCTAGAAAATTGTGTTCGTACTAGACCCACACCTTTCTAGTGGGGCTTGTGATCTATTTGGGTACTCATTACTTGACCTACCTATAGGCAACCCCTAGATGCACCTTATTGACATTTTCCTTTCCAACCTTTCCTTTGTTGTTGTTTTTTTTGGTAGTGCTTGTGACCTTGGATGGGGTCTATGGACCTCTTGGTGATTCCTATTAATTGGCCTTTGAGTCCCAATTGTTACAAATGTTTGTATTTGAAAACTTCTTAGATAAACCATAGGAGTAAGGTCTTTTATCCTTGTGTTTAGGTTTCCTAATGGCTTGCTCTACCAAAACCTTTCATTTTGAAGATGATTGACATGTTGCAATAATTCCATGTATTATTCCTTGAATTGAGCATCTATGAGTCCCTGTTGTCCTAAATTATGGGGTTCATCCACATTCTTCTTAAACCTTTATACTAAAATTCAATATTTTTCTTTCATTAGTTACGAATTTTCCACTATATCTAATTTACAATCATATCCATTCATAATAATGCACATACAATATGAATGTACTGCCTTCATTACAATCTTAGAAGAGAATTATGTTATAAGTGGGATTGGTGCAAAGTTTAACAACCACCTTTACTTCATTCATCAACAATTTAGTAAGGCATTTCTTAGGGTACGACCTGATGAAGGCACTCCAATATTATCGATATAATCGTTCCACTAATTTTAAACCCTTAAGGACATACTCACATGATATACACATATGTAATAGAGTTTAAGCATTATAGTTCTAAAAATTCCTACCTACTCATATAGGAACATGAAAACACAATTGACCACTCCACTCGATGATGGGAACTTTCCAAATTTTATCATACTAATGATTATTAGTCCAAATTTATATCTAAGGAAAGTCCAACTTGGTCATATCTATGTCTAGATTTGATGGGTCTTCCATCTATTTACCGTGTACCATTATAATTTATTTCATTGAAAGAAACAAACCTAATTTACATATACATTATTAGTATGTAATAATCCTTGTATATTCAAAGTTTTTTTCATAATAATTATAGGAATAAGATGTAATCAAATACCACTCATACATATGCATCACGAGGCGATAGTTATATAAGTAATAAAATTCCATACATAGAAAAATATTATGAAGCAAAGTAGCATGTGTTCATGAAAAATCATGAAGAGTTCATATGTTATGGACTAGTTTAGTCCCAAATGCCCAGTTTAGCCACAACTTGTATTAAAGTGACATTATTTCATTTATGTATCGTTATCTAAAACAACTATGGCTTCTTCCTTTGTATAGGTAGGTGTTGACCTAGGGTGTGTTTTCCCATGAGATGGCTTTCTCTTATCCTTTTCTTGCTTCAGTTGCTTTATAGCCATAGCTAGTGTTTCTGTATCAGAAATTTATGGTTCTTCAATTGGTGGCCTCTTCTTAACTCTAATCATGGGTACATCTGCAGTCTTTGTCTTCTTGGTCCATTTCCAAATTCATCTTGCTAAAATATCTTCCCACATCTCTGACACCAAGGATTGCCATTTCTAAATTAGGTGTAAACTCTTGGCTAGAAGGGTTAAGACTTCACACTAGACATACAAATTCACTATTCAGAGGTTTAAGCATCATACATACTTACAAATAACATGATAGAAACACATCCTATATAAGAAAATTGATATCACCAAGAATCTCATGAAAAATATTATTACTCATATGTTGCAATAGTGGGTACACCACCTCCAATACTACTTTTGAGTTGGTTTATTGCTTAAGAAATATGTACTTTTAGAGAATCATAAATAAAATCATAAACCCCTTTACCAAGTAGTGGTCATGAACACCATATTTCATAATTCACATAAATAAGATAGGACACCCTAACATTATTACCTAGGGTTGAATTAAGTAGTTAGAAGTATTGGTACAAGGTGACAATATTATATTGATCTTATTCGTTAATTAAACATAGGGAATCTCTTATTTGAGATTGAATCCTAGGGTTACAAGAGAGGATCCAATCCAAGCCCATTCACAATGAACCTCCATTATTAGTGTGTCCTTCCTTTTGATTACTATGGCCACCCTATTCTTGCATAATTGTTACACAAAGCACCTAAGTGTTGTAATATTTGTATCATGAAAAGCCTTATGTGACATGATGCCCAAATTTCTTTGAATGTTTTATATTTTCTTCAATGGGTTTCAGAATCCCCTTGCCCATTATGGCTGTAGTGTGACTACTAGCTATGGAACCATTTCTAAATCAACCCTCTACTTTTCCTTATTTGATTCAAATATGTACTTTTCCCCCAATAGTGTGAAAGAATCATAGTTACTCATATTACTTATGTAAATACCAATAACAACAATGTTGATAAAATCCTCAAAACAAGGAGGTTTCAATAAAGCAATGAATAAAATTTCCAATCAAAATCAATCAATGAAATTTTAAATGTGACGATAAAACTTTCAACGATGGCCATCATGAAATAATTTAAAAATTCAAACCATAATTCAAATTGGAATACTCCTTGAGGAAAAATGACAATTTTGAAATACAATAGGTCAAATAACTTTAACCATTTCAAACAGTTGAATAGATTATAAAATATGTAAATAACTAAGTAAATAAAATCAAAATAATGAAATGATAATAGGAATTTAATCAATTGCATAAGTTTCAATAACATAGTCTCTCAGTGACTTCAATCAAGTCACCTATGGGGGGAGAAGAAGAATTGGTGGTATTTTTCCTATTTGATGACTAGATTTTCTTTACCTTAGTTTGTAAGAGAAGCCACAATTAGGTCTATTTCAAGGGGTGTTTTGATCATTTAAAGTTGACCAACTATAAGCACACATTGCTTTAACTTCCAATATTGGTTTCCGAACTCCTGAGGATCCCACCTTCTTAATTGGTTCACCTAAAGTTACCCATAATATTATTCTATGTTCAAGAGTCGAATTTCTACTAATAATCTATATGAAAATTACAAGATACAACTCTCATCCATACAACACCAAAATTTCCTATTGAGAGACCCACACAATGCCTAGAGTTCCTAGAGTTGGAACCTAGGCTCTGATACCAAAGAGTAATGCCCATAATTTTACACTAGGGCAAAAAACACAACTAACAAATTATTTTATTTTATTTTTTAATTATTACAAAATACCAATCTTCAGCAACCATACATGTGCATGATACACACAATACACATCGGGATATGTTGTTCACGCAACATCATCACTGACACATTGACAAGACTGAAGTATGTGGGGGTAGCGAGTTCGGGTGTGCGGAGTCCATTGTGCACACCTTCAAGCGATAGAGAGATGGATCTCCATATTAATATAACATAAGAACATTAGATGATTACTACTAGGGATGAATGTGTTTGATGTTAACTCCATTGACCCAACCTATATATATATATATTGTTTGATTCATTGTCAAAATTATTATTTCCATGTATTACCAAATTTCATGTTATTTCTCCAAGTCTAGTTAAGGTTGTGGTCATGATCATAACTATTTTAATGCGATTATCACATCATTTTTTTTTTTGAACCAAGTTAATGTTAACACTAATATTGTTTACAACAATAATGTAATGGAATATTTATTTAACCATCATAAGGGCTGCAATTCTAATAAATTAACCATTTCACCACTTGACATTTGTTTTAGTACTACTCTTATTCATTACTTTTATCATCGTTACTAAGTCTATTAGTGATACCCTTAATATTTCAAATAAGGTGATTGTTGATATTAGCGTCCCATTAAACTATAAGGATAAGATAATTTATTATCATTTTATCTATTTGTTTAAATGTCAATTATTTGAGTTCATATATATCTTCTTTAAGCATAAAAAAAATCTATTTATTTTAAAAAGTAATTTAAAATTTTAATAATAATGATTATCTTTCATAAATTGATAAATTATTTATTATATCCATATTTTATATATTATTTTTAAAGGAACCTAGAATAACAAAAGTAATCCTTCTTTAGAAAATTTCTTAATTCCTAACCTTTATTATTAATTTCTTTACACATGCTCTTATTCTATTTAGTAAGATCTTCCCTCTTATTATTATTATTTTTATATTCTTTAAAAGGAGTGGGAATGTATTCCCCCATTCTTTATTAAAGGGATCTTTAAGTATGAGGATTATGTGGAGCCTCAAAAGTTAAGGTCAAATACTTTTAGAAATATAAATGCAACTTCTCCTTTTTTATTTTAATCGACATTACTCATACATACATTTATTCTACTGTTAATTAAATCCAACAAGAAGGAATGTCACGCCTTGCTATGTTGAGCAGTACATTTTATTACCGTTTAATTAGTTGCACAATATTCCCACTACTTGGAACAAATACCATAGCACCCACTTATAATCAAACTAACCTTCTTGACATAATACACTTTCCCTTAGTTTTTGGATTCACTAACGAATCTATTTGAGTCTAGAATGAGCAACAATTAATATTTTTATTGGCCTATATGCACACATGCGTACGCCAGAACAGTCATGTGATGTGTTGTATCATTTGTATGCTTGATGGTATTTATTTTAAATGGTCAAGATACTCGCCTTGGGATTTAAAACATGAGGCCAATCCATGATCTAAAACATACAATCAGAGACAAGATTAAAGTCCACTTTCAGCTTGATGTTTCATGGATTTTATCCTTATCGAAAAGACATTAACTAATATCATTCCCACAAAATTTGACGTCCAAGTATCCCGTTTAATCCATTCATCATGGTACCTAGAAAGAAGAGATGAAAAACTAAGGTTTTCTCTATTCCCTTCGCATCATAGGACACAACATCGATAATGATGCTTCTTCCTCATTAGTACAAATTGCGAGGCATTCTAGTTGTATCTCTATATATGTTACTTATGCATGAAAAACCATTCCCTTCTATCGAGCTGACAATGTTGACAAAATGTAAGGACTGTCCCATGCAAAGGCGACTTCTGGCAGTTCCCCAAGAACAACACCCTAACAACCTTTGCAATATTTTGAGGAAGTGACCAACTTAGCGGCTCGCAGTTTCCATTAGTCTTCTGACATCAAATTCAAACTTTTTCCTCTTGTCGCTTCATGACTACAAGGCATGGAAAGTGGAATACATGAGCACTCAAGATGGGTCTAGCAACACTCTCTCAAATCTATGAAGGAGTTAATGACATGGTGCTCGAACATATAGAATGATCCATATTCACTGCATATCTCTTCCCATCTATTTAAATTACCAACCAAGGTGAGAATTTGCAAATAAGTTAGAGACGCTGCAATCTCCGATGGATTTCTCAAGAAAACCTCATGGAGGACCAGGCTAATGGTTGTGACTACTACACCAACCAAGGGATAAGGCTCACAGTGCCTACACAAGTGTTGTTATTAATCTTTATTTTCTTATTTATCTTTGTCCTTCTATCCATTGATCAGAGCATAATATCTAAAGTTGACTCCTCCCATCTACTTATTGTAGGCTGGAGATCGTAGGATTATCTATCACTAAATAAGAGCTATCATGTGGCTATGATAGTCTAAAAAAAGAAGTTTAAAATCTCACCCCTTCGCCATGGTCTTTGAAATGTTCTTACCTCCCATTCAGTTTGGGCACATCCATACATTTCACCAAAAATATGCATTACTATTTAGGAAATTGTTCAGATCTTTATTGTTAAGAGAAAGAAATAGAAGTCGAAGCACTATTACATGTAGTGACATAAATATTGAGAAATGTACAGTTATATTTAGTGTAGGTATGTTGTAATCTCTAGATCTTTAGTTGTATAAATTGGGATTGACTACTCTTCAAAATACACCAACAACACTATAACCCTACACAAAGCTACTTGTATGAATTCACAGGCTTATGTTAGAAACAGTCTTATGCTTCAATTTCTCTAGAAATCTTGACCTAGCTGAGGGAATAGATACATATTTCATCTTTTAGTATGCAAATTCTATTTAAGAGCATCATCCCTATACTCGCTTTTTTTTTTGTGTTCTTTCAAGATATCATATTCTTATGTACATCTATCCTCTCCAGTAGATTTCCAGAGAGGACTAAACACAAAATCTTTAAATTTAGTGCTTACAAAAGAAAAGAAAAAGCAAATGGAAATTTAGTGTCAGTCATCATGACCCATATATATATATTCCTTATCTGACCACAATATCACTCCACCTTATACCAAAGTTATATTTTTGATTAAAACATTCTGCAAGCTTATATCTTGAATATTAAGTGAGAGATCTACTGACTTTGTGTGTATGAGCATATCTTGAAAGAAAATGTATAAAATAAAACACCTCATTTCGGATACAACCTACATCCCACAGAAGATAACTTGGGTAGTTCCCATTTTGTATTATTTTGAATATATTTCTTTTGAAAACTATAACATTCAAATCATGTTGACATCCCACTAACTGATACAAAAATTTCCAATATAATTTCACAATATTAAAATTTTTAGATTGTTCTTCAAAACAACACATTTATTTCTCTATGTATGAAGATAGTCAATCTTTTATTTTCTTGATGTCCACATAGAAAAAAATTAAAATTAAAAATTGCAGTCAAAATACCCTTTTTTTTGTTTTGTTAACAAAAGTTTGATATCTAAAGCCTTTACAACAAAACTTTCACATAGTTCTCCCCTAAGCATCAAATATACTTAACCTTCATTTGCATGTAGAAATAATTTTCTTTTTTGTAAGTAAAATATAAGCTATTGAAGTATCTAAGATGTTCTATAAAATTTCCTTTTCAAGATTATAAATTTCAACCTAGAAAGAGGTAGTTTTACTTGGGTATAATAACACCAACTTAATCCATAAGAAACATAGCTATTCCAAGAACAATTTAACTTCTTATAGTCTGCAAAATACACACAAACGTTTCTCTAGAGGCCAATGGGGTGCTCACCACCCAACCTTTTGTTGGAAAACCAACCACCCCCGAGCTAGGAGGCAACTAAGGTAACCGGGTACAAGCAAAATGAAGCAAAACAATATTTACACACACATGATACACAAAAGATTATTTTCACACTCACCAAAGGGATTTTCATATAACTTTATGATTCCATCAAATCCAAAGAGGGGGATGGGGGGTGGACTACACACTCCATATGGGGACTTATAGTAATAGAAAAAAGAAGAAGTCGATATCACACTCCCATCATTTCACATGCAACCCTTCTTTAATAACTTCTCTTTCTCCAAAACCCATACCACTGAAAACAATTCTACCATTTGACAATTACATATGGGTACTCATACCCTTTTTGAGCCTCTCTAGGCTCAAGGAGGAATTAAACTTCCCCATGGAGGTTCCTACTCCATACCATCCCCAACAAGGGATGCTCTTCCCAACCTGGGTGAGCCTATCCCTACACAACGCTTTTTCCCATAATACATAATACATCAAAAACACAAGAAGATATGCTCGAAGAGAAATTTGAAATAAACATACAAATCAAACACAATAGATAAAGTTTCAATCACATATTTTCACCTACACATATAATCTTTCAAATACAAACATGAAGAAGTAGAAAACAAAAGTGGTGAATCTACCTTAAAACCAAGCTCAAAGAAAGATGGGTTGAGGATCCACACAACTCCTCTTCTTCCAATATTTTTCTTCAAACTCCTCACTCCCCCAAAATTCAACCAAAATCAAGAATGCAAAAAGAATCCCATAACCCTTTTTTTGAGTTTTCTTTATAGGAACTCAAGTTTGAATTCCTTTGAATAGGGAGTTGACATTTGTGAACCTCCCATCCACTCTCCCAAGCACACTCACCCATGTGTTCTCACACATGTATGAGGAGTTGGGAGCCTTTCAAGGCAACTTGGAGAAGTGGGGATGGAAAGAGACTAGTCCCCATCCCACTTCCCAAACCTTATTTTCGTAAAACCTTTTTAAGGCCTCAAAAAGAGTGCCCAATCTTGAGAGTGACCCATGATTTTGAGCTAAAAAGGTACCTAACCCATAGGTACCTGCCCTAGGGACCTTAAACCCATAAAAAACTTAAAAAATATCACTTTTCAATCCCCAAAAAGTGCCTAAAAGTTCAAATCCTAGTTTATCCACTTGGATAGACAACTCACCTCCTAGATGTACTGACATGGCAATAAAAACTAAATTAAAAACATTCAAAAATAACATCAATAATTACATGATGGAACTATAGTCCTTTTATATGGAGTTTAGCTCTGTTTCACTAGTTAATTTACATAGGGTTCCCAAGAGTTGCCTCCAATTTCCATTGGCCATGGAAAATGTACCTACACATTCAATACACACATTAATCCATGCAAGTAAATCATATTCATATACTAATAAAATCATTTGAATCACAATTGCATTCACACAAGTTTCATAATTTGTATAGCATAAAGATCCTATAACATAATTAAAAAATCATTAGCCACCTATCTTATCTCATTTTCATTAACATTAATTTTCATACTCATCTAATTGCAACATGATTGGTTCACACCACTTGTTTCATTCATTCATCATTAAGTTTTCAAATTCAAATTAAACAAACTTGATAACCAACATAAAATTAGATCAATCATGATATTTAGCTAGCATGTTGCATAATCAAAATCAGATAATCATATTATCTTAAATGTTGAAATATTTTGTCATCAATAGTATCAATAGGATAGACAATAACCAAACTCAAAATAATCCAAGTACTAGATGTAGCATAGTCATAATCAAATCATCACATGAACACAAATGTCTAAATCTCCTTTCATCAATGGTATCATCAGGTGTAATCAATAAATAAACTTAAAATAGTTCACTTACTGGATGTAGCATAGAGGTGGGCCTCACATTATGTCACGCTCTAGATAGTTGATATTGTCTATGAACAACGAATTCTAGTTGATATTATCTTATCGTGTTAAGCTATTAAGTGAGATCATATGCTATTGTTAATGTTGTTTATAATAATGGTGCAGAGGTTGTAAACGCATTAAGGGATCACCCTCTCGGGTCTTGTAGAGCCTGAAGTGTAGGAGGCTTTTAAAGTCCTCGTCAGTTGGTCCAGGTCCTTCGAGTTACCTTCGATTGGAATTGGCAATTCCATAGGTAGATTAGAAGACAAACCTAGTTACATTGTAAAAAGAACCAACATGCATGTGAAACACTGAACAACCACCTCTACAACTAACTTTTTAATCTTTTATGATCACATGAAACATAAAACACACTAATTTCAAGGTTGTTAACATCACTATTGAAATGTTTTAATTTTTTGACCTTTCAAACATTAAAAAGTACATTAAATTAATTATGTAATGGCATAAAAATTAGAAACATCATGAATTAATTATGTAACCACATAAGTCAAATATAATTCTATCAAGAAATTAATATCAAATAGATAATATAATCACATAACTTATACATTTCAATGTCATTGATCTTCTTCTTCATCCAACTCTTTTTCTGTATCATCCGATCCAGATTTGACATTGTAAGGATTGGTCATATTATCGTCATCGTCATCAATATCAGTTTTGATAATGTCATCATCCACATAGATATCATCTTCATGAACATTAACTCCTACGTCATCATGATCTAGTTCCTCCTCTTTGACATCTTCATCAAGGACATCATCAACTAACTATTGATCCTGATCATCATTTACATCATCTTCTAGTTCTTCGGTATCTTCTTCCTCCACCACATTATACTTTATCGGCCTTCCTCTTGGATCATGTCTAACAACATATGACCAACCTAGTTTACCTAGTACCTCTAAGTAAAATACCTGCTCACATTGGCTTGGAAGAACATAGGGCTCATTTCCAGCTCGCTCGATCAACCTTGTATTAACCATGGTAAATCCATTATCGTGTTCAATAATAGTTCTCTCAGGATCATTTTCATTCAATTGTAGCTTGTACCATAGGACGACGAACAAAATTAATCTGAAGGACTTAAAGTCACACTCAAGTATATCATCCAAAATCCCATAGTATCAATTTTTTGAGACTTCTGGATGTATGTTGCTTCTAGATGGGAAACATTAGTCACGTGAAAGACTGCAGTTATACCAAAATCACAAGTTTTCTTCATGTCATCCAACATTTTGATTCAAAATTTACGACCATTACACCACATAGCCTTGTGGTGTTTCACCTGCAATATGTCAAACATGTAAAAATTATTTACCCAATGTCGTCCTTGATAAACATATTTATTCTTGGCGAATGTATGCAAAGAAAACAATCTCAACATATATATACATCAATATACTTGAAAATAATTAAATAATATGGGTGATTAATATATTTATACGTACTTGTTTATCTCTTAAACCATATGCTAAATCAATTTCCCTTTGTGTAACATTGGAATCTCCATTACGATGAGCTTATTTAACTAATGAAGCCACACCTTCCCATGTTAATGGGTGACCATATTGTTGACATCGTTCAATCCATACCATCATCCAATCAAGATTGTTGGCGACGTACAAATGTAGTGCATCCCACTCTCGACCAACAGTATCAAAAAAAATTGAAATTCACAAATGATGTATAATTAGTTAAATACCATAGTATACGACCTTACTTTATAATTGATGTATATTGAAGATTAAAAATTAAATAAGTACTATAGACACCTAAAAATGACCTAGGCCTACAAGCTTCATTTTTACCACTTTCGTCCTAAGCATAATTATGACATTTAATTATGTCTTTGGTCCACATTTGACTATTGATTAAATAATTCATAATTATTTAATTAATTCATGTTCTCTTATTCTTCATGATTATTAAATAAATAAATTTTATTTATTTATTAAATACATCATTAATTGTCTAAGTTTTCCCTTAATTAAATAAATTTCTTAATTTATTTAATTACCCTTCATCATATATTTCTTCCTGATTATTAATAAATAAATTTTTGTTTATTTATTTAATATGTCACTAAGCTGTCATAATTAAATGAATTGATTAATTAATTTAATTAATTAATCATATACTGCTAAATTTAAATAATTATCTTTAATTATTTAATTATCAAGAATAATATTCCTCTCATTTTAAATAGTAAATTATTTGGAAATGTCATCCTTACCTAATAGCGTGAGGTCCATTTGGTAAATAATCTGAAAAGATTGTTGTTGTCTCTAAAATCATTATTACTGAATTAATTTAATTCCAAAATGGTAGCCTAATCTTCTAAAAATCAAGCAATGGTGATTCTTGATTTTCCAAATCGATCTTCGAGTTCAACCCTTATCTTCTTGATTTTCCGAATCTCACCGTCGGTGATCTTTATCTTCTTGATTTTCAAAATACTATTTCTTTAATTAATTTCCTCATTTATTCTCCACCGTCAATCTGATTATCTGAGACATTATTCTGACCATTCGATTAAGGATTTTTCCCTAACCTTGATTAGGGATTCTCATATTTAATCTGGACCTCTCATTCTAGGTCTTTCTTAGAATTCAATCTCATCCGTCCACTCAAAATTGTGTTTTCTATAAAAGACAATTTTGCTCATAATTTCAGGATCCGACAATTTCATTTTCAATATAGGCATTATAGTCATTTGGCATTAGTAGTCATTATTTCATTTTTAGCATATTGTCATAGACATAGGCATAATTATATAAATCCTTCAACATTTGCATAGGACTTGGACATTATTATAGGTTGCTCATTTGAAATCTGAGGGCCTCATTCGATTTGCTGCAAACTAGAAGGTGTAACAAAGGTGAACCATGGAAGATGAAGATATCTAGTAATATCGTTCCTTTTGTTTTCATCACTTTTCCTTTGTGCTTTGTCATTTCATTGGATTTTAATGTTTATTGATTAACAATCTAACAATCTAAATTTTCCAGTGATACATTTGGTGAACCCGACGTGAACACGACTCTGTTTCTAGCTATTATTTCCATACAGTTTGGTGTTTTCTGTTGTTTTTGCAGGTACAGGTACAGAGCGACGCAACCATTTTTTTTTTAAACATGACGCATTTGATGCGTCACGACGCATTCGCAAGTAGAAAAGCTGCAATCGCTCTGTCAAGCCACAATCGCAGTCCAAAAAGCTGTAGTTGAAATACCAAGCTGCATTTGATGAACAAAGTGATGCATTTGCCCTGTCGTGACGCATTCGACTGGTAAAGATTCTCTTTCATTTTTGACATTCTGGTTTTCGATTTTAGGGTTTTTCTAGTTTTTGGTTTTTGGTTTCTTTTATGGTTTTATGGTCTTCTGATTCTCTGGTTTTTCATTCCTGCATGTTAGCTAGCTTAGGGTTTTGTGTTACTAATCTTCATTTGCAGCGTGTGGCGGTCACTATTCATGTGTCGAAGATCATTTCATAAAGAAACTACTAATCTTTTGTTTGCAAATTTGAATGTCGAAGATGAAATAAAACAAACATTGTGCTTATTTCTTTTTCATAGATTAGTAAACATTTAATTTTGGTGCACATAAAAATAACATTCATGTCTTCTTTACTTGATTGTGTTTACAAAATGGTAGGTGAGTATGCTCTCACTTGGTGAAAACCTTGTGATCAGAAAACTAAACCCATTTTATCTATTATTACCCTAACTTAGTAATCGGAGTATCCTCTCCCCTCGAGCTTTTAGGCGATCTTGGGTGTAAGAGAAATGGTTACTAACTCTAGAAATTGGGCCTGCCTAGGGATTTCATCACCCCAACATGACTCAAACTAGCAATGGAGCTAAGGCCAAGCTACCCTCAACCGGTATATAAATGTGAATCTTAAGGGAAAACCTAAGATTATGAGTGCAGATGTGTCATACGGACAGAGTAGTACTCCCTTAAACCCTGTTGAGCTTAACCTCTTCAGGCTGGAGTGCCACCTAAATTGGTGATTAATCTCTTGCCCCATGTATGGCCACTCGAATGGGGGTCTCGAACTAAAAACCTTTGTGTAGTAAGCCAAAAACCTTCTATTTGCTAGCACAACACCAGTCGGTGTGAAGGCATCCACACTTTCGCAGTTTGTAGTAGAGGTGATCAACTTGCCATGGGAGTTTCATGGGGGTTGGAAGCTTGGTTGGCCTAAGAAGAGAGTGCACTGTAAGGGGGATCCCGTGCAACCAAGCTTTTGAATTCACATGCTACAGATATGCGATTGGGGAAACCTGCGTGGAATCTAGTGAATATTGTCCTGACCTAACCTAGGATTGTACTTATCTGATGTGTGCTTGCTTACAGTCAAAATATCATGCTCGCAAGTGTTTTCTAGATACTGAAACAAACCAAACAATGGTCCAACATCTAGAAACAACCAAGTGAAACATTAGACCTTTTCTGACCCATTTCACAACATGAACATGCAATCTTCCATGAACATTCCATCTTCATCACAAATTTTTTTTGAGCCATTCATAAAAAGAGACCAGAATGGACGAGTATATGTCAAAGACTTAGAAGCTACAGTGCAAAATCCTGATATAGTCTCCTTTGTAAAAAAATCAATCTTACGTGACCCTCAAAGGTATCTAGCCATGCTTTTGGACCAAGGGGCTAAGTTACCACAAGACTTTGACATAAATACTTTTCCACCTCCATCCGTCTACCCTCACTACCAAAAGTCACTTAACACAATCCATGACATTAGTCCACAACAAATGTCCACTTATCACCCTTATCCTAACTTTGACAAGGGAAGCCAACTATCAACTAGTCCATTCCAAACCTCCACATCATATGCTAGTCCTTCACCTATTAATCTTGTCCAAGTATGCATCCCTTATCAACCATCTACCAACTCATGTCAAGTCCCCACATCATACCATACCGATCCGGTCCAAGTCTCCATGTCCTATTTCAATCAACCTTACAACAATCCAGTCGAAGTCTCCATGTCATATCCTTGTCCTTCAATAGTTAATCCAGTCCAAGACTCCATGTCCTATCTCTATCCCTCACATGCTAGTCTAGTCCAAGTCCCCATGTCATATCCTAGTCCTTCACATACTAGTCCAGTCCAAGTCTCCATGTCCTATCCTAGTCCTTCATCCATTAATAATTTTCAAGTCATCCCCTCACAAGCCACATCTAGTCATGAAAATTTTGTCATTACTCAAAGTCACATCCCATCATCTACACTTGAGGATACATGTCAAAATGAAAGCCCAAAGCATGACCTTATAATGTCACCCTCATGTCAAGAACAAGGTAGTTCATCCAATGAACCTATCTCAAAGTCCATTCAAGATGTCCTTCAAAATAATCATGACATCCAAAACACACCTATCCTTAACAAAAATTCCATTTCTGATTATATCATCTACGACAACCCCATCTTCGACCAAGACCCTATTGTTGACCAAGAAGTCCAAAATGATCCACTCCTTGACCTTTACACCATTTATGATCAAACACTTGATGAGCCTATACAAGCCTCGACTATTGACACTTCCCATAATGAGACACTTTCCTCCAGGGGACACATAGACGATATTCCTCTAGAAGAAGAATCTCCCACTAGGGACATGCTTTCATATCATCAAGTTATAGCTAAAATCATTGGACTCTATGACACTAAACATAATGATGGCTTCGAAATTTCCTTGGAAGCACCAACAGAATCATCTGAACTTGATATGTCACATGATCAGATCAAAGATATCAGTCAAGAATATGTCCAACATGACAATGAAGCTAACACTTTATCAACTAGGGTCATCTATCTTTGTCAGAGCAGGCTTTCTTGCAAATGAAAATATTATAGGTGACAGTGTCCATGGACATCATGATGGGTTAGCATCTTGCTTTCAAAACAATAAATACCCCATCACAAACAGAATCTTTCAAAGCATGCAATATCAAGGCAAAGGACTAGGCATACACGAGCAAGGTATTCTAGAACTAATACAACTTCGGGCAAATTACAGACATCAAGGTCTTGGCTATTCCTCAGATAGAAAATCAAATGATTTCAGTGGTACCTCCTCAATACTGGGGGCAACTTTGTTAGATATAAACATCAAAATGGAATCCATGAGAAATCCTTGTCATAAGATTGCTGCCAACACCCCCTCCACCCACACCATAAATCATCATTCTATCATAAATAAACCTTCCCTTTGGAACCAACAAAAACAAAAGGCTTACAAGTCAAAAGATCAAAATAAAATGTCTAATGCCATTGAATCAAACAAAAGGACAAGTGGACAAATGAAATTAAAATGGATCCCAAAGAAAGATGGATCAAACAAAGACACCAAGAAAAATACAAAAGTCAATCACAATGTGGAGCCACAAGACAAGAGGACTCCCACATATAACCTTGACAATTAATTCTATTATATTCCACTGGTACATTTTGACCCATTTTTCGATGTCTGTTCATCGCTATTATTCTGTCAGAATTTTGACAAAATTTGAAACGTCAAAATTCTGATGAAATAATAGCGATGAACGGCCACCAAAATTTTGAGAAACGATCATCGAAAAATGGGTCAAAATGTACTAGTGTTCCAACTTCCATAGGCGAGGTGTCATTCTACATGGTTTTGATTTAGTCTCCTCTTTCCCATTGAAAAGATGTTTTTTAGTAGTTCGATACTTATGATTTCTATGGAGGAAGTGCCTATACTCATCAAACACCTACTTTCCTAAACTTTTTGAACGGCGAGATTTCATCTTTGGACCACAAATCGGACATGCAAATTTTCCCTTTGTTTGAAGACCTGCAAGATGATATAATTGAATTAAATATGTCAATTTTTTTAATTATATATAATGAATAGATTATTTTAAAAACATGCATGATATCTAGTTCATCAAATTAAATATTGTTAAAGTGCAGTCAAATGTTATAACATACCACAAAAATGTGTTAGCCTTGGGGCATCATGAATTTTCCATACAATAATTGTATGGAATTTAAATTGTCTTTGTCCTATTGGTCTACAGACGTCATACATAGTGAGGCCATTCCAAATTTTAGTAACTCATCGATAAGAGGCTCGATATATACATTCATATCTTTAACTTGGTACTTACATAGCTGAATGAACATAAACATTACATAATTATTATAACTGTTTTACTGCAATATATATAAATTAATGTACATGACTATTAAATGAAAAAAATATAAGTCATTATGCAACTAATAAGACAAATGAGATGCTACTGCATTAAAGAAAATTGATGTAAACAAATACCTGGAACAATCATTGACAACATTATGCTCTCCCTCTTTATTGACATCCATGGAGGAATGTTATTGTTGATAACAAAAACAAGCCACACTGAATAAATAGATCTCAACTCTCCAAATGGATTAACACCGTCTGCTCCCAATGAAAGCTTGAGATTATGAGGTTCTTCTTTAAAGTGTGGGCATTTTTCCTCCATGTCCCTAAATGCAAAACCATCAAGAGGAATTCAAAAATGTCATCTCCACTTCTATTTCGTGCATGGTAATCCATAAATTGCACTAAGCTTTCACACCTAAATAATCATTGCATACGTGGAATAATGAGAATATAATGAAGAACCTTGCGAGGAACCCTTTTTGTTAGTTGATCTATTTGATATCTACTGATATGACATTCTAGGCATTCTATTGCAAATTCTTGTTGTTTATGATATATAATATGATCATTGGGACATGAATCTATTGCTTGATACTCCATTCTGATATCTTTCATAATGGCACATAAATCTCGGTATGAGCTAGGTAAAATATTTGATGGTGGTAACAAAAATTCACCAATCAATCTACAACAAAAAGTAATTTGTTCATATAAAGAATATTAATGGTACACATTTCATCCTTTATTTACTAGTGATGAACTAACAACAATTAAAATAAATGAAAAAAGATGACATATATGACATACCTTAACATCCATGAGATTGCTATGTTTGATAAACCATTCATAACCTTCAAGTTCAACAACAACAATACAACAGAGAGAAGAGTTGTTTGGAAGCCTTCATAAAGGGACTTGTATGCCTTCTCAAGTACAGGTAAATCATGAACATCATCGAAGTCATCTTGATCATCATGATCAGCTCTGCCACTAAATGTGTCAAGGATCAATGTATTCGTACCATCATCTTCAACTATGTTTTCTAGCACATGATCATCTTCTTCCATAGGATCATTAACTTCATCTTCGATATTCACAGCTCCATGTTCGTCCGCTTGCAAAACCACATTCTCCAGGCCGTGATAATCCATATCATCTGCCCTAGGGTGCCCCACCTTTATAATAATGATAGGCACAAATAAACCATGATCATGATCAAGTGATTGTATATATATATATATATATAAAATGTTAAAATGATATAAATATTTACAAATTCAATCAATATAGACACATATAATGAACAACTTACCAATGGACGATAATCATGCCCCCTTCAACGTGACCATGCTACCTACAATGTTTCTCAGCTATTGTGATTAAAAGTCATCTTGTCTTTAAGCCCTTGCAATTATTGCAAGGACAATAACATTTATCATCACCATTTCTTTTCAATCTAGCCCACAATCTATCAAGTGTCTCTTCATTTTGTTCTGGACTAATATTATCTAACATGATTTTTCTTTACCAAGCTTGACTATTTAGATCTTCAAAAAATATCAAACTCACACTCCAATAATTTTTATTCATAGACATGTAACATAATCTAATAATTCCAATATTTTAACCAAAAAAATTTGGCATGCAACCACCCCTACAAAAGAGAAGATAGTTTGAAGTTTAAAAACACTTTAAAATGCTAATTCCAAAACTTATTAAATTTTGATTTTACTATGATTTCCAACCGTTAAGACTCCTAAAATCAGAATATTGAACCCGATCACAAACTTCCTACAATGATGGAGCTAGCAAGCTATTAAGAGCAAGTGACCCATTCCTAAGAGCAACAAATTGAATCATCATTGCTAATGTCAATACAAATCTATCCTTTTAGTTAAAGATGCAATGTGTCACTTCTTATGATGGGCTTATCCCTAGGGCCCTCAACATTGAGGGAGCCTAATAAAAACAACAAAGCATTGGTAAGAGCATGATTAGGGTACAAACCCTAGGCCTCGTAGAAACATAAAAAATAATTATAGAAAATTAGTGAGGTTGCAATACCAGAAATATTGAGACATTGTAGGTAATAACAAAATCTTGAAATCTAAATTGTAGCCAATAACAAGCACACTATGTAGCTTAGTGACATTTATAAATGCAATCTACACGGTAAGAAGAATGATGTCACTTGAGATGTGACAATCAAAAAGTGGCAGTGACAAGATAATAAAGCTCAAACCTTGCATAGTAAAGTGGAGATTTTAGCAGTGAGTTTCCTTACCCCCTTGCTGACCTTAAGGGTTTTTCAAATGCTTTTGGTAGTGTTAGACAAGGAAAATGCAATCAGGGAATGACTATCCAAATGAAGTAACAGTGGTAATCATAGGTTCAATGTTTCTTCTTAGCCATTAATGTATAATGGAGGTAGTGGATTGCATGTTTGAGTAGTGTTTTGAGACTCATCATTGATGGGAGAATAGTGAATAATACCTTGTGGACTATGAAGTAGTGTCAATAAGGTTTAAGGATCTTAAGAACTACAATACCATGAAACAATGAGTCCCCTATAGTAAGTAGGCAGTCTATAGGGCATAGTTTGATTTTATAGAAGGATGCTCATGAAAGGAATCTTCAAGTGATAGTGAGTGAGTTGTTTGAGATTGTAGCTAAGGGTGCAATACCCAGTCTTAAAGGAAGTTAGCAAAGCAGTAAATGTGCAAGAAAATCAAATTGTACACAACAAATAATTCACAATGTTATCTTGTATAATGCCTTGAGTTTGAAGACAAAAATATCATTGTATCTTCATGATGAAAGAGGTGACCTTAATGGTCAATCACTGGAAACCATGATTTTAAAACATGCTATTGTGCTTATGGAGGCAACATTTTAAGCAAGGCAGTGAGTGGTGGTTTGGAACAATGGTAGGTATGAAGGACATACTATGCGATCTAGCTTAAGACACCGTTCTTAGAAGATTGAAGATTAGTTATGAAACTCAAAGGTTACCATGTAAGAAAATGATTAAAGAAAGACTAAGATCTATTTAAAGCCACGATCATGAAGATATTAAAGATGTCACATACAAAACCCTAGTAGTTGGAGTAATGAATACAGTTCCAAAGAGGATAGTGTGCTGGGGCAGATTTAGGAGATCTCCACATTATCTAATTACAGGGAAATACATCATTTATTTATTTTTTTAATTAAAAGAAATCATTCTAAACCCTATATAGGATACATTGATACTTCAAAAACCTCTGAAGGAATTTGAGATTATGCAAATATATGTCAAGTAACATTCATAAGGTTTAGAAAATCTTGATCACTCTCTAGAATAGCCCATTAAACATAGGTTGTGCTTGAATGCACTACATAATTGATATAACACAACCACTCTGCATATCAACTAGAGTTATAGGCTCGTTGTGCGGCCAAAGAGGTAATCACTCTTTGATCATGCTATAATTACATCCTAACCTATTAAACTTGAGACAATCTGAATGCACCCAATGATGATTGACACCTACATTATACAACCTAAATTAACTAAATTATATGAGTGCCTCCATTTCTATCACAACATAGCCACATTAAACTTGGGTCACACATGAATGCATCATGTATTTGTTATGGCACAATTGTGTCGCATGACCAATAGAGTTATGGATCACATAATTATAGTCACAAGAATCTGTTCCTTGGTTATGATCTTATGGTGATTCCACACAACAAAATCTGGACATGAAATTCTCAAAACCCTAAACCTCTAAAAATGAAATCTGATGAGATGTTGCTTTAAAATATGATTTTCAAACCTGGAACTAAAAATTTGACTTCACAACTGAATTCTACAAAAAGACAATGACTACCCTCAATTTGGCGATATCTTCTTGAATTTTCTCTGATTTTTCTCAAGAAAATTGTCCTTAGTTCTCCACAAACTGTCTCAAGTATAGCAAAACATTGTCACAATAAATCAGGCACAAACTCACTTTTCTTTATGTCGGCCACAATTTGATTTTTTTCTATTTTTCATGTTTGTTGAAAATTTGATGAAAATGATAGCCGACATTTTGACAAACCCCAGGTTCATCAAAATTTCGATGAACGTCGAGGATAAAATTTCAAAAAATTGCAAATTACACATCAAATTTTACAACCACCCGACGATACATCAAATTATACATATTTTGTCAGATAGTTTCGTCAGATTTTGCAGTCAAATGTATTATTGCCTCTCGTCGTTATTAATCTTGATGATGACGATGGAGATGAGACAATCAATGAAATAGATGAAGTACACAATGGTTTGAACTCTTTATTTTCATGTACAATGAGCTTAAATGATACATCCTTTCCACCAAGTGAAGAACCTGGTACAACTCCTAGTTTCGCACTTGCGATTCCTCCTTTGGACAGTCAACCACCTTTGAATTACATTGAACATGATTGGAGGAAGATGACTTGATGGATGAATTTAATTTTCCTAGCTAGCCTTTCCTTGACATCTATTTTCCTTTTCTTTTCATGTGCGTATCGTGTTCCCCCATATTGTGTGTTTGATGTTTTCCTCTCTTTGTACACTTCTTCTATTCGTATCTTTATTCTTCTATTTGTTGTGATTTTTTTTGTGTTTTCCTTTCAGGGATGATGCAAAGCATAGAGACACCCTATGTATCTTCCATGTTGACCCAAACAGTCCTTGTCTTTTTCCTTTTTGTTTTGTGTTTTCTTTTTGGGGATGACGCAAATCATAGAGACGCCCTATGTCTCTTCCATGTTGAACCAAACAGTCCTTGTTTTTTTCCTTTTTGTTTTGTGTTTTCCTTTTGGGGATGACACAAAGCGTAGAGACGCCCTATGTCTCTTCCATGTTGACCCAAATGATCCTTGTCCATTTCCTTTTTGTTTTGTGTTTTCCTTTTGGGGATGACACAAAGTGTAGAGATGCCTTATGTCTCTTCCATGTTGACCCAAATGGTCTTTTTTCGTTTTGGGGATGATGCAAGGCATTGAGACCAAAATGTCTCCTTCATGTTGACCCAAACACTTTTTCATTTTTCCTTTTCTTTTCACTTGTGTTTTCCTTTTGGGGATGATGAAAAGCGTTGAGACCACAATGTCTCTTCCATGTTGACTCAAAATGGACTTTGTTTTTCTTTTTTTTTTCGCTCTCTTTATGTCATTCTTCCAATTTTATGTGTATTTGGGGAATGATGAAAGTTTCACGCTCTTTCATAAAAAAATTGTAGCAACGACTATATTGACCCCAGATCCGTAGATCCCTTATGTGTTTGGTGTACTTTGTTTTTTGGGAGGCAACTCCCTTCCTTTGTTTGTCTTTCATTTCTCCTTAACATGACACAACCCACATTGAAACATATGACTTGGCATAGAGATTTCCAGGTTGGCTTTCATGTCTTGTTTTCTTTTTGCATTTCCTTTTCTTCTCTACTTTCAAGTAATTGCTCACAGAACGATGTGTAGCAATTCCTTTAAAGTGGGGGGCATACAATACCATTATTTCATTGTGCATTCATGCTTCTTAGTGTAGCCTTGTCATTTACATGATGTGTTTGTCACTTTGTGGATGAAATTGGGTGTGATGTCCTTCATAAGTGTGATCTATCTCAGCATATTACATTCCTCTTTGTGGTTTGATGCAATGCACTGCATCCCCTAAGTTGTGAATATACTATTCTTTGATTGGTCCTCTCTTGGAGACATTAGACACAATGTTCCCTAAGTGATTGACCTTACATAAACTGAACAAGACTCCTTTGAACAATCTTTTACATTATATTTTTTCATTTTTACATTGTTGCATTGCTTGGCCACCTTGCATAACACAACTTGCATGCCTGTAGTGCCATATTGTTTTAATCTTAACATTTACATTTTCTTTGGCTGTGTGGTGCCTTATTAAAGTTATCAAGTGATATAGCTTTAACATGGTTGAGTGGTAAGCCCAAATAGCGACATGACTTTTCCCCATAGCCACTTTTGTGTTTTGTGAGTGCATAATAACTAGCGTATGTATCTCACTTTTTGGGCTTTCTCACCTCGCATAAAACTAGTTTTGTGGCCCTAGAGTGAGTATATAGTTGGGCTTTCTCACCCCGTGGACAACTAGTTTTGTGGCCCCAGAGTGAGTACACATTCTCTTTTTCAAAAAATCAACCTAGATCTCTTTTCACAACTAGTTGGATTGATGATCGAAGCTTCATTCAATTCATTTCAACACTTGTGCATTCCTTTGTTCTTATGCTTAGTTTTCCATGGGATCTTTGTCCTAGGGGCTTGATCATCCCTCTTGATTGTTGTATTCCATCTTACTAGTGTAAGTGCATTTGAACCCTCCCCTCAATGTTCATGGCTACTTTAGTGTGAGGAAGAAAGTTCATCCTCTCACTAAAGTGGGGGCTAAATGTGCCATAGAAAAATGGTCCCTTGTCATTTTCATTGCCTTTTAGGTCTTGTTTCATGGTGTTGAGACTATGTTGCTCTAATTTTATGTTGTGACGTGGCTTGAACATGCTTATTTAGGTACTAAAACTCAAAGAAGAACATCTTGTGAAGGTGTTGTGAAGTGTTTTAAGACATTTCCACATTCTTCTAGACTTTATTTAATACAATTTACCTAAAAATCACCTTTTTACACATCAAAAATACCTATTATGAAGTGTTGTAAAGTATTGTAATAAGATTTTATGCTTTTCTAGGCACAATCCCCTTATTTACACCTTTCTTGTGCTTTATTTTGTCTTTTTATGCCCTCATATGCTTAATTAAGTGTATTTTTGCATATTATCCTCACAAACAATATTAAACACAACATTATTTCTGACACATGGTTTTAGGTCCTAGGTGGAACCCATTCACCATGGGTTGCGAATGAGTCTCCCTTGGCCCCAAATTCAAAATATTTCAAATTTCCTTTCGAGATTTTATTAAAAATTACTTGATGTCGGCCTATGATGAGGTATGAATAGATACTGAGGGACAAGAATTGTATAAATAAGTGATATTCACATTATTTTACATCCTCATACAATATCTCCTCACTCAAATATTCAATATCCTAATACATTCAAGCATTCAAGCATCCTACATCATCAATTAAAGCAACTATTGAAGCACTTTGGAGTAGCTATTGAATTTACTTCAGACTTACAAGATTAAGGATTTGCCTTTGTTTTGCAGATTTGATAGGTTTAAAGGTGCTGAAAAATGGAAATCAATTCAACTCAGTTCTTCAAGTCAACATTTCATTATTTCAAGCATTTTGAGTGTTTTCTGTTTGTTTCTTGCATAACTGACTCTGGCAACTTGACATTCAGACATTCCCAAATCTGGTGTTGCAGAGTTGTTGTCTGATTTTCTAGAAATCTAGGAGTGGAATTATTTTCCACCCTTGGTGAATGAGTCCCACCCGAGGTTTTAAAATATGTATTTTTTTAGATTCTAGATCCTAATTACCAAAAATTAGTTCCCGACACTTTTTCACCAGTAGGAGGACTAATTTTCCACCCTGGGTGAATGAGTCCCACTATGAAAAAACAATAAAATTCATCAACATTCCAGACATTCCAGACAACTCACATTTCATCCAAGTGCACTCATATTTACCCCTGTACCTTCTATTTTGCATTATTTCTTCATTTTCATAGTTATTTGCATATCACAATGTGTTTTCAAACATAACTTAAATTGCACCTTTACATTCATTTTAGTTCAATTCAATCAGTCAATTGAATTTATTTAAGTTCATTTGCATTATATCATATTACATACATCCTAATTTGAGTGTTACATAAGCATTTTGGACCTAAATCTCTCTCTTTCTAGGTGAAAAATCTTAGGAAGAGAGCAAGCATTTAGGGTCCTGAAATCTATGTCACAGAAATAGAGGGATAAAATTAATTAAAATAATGGAGGGGTCATGCTACTAGTTACAATCCTTGAGACTCTAAAGGATCTCTTATTATTATTTTATAGGCTAGGATAGTTCACTATAGTGGTCAGCTGCCATATTAAAAGTTGAATATCCTAATTGGCCAGTAGGAGCTTTAGAATTATTTATTTTTGAAAGAAACGTCTAATTTCAGCAAGGAAACAAGTTGTGATACTACTATGTGACAAAGCATCTGAGATAAGAAATGAGAGCTAGCATATTGGAAATATATTCACTTATCAGGTCAACACATATTATGAAATGATTTACTGTATATGTATTAAAAAAAATAGAAACCATGGATTGAATAATTCCTAATTATTGAATGTATCATTTTAACATTAATCCTAAAAGAGTAAACTCACATGCTTTGAGATGTTGATATAATTCCTTATACAATTGTTGTGGTTAGTCCTTGTTATGCAAATTGTATACATACAATCATTATGATAGTTAAAATTGATTGAAACAACTTAGAACATCTATGATGAGTTAACTATTTGATGAAATTCCTAAGCATCTTAGTTAAAGGAAATCAAAAATATTATATGTAAAAAGGGGATGTGGACAACTTTCCATCTTGTGGAGTCTAACAATAATTTTCATTTCAGGTCAATTATGCCTAGGATTTAATTAGAGCTCGGAAATTTTTTGTAGCTTGTTGGGTATTTTAGAGTTGAGTTTCTAATTGAATAATGGCTTCTGATGAAGAAAAAAGTTTGGCAAGGACAATTTACATTTCAGGAAAAAGGCTCTAAAAATATTTCTAGTCAAGGAAAGATGAAGTGAGTATACTTCATAGGCTAGAACAATGTTTGAGCTGGGTGAAGCAGTCACCTTCTGAGGTGATGCAATTGGCATTAACACCTACAATGATCTCTCTGAATCAGCCCTATTGGATGAGGCATCCTGACAAAGAAACCAAGTTGTTGGTTACTTATTGCTTTAGTGAAGTGATGAGAATCATGTTACCCTAGCTGCCTTATTGTGGACACCGAGAAAGTACGCCTTTTTCCTTGCCTAATTTGGAAATAACTAATGACAAATTGGACTTAATATTGCCTTGGTCTAGTGTTGTGAGGTGTTTTACACATCCACATTAGGTCTTGGACCCTTGCAAATTGAATAAAATGCATGTCTTGTAAAGGTGTTGTAAAGTGTTGTAAAAGACTTTCACACTTTTCTAAACTTTTATTAATGGTCCTCTTCCCCCACTTTTGAATTAAATATTATTTTAATTTAAAAGTTAGTTTTTCACTCTTCTTCTATAATTAAATAATTATTTTAATTATTTAATTATTCATTATCATTTTCTCTCTACAATTAAATAATTGTTATATTTATTTAATTATTTATCCTTTCTTTATCTCCCCAATTAAATAATTATTTTTAATTATGTAATTAAATAAATAAAATTAATATTTAATTTATTTCTCCTATGTTGGCCACCTAAATTGAATTATCTTTATTATTTAATTTCTCCTATCACCTCTTTTTCTGTGTCAATATTATCTTCCACCTTAAGTCTTTATCTATCCATGTCTTTCTTCTCTCAATTAACCTCCACCCTTGATTAAATTATCTTCTAATTTAATCTTGGCCCTTGATCATGATCCTTATTCTAGCTACACTTAACTCTTCTCTATAAAAGGAGACCTTTAACCCTAATTTATAATTCAATCACCATTCATCATTCATTCATATTGTCAAGGCAAGCAAGTAAGAATCAAGCATTCAAGATAACATTCAAGCTCACTTCTAAGGCATTCAAGAGCAAGATTCTTTATTATTTGTTGTATCAATTTAAGATCCTTCATCATTGAAAGTATCTAATTGTACTTTTTCATATTTCATGCTTTATTATCTTATTTCATCATTTTGGTTTAATTACCTAAATGAGGTTTGACTAAGGCAAACCCCCATTCCCTAACAATCAATATTTTCTCTCTTCCTTTGTGTGATTGCATATTTAGATGCTTGGATGGCTTGGACATGATTGAATAATATATTTCAAACTTGTTGAAGTCAAATCCCTATGGGAAAGGTCAAAATGTACACAAAAGTCACTTACAACATCATAAATTGAGGTTTTAGAACCAGACACCTAAAGGAATAAAAAGAGTAGATTGAGAGCTTCTGACTCCATTTTTGGATCTTTAGAAAATCCAAAGTGGACTAAGTCACCATCAATGGAAAATTAGTCCCACTGTACATGTTTTTCATTAATTTTTGTAGATTCAGATACCCATTTGGCTAAAATGGGCTCTGGTGTGATTTTCCAGATCTGGGACTAAGTTGCCCAAAATGGTGTAAGTGCCCTAGTAGGTAAAAATTTCAAAATTAGTGGCATTTCTAGTCTTCATTCTAGTCCTCAACACATTTTCAAGTGCACACATTCAGTTTTATAGTTTTCTATTTTATTTCAAGGTCATTTATAGGTCATTTAGTTCATGTTTGCATATCACATTATTTTTTCAAACACCTTGTATTTTCCAAGTTTACACTTGGTGGTGAACCCCTCTTTTCCATTTTCAACCTTTAGAACCTTGCCTTTTTTAGATTTCAATCTCCTTAGCATGGAAGTCTCAACGATTTGTTCTTGAATGTGAGCATTGTGAAATTGGATCTATCTTCCTTCATTCCCCTTTTGGTGTGAACAAGGAAGGCGTGCATGACATTTCCATTTTCCACATTTTGGTGAACCTAAATTTTGAATACCTTCTTTTTTGGTTTTGAAGTCCATCATCATCCTATAATTAGCTTGCATTAGAATTGCATTGCATTTTGCATTAAATTAATTTACAATCTAGGGTTTTAAAATTCTGCATTAGTGAAAGTGCATATAGTTTTCATTTTTGCATCTTAAATCATTGAAAAACATCTACACACTACATTTTCATTTATTATTCAAGTCATACAAACTAAAAAGCATCACAATCAATTAAATTTTTTTGAAAATTTTGAAAAAGACCCTAAATTGGACTCATTCGCCATTCTGGGCGACTTAGTCCCAATCTAGATTTTTAACTATATGTTACAACATCAGAAACCTCATTTCTATGCTTCCTAAGACCCCTAGTATCATATACTATAAGTCTAGAAATTTTTAGGAATATTTTTTTTATGCATCTAGCTCAAAAACATCAATTTAGGGTAGTCATTTTTGAAATCATTTCAATTACAAGCATCATTAGATATGAAAATGCTCACATTTCTTAAATTTTGCATAACATGGATAAAAGTACTTTTCACTTTTACATACACAATGTTTCTATTCATAAAAAATTGCATAAGTTTGATAAAAGTGCTTTTCATTCTTGGATATACATTGTTTGCATTCTTAAAGCTTTACATATATTGGATAAAAGTGTTTTGCATTTTTGGATATACATTGTTTACATTATTGAAACATTGCATGAAATGGTTACAAGTACTTTTCATTTTTATTCAAATAATGTTTGTGCCTTACATATCTAAATATGCTAAGAAAAATTTCCTATCCCCTCCTTATGAGAGTGTTTTAGTGAAAGAGAATACAACCTTAGACATTCCTAATGATCGTATTTGTTCTTCTCTTAATATTTCTCCTATTGGTGATGAATATATTTTGGTAGAAGAACCAATCAATGAGCATTTTGAGAATCCTAGTTGTTTCTCTCCTCTTACTTCTCTTAGTGGAAAAGACAATAATGCACAAGATAACACAACCATAGGCAATCATGACAATAATATTTTCCTTTCTCCTAGTATCTCTCATAGTTGTGAAGAAGATACTTTGCTATTAGAAAACATAATCAATGAAGGTCATGAGAATCTTAGTTGTCCCCCTTAACCTAGCGAAAACCTTATTGAGCAAGAAAATTCAACCATTGATCATTCCCCTACTTATGATGAAGTCCCTTTAGAAGAACCAACCTTTGAATGTCAAGAACATTTGGCTTGTAGTTCTCCTAAAAACTCTCTTCCTAGGGAGGATATCATGATGCAAGACAAGGATAACATTGACAACAATGATATTATTCCCTTAGAAGAAGATAAAGAGGCAACATTAGACTCTCACTCGCTAAGGGATGTTAATATTATTCAACCTCAACTCATCCTTTACCCACCATCACACAAAGCTCAAACTCAAAACAAAACCAAATTCATCCTCTACCCATCTAAGAATAATATGTTGTAGCAGTCTATTCATAATATTGTTGCTTATACATATAAGACTAGAAATAATCTATGACCACAACAACCAGCCCCAACACCCTTAACTTTTCCTAATCCCATATTGCCTAATGCTCCTCATTTTCCTTCGCATAGTGGGAAAGAGTATGATGTTTTTGAACAACTTAAGAATACTCCTGCAAAGATATCTCTATGGGACCTAATTCAGAATTCACCTAATTATCACACTATGCTTCAAACTTCCTTGAAACAAGTTCCTATCCCTTCTAACATGCGACCAAATGACATAGCAGCCATCATTCAAGGAATAAATGATGACATTATTTTCCATCAAAGTGATCTCCCTCCTCTGGAAGTGCAGAAACAAAATGAAGCTGTCATAATAATATATCAATATAAAAGAATAGGGATAAAGTGAACCCTTGTTGACAATGGCTCCACTCTTAATGTGTGGAGTGTAAACCTTCTAGACAAGCTTAGAGTGGATAAATAAAAAATTCAACCCAATTCTTTATCTATCAAGGGATTTGAAAATGTAGGAAAAAAATCTCTTGGTGTGATTACTTTTCTTATTACAGTTGGAAAGGCTACATTGGAAAAACCAATCCATGTTATTCCTAACGATCTTTCATATAATCTCCTTTTAGGTAGACCATGGATTCATGCAATGAATGGGGTTCCTTCTACTCTTCATCGTGTAATGAAGTATATCTACAACAACCAAGTGTACAAACTCAAAGATGGCCCTAACCCTGAAACTTGTTTAAACATTGAGAAAAGTAAGGAAAATCCATTTAAAACATTAACACCAACTACACAAGTGGCACCCGTCCAACACAAAACCATAGAACAACATATTGAAGAAGTCACGAAGCTATTAGAATATGATTGGGGTTCCTTAGATTTCACACCCACATTCATGGGAGAATACAAGATCATACACAAAGACTATGAAAAAGGAAGAGGAACAATAGTAATGTCACCAAAAAATTTGGAAGACCCTTCAAAAGCATCCACCTCATCCACTTTACACAAAGAAGAATATTACACAACAAAATTTGACGAACTCAACAACAAACAACCACCCAATCCAAAAGCAATGAAAAAATTTATGGAAAAGGTTATGAACTTATGAAACAACTTGGTTATAGTGGAAAAGGATGTAGTTCTAACAAACAAGGTATCCACAACCCTATAGAGCCTAACACACAAGAAACAACTCATGGTCTTGGTTATAGTCCTTTGATAGAAATAAACAAGCCTTCACTCACATATCAACACTATTACAAAAAATCCTTCTAAGACAACTTTAATAGTCATGCACCCTGAACTAATAGGCACTAGTGGTCTTGATGGTTATACTTTGCAAACAAAGATATATTTTCTTAATGTCAATCTCATCTTGAAAAACACTAATGATTTGAGTTTGTTAGATTTTACACCCTCCTGCAAAGGAGAGAAAAAAATATCTCAATCTACAGAGTCTTGTGTAGGTATGACCTCTAAACACAAGATATATTTGTCACATAGCAAAGGAACACCTTCTACCATTGATCAAGAGGGTATCTAGTCAAGAATCCTCCAAGATCACTTGATATCTCTCCCTCCAAGAACTCGAAAGAAATTCTATTACAAGACTTTATTTTGCGCCTATCATAGAGTTCATGGTCATTCCACTAATGCATGTAAGGATTTGAGTAGTAAAATACATCTTATGGAGTTTGTTGCTCTCCCTTGTGTGGGGACACCTAATTCCTCTAATTGATACTAATTTTCACTCTACCATGCATCTTATCAATCATTTCATCTCACGCTTATCCTACACTAAGTGGGGGCAAGGGGTTAGGTAGCCTTGTCCTCATATGTCACTTTTCGTTGTCTCTTTTGGCTAGTCATTAACCTTTCATGAATATATAAGAGCAAGCTTGGGATATGGACAACATGCCTTATGTGGGCTTGCATGTGATGTACCACCTTTTCATGACGTAGCTTATAGGAAACATATGACTTGGCATAGCACTTTCTGAATAATCTCTCATGTCTTCTACTTTAAAGCACTTTCTCACAGTAATGGTGTTAGCAACCACTTTAAAGTGGGGGCATACATCAACACTCATATTTCATTGTGCAATTTTCTTTGTTCTTGCAATTTCCTCTCTTGGAAACAAGATGAGACCATTTGCACCTTTCCTCTCTTGGAGACGTTAAGCACAATGTTCCCTAAGATGAGATCTTACACCAACAAAGCAAAATCCCCTTTAACAAAATATTTACATCACATTCAAAAGAATTTTCATTGTGGTGCCTTATCAAAGTTATTAGGAGGTATAACTTTGGTATGGTTGAGCGGGAAGCCCATTCCAAGGCATGAATTTCCTCATAGGAACTTGCATGTTTGCAAGTGCATACCAACCATGAGTATATGTTTCACATCTTTTAGGACTTCTCACTTGGCAAATAGCCATGAGTTTCATCACCTCAAAGTGAGTATGCATTTTTGGACAAACAACCTAGATCTGATCCACATCGTGTTGGAAAAATGGTCGAAGCTTGATCCACCTTTTATTTTTTCTCATTTATACTTATCTCCTTTCTAGTTATTGTCATTGCATGACCGTGTATCTTGTTCTGCTGCAAATCATTCACCTTGTGCATGTCCTTTTGGGCCTATGTCATTTTGACATAGGATATTGGATCCTAGGGGCTTGACCACTTCCTTTATCTTTGTTATCCTAGACCATCCGCATTGGTACGATTGGATGGCTCTTGAATGTCTACTTTAGTGTAAGTTTGAAGCAAGTTCATCCTCTCACTAAAGTGGGGGCTAAATGTGGACACCAAAAAAGTATGCCTTTTTCCTTGTTTTATTTTGGAATAACTAATGACAAATTGGACTTATATCACCTTGGTCTAGTGTTGTGGGGTGTTTTACACATCCACATTAGATCTTGGACCCTTGCAAATATAATAAAATGCATGTCTTGTAAGGGTGTTGTAAAGTGTTGTAAGAGACTTTCACACTTTTCTAGACTTTTATCAATGGTCCTTTCCCCCCACTTTTGAATTAAATATTATTTTAATTCAAAAGTTAGTTTTTCCCTCTTCTTCGATAATTAAATAATTTTTTTAATTATTTAATTATTCATTAGCCTTTTCTCTCTATAACTAAATAAATGTTATATTTATTTAATTATTTATCCATCCTTTCTTTATCTCCCTAATTAAATAATTTATTTTAATTATTTAATTAAATAAATAAAATTAATATTTAATTTTTTTCTCCTTTGTTGGCACCTAAATTAAATTATCTTTATTATTTAATTTCTCCTATCACCCCTTTTTCTATGTCAATCTTATCTTCCACCTCAAGTCTTTATCTATCCATGTCTTTCTTCTCTCAATTAACCTCCACCCTTGATTAAATTATCTTCTAATTTAATCTCAGCCCTTGATCATGATCCTTATTCTATCCATTCACTTAACTCTCCTCTATAAAAAGAGACTTTTAACCATAATTCATAATTCAATCACCATTCATCATTCATTCATATTGTCAAGTCAAGCAAGCAAAAATCAAGCATTCAAGGTCACTTCTAAGGCATTCAAGAGCAAGATTCTTCATCAATTGTTGCAGCAATTTAAGACCATTCATCATGGCAAGTCTCTAATTGCATTGTTTCATATTTCATGCTCAATTATCTTATTTCATCATTTTGGTTTAATTACCTAGATGGGTTTTGACTAAGGCAAACCCCCAATCCCTAACAATCAACATTTTCTCTCTTCCATTGTTTGGTTGCAGATTTAGATGCTTGGATGGCTTGGACATGATTGAAGAATAGGTTTAAAACTTGTTGATGTCATCTCCCTATTGGAAAGTTCAAAATCTACACAAAAAGTTTCTTACAACCTCAAAAATTAGGGTTTCAGAATTGGACACCTGGATGAACAAAAAGAGCAGACTAAGAGTTTCTGACTCCACCTTTAGATCTTTAAAAAATCCAAAGTGGACTAAGTCATCATAAATGGTGACTTAGTCCTACTATACATGTTTTTCAGAAATTTATGTAGATTCAGATACCCATTTGGCTAAAATGGGCTCTAGTGTAGTTTTCTAGATATGGGACTAAGTCGCCTAGAATGACATAAGTGTCCTAGTAGGTCAAAATTTCATAATCAACAACATTTCTAGTCTTCATTCCAGTCCTTAACACATTTCTAGGTGCACACATTCATTTTTACAATTTTCTATTTTATTTCATGGTCATTTCTAGGTCATTTAGTTCATGTTTGCATATCACATTGTGTTTTCAAACATCTTGCATTTTCCAAGTTTACACTTGGTGGTGAACCCTTCTTTTCCATTTTCAGCCTTTAGAACCTTCCCTTTGTGAGATTTCAATCTCCTTAGTATTGAAGTCTCAAGGGTTTGTTCTTGAATGTTAGCATTGTGAAATTGGATCTATCTTTCTTAATTCCCCTTTTGGTGTGAACAAGGAAGGTGTGCATCCCATTTCCATTGTCCACACTTATAATGATGATACTATGAAGAAAATACTACACATGATTGGAGAAAGTTTTTCAAGATCTTAATATAACTAGTAGTAGTATGTACTTCAAGAGAGCTACTATATTGAAGACATTTTTTGAAATCAAAATAAGTATATTGCTGATAGATTGGGGTATACAAGATCAGATATATGATGTTTTCCATTATCTCTTCAAAGTGAACAAGAGGAGGATGTAGTTGCATCCATAAGGGACATTCTAGATCTAACTATCAAAGATGTTGATGACATTCCTTGATCTTTCCTATCTCTTTTATTGGACATTCACAAAAAAGAAGGAAAGACTTCTACTACTGATATATTGATCAAAAAGTTGTTTAATCAATGGGAGGAAAAATTGAAGCCTCTCTTGAAGAATACAGTTCAGAAAAATGAGAACTCTTATGCCGAAGTGAGGAATGAAATCTGGTCTCCCAATGATTCTGTAGTGGAATATTAGGTTGTACTTTCATATATGCATTTATCCTAGCATTCTATAGAGAAGTGCAATGAGAAAATAATGGTTATGGAAACATGTGAGGTGTCTATGTATTCTACAAAAGTGCACATTGAGTCAACAAAAAATATGGAGACTCATGATGAAGTTTCAAGTGTTGAGCCTACAGAAACAATTATCCAATTGACTAGTAAATTACTTCTTCATCTTTGTAATTTAAAAGGATTTTGGTTAGAATGACAAGAAAAAACTAAGAAGGTAGAAGTAGAAAATTCTTCCAATACTAATTCTGAATCATGTATTGAGCAAGACACAGAAGGAGCTATTTCTAGTGGTCACAAATCTGATTTCTCTTTTCTTGAAATTGATTTGAAACAAAGAGCTACTGACCTTGAGTAGACCATTGTTGAGATGAAGAGAGAAGCATAAAAAATTTGTGACAATCTTCGGAGAAAAGTTGAGAAAAATTCTAATTTGATTTCACCTCATAGAAGCACTTCGTCAACTTTGCTAGGTCATGATTGGAGCAATCAAAATTCGTCATCTACTGAAAGGGAAGTTCATGCTTTTTCCAATCTTGATGATGCACATAGATATGTATAAAATATGATTTATAATGTGCCAAGGAATCAAGATGTTGTAATATTTCCCTTGTTGATTTGAAATCAATTAACAATGTCATGGAAGATATCAAGACATATTTTTTGCATGTAGTTTATGATAGATACAAGGTTTCTAAAGTTGTTGATGAGGCTTTAAAATTGAACCAACAAACAAAATCTAAATTTCTTAATGTTCAGGAGGCATTAAGAGAAGCTAAAAATCAACTCTCAGTTGCTCACTATTTCAAGGAACAAGAAAACAAAAAAAGAGCTAAAGAAATTCAAGAAGTTCTTGAATATTTTAATTTTATTCAAGAGAATTATGATTTGGATCATTGTCCTAAAAGAAGAAACAATTCAAATTTTCATCAGCATGATTTTCATATTTTTGATAATCCTTTGTTTGAAGTTGGTGCAAATGTGTTCTATGAATATTTTTTTTGAACTTTAGATGAAGGGATTTCTCCAGATGCTAGTGATGAAGGGTGGGATTCAGATACTTCTAGTAATGGAATATTTATGCAAGATCTAGATTGTGATAATGTTACTGTTGTCTGTTTCCCATTCACTCTACATGAAATGGAAAATCAAGGTATGCATATAAATGAGCTTCTCATTCATGACCAACAATAGAGAATTGATTTCATAAGTTAGTTGGATAGAGCTAATTGACAGTTTGATGGTGAGTTTTTTTTATCATTGTTATGGTTTTTTTGTGAGGATTCTCTCAGATTATTTTCATTCATCAGTGTTTCCAAGTTCAATAAATTTCAAAATTGAGTTCGATGATGAAGTGAATTTCCTTGAATTGTCCATTTCCCATTCACTCTACATGAAATGTAAAATCAAGGTATGCATATAAATGAGGTTCTCATTCCTGACCAACAATAGAGAATTGATTTC
>VDFB02271358.1:491621883-491706450 GCA_007258455.2 Sequoia sempervirens | reverse complement strand
AAGAACATCATCAACCTCCTGGTTGAGCTTATCGAACCATTTATCCATCATCCCCACCTTTCTTTTCATTTGAATCAAATCATCTGCTTCCCTCTTTGTTAACAAAACTGGGGATTCAAGAAGAGCAGCTTGTTGGGAAATGGGACTTGAGACATCCTTTAAAAACCTATGAAGCTGATCCAATTGAGTCTTAAGCTCATCCTTCCTTTGTTCATCCTTGATCATCCAGGTTTTGGTTGAAGAGGCCACAATATCAATCAAACTCATTTGCTGGTTTCTCTCACTTTTATCATCTGATTGTGAATGTTGTCTGATACTATCATTGACCAGTCAAATTTTTGCCTCCCATCCAAAATATTTTGAATGAAAGGAAAGATCCATTCTTTAAATAGCGAAGCATCCCTTTTACCAAACACCCTAGAGAGGAACATGATTATATCTGCAATTGCTTTACTAAAGTCTACCCTCTTAGGCTGGTCTGGAAGCTTTGTCAGAGAATTCTTCTCCACCCTCATCCAAGTCTTATTCATGTGAAACCTATTCCTCTACTTATTATCATTGTAAATTTTCAAAGCCTCCGCCTCATTCAATTGTTTAAGATTCTTGGGATTAGGTATATGAAACAAGAATATTATCATTGGAGGTGTGAAGTCAATAATGACATTACCCTTTACATCCACACACTGCTTAGTAGCAAGGTTATATGCTCCTGCTACTGCAAGAATCAACTCTGAACATTGGATAGATAGGGGGAAGAGTGTCACATGTGCCAACCTAGATTGAACAATCCTTTCTGTCCTTCCTGTGACCTGCTCCTCAGTGAATGTCTCCTCATACAACTCCTCATAGTTAAAAAGGCCTAGATTGGTGTCAGTAATATTAGTCCAATTAGAATCAATTTTGCTAGCTTTGAGGACAACCTCCCTATGCTTACATCTCAAGGTGTACGAGAGTTGTTCCACCTTGATCTTCTTTGGCCTAACTCCTTGCCATGAAGTTTCACCTGGCTGGATCCTCTAAGAGGCCTCATCTGATGCTCCTGACATCTCTTAATACCTGCAAAAATTTCCTATATTGGATGAACAAAACATCTAAGTTAGTCAATCATATAATCACTGCTCCATCCTCCTAAGATAATATTTACTTGGTCAAACCCATGCCTTTATCAGAGGTGGAGCCATAGAAGTATTAGGCATAAACAATCTCTCTTATCATGTGGCTGGGATGGGATTAGGACTAGACAAGGAGCAAAATAGTATCAAAGGCGGGACCAGAATGGGGATAAAACCAAAACATGGTCGAAGGTGGGATGAGAATAGGAATCGAATGAGAAACAAAGGTTAGCAACCAAGTTCAACTTCCCCTCCGGATCCGGTTCCGACCAAGAGTAAAGATATAGTGACATCATAATAATGAACGAGAGCAGAATAATTCCAACAAATGGAAAGTATTTAAAATAAGGTGGTCATATGAACCGTAAACCCTAGGTCACATGGGCCCCAAAGGAAACTAGAAATAGCCTAGTTTATCCCTCCTATAGCTCCTCCATACAAAAGTCATTAACCATGGAAAAGGTTAAATTGCAAAACCCTAATTTGCTCGATACGTCATTTCTAAAAACTAGGGCACAATGAGAAACCTGTACGAACAACCCAAAACCAAAGTGAGAAAACTAGAACAGGGTCTCAAAATGAAATACATTACCCAAGCAAGGAAACCCCTTCAAAAATAAAAAACCTAGTCAAAACCAAAGCATGACAAAACGGACCTGTCACAAAAGTGACAACAAAACAAACAACAAAACCAAGAACAACAAACGACAAACAAACCCAAAACAGAACAGAACAGAAAAGAAAGAACCAAACAAGCAGAACAAAAAGAAAAGAACAAATACCAACAAAGGAAACAAAAAGAAAGAACAAAACCCCTCCTGCGAGTGTGCCAAAACAACACACTCGAAAGAAGAATAGGAGAAGGAAAGACAAAGAAACCTACCTCAAAATGCTCCTCAAGATTGACCAGGAATTCGCCAAGATTCGCTCTGCAATTCATCACCACGATCAAATCAATTCTTTCGAGATTTTCCTGGCTGCGGTTTGCTTAAACAAGTCACATAATAATAAAAATGAGGTAGTTTATTCATAATTAAACCTTTAATCAGTAATTTGTGCATCCAAATAGGCTGCATTTAATGCCATAAATGTGGTAGTTCAAGGACGGAGCCAACGTCATGAGCAAACAGTTAAGTCAAGTCCGTGAAACATCAAAGGGTAAGGCCAGAGCCGGGTCAGAGACAAAATAAAGAAACCAGACAAAGTTACCTACTTGATTTCTAACCCCGGATCTGACTTCGACAAAAGGACTGACAAAAAACAACAAATGAATATGGGGGAAGAGACAAAAACCAAAATGGAACTTCACAAAGTTCGAAGTTCGATTCCAGGTCAAGATCTGGTCCCAACCAAAAAGAAAAGAATAACATGAGAACAAGGGAAGCGGGACCGGAGCGAACACCGGACCCAGACTGAATAACAAAGAGTGAGGAAGAAAAAGAGCGGAGATGGAGTCGGGATGGGAACACACAATGGAAACTTGAAACTTCCCTATGTGAGTTCTAATCTTGGTTCCACTCCTACGTGAACAAACAAAAAAAACACAAGGAAATGACCAACAAACAGGAGAACGAACCAACCCAAGTGTTAGTAAAAAATAACCAAAAAAATGAAGGAAAAAACAAAAGAGAAGAGGTGGAGTCAGAGTTGGAACTATATCCTAACTAGAAACCTTGAAAGAGTTTCATGTTTAGATTTGGTTCCGGACCCACCTCTGACATAACAAAAGACAGACTTAGGAGCAAAAAAGAGAACTCCTAAGACCCAACCAAACAACCAAAGGCGAACAAAACAAAACAAAAAGGGGGACCCATTTTATTCCAACACAAAATGAAGTGGTTATGCAAGGCATAACAAGATGTGTGAATGCTATCTATGTTAATGGATCTCTGAAAGATCATATTTAAACCTATAGAGATGATTAATATAATGCTTTATGTTGTTGTTCAAATAGAGTTAGATTTATTTTAGTAATTTATATAGGTTTCTTTTAGAATATCTCTTGTTACCCTATTCTCTTTTGTCTTTTAATTTGAAACATGGTTACTAAAATAGTTTGAAAGAGCACTAAATCATTTTAAATCTTCTTATTATCTATATACAATTTGAGTCTAATCAATGAAATTATTATTTTATGATTGTATTTAAATTCCCATGTTTTCTAAAAATCTAGATCCCTCATGTAATCACATTGTTCTCACCTTTGTGTTGTCCACACTGCCAAGACCTGACAAGAAAGGAACCTTGGAGTAGTTTGTACTACTTTTCAAGAGGGGAAATAATCTTATTGCCTGGTATGTTGTGAGTTACTAACACCCCCCTCAATAGGACTATTAAATCATATATGAATTATTCCTACAAAGACATAAACACCTTGGGTGACTTAGTCCAACATTTTCAACTCTAATTTATACCATAGGTGCACAGTTTTCTGCTTAGTCTCTTTTTGTGGTCTATTTATGTTTGTGACTTTCTAGATCTATTATTTTTGCATCAAAACAATTATTTGCATCGTTAGGTCAATTGAATCATTGCATTTCATCCTTAAGTTCATTTTAGATTTGGTCAAGGTCAAGTTGACTCACATTCCAAGTTGTAATTCAATCAAACCCCCTTTATTTATGTAAATGAGGAAAAGGTGTCAAACCCCCACAAAGGGAGATCTCCACTAAAGGGCTTCCCTTTTCCACCATTTCATTTTGGTGAACCCGACACATTAACACTATAGACCTTTTGAAATTTAAAGCATGTCATCTTAAATCTAGGTTTTGCATTGCATTGCTTTGCATTGTTCATTTAGGCATTCATTTTGGCATCATATTTAATTACACTTGCATAGCTTTACTTAGGTATTATTTATTTCCTAGGTTAATTAATTATTATCTTTATCTTTTGAGCTATCTTGTTGCTCAAGATAAGATTAGGGTTATGCATCTTTGCTTTTATAAAGCAAATTATTATCTTGTAATCATGAAATTCTTGAATAATATTATGTTGCACATCCTTTTGCAACCTCTCTAATTTTTATGATTTTCTCTTCTATGGAAGGTCTTTTCGGTTTGCAAATTTGATCTTGGTTTCTAACATGGTATCAGAGCCTTGATTTGCAACCCCTTCTCAAATTTTTGAGAAAATCAATTGCAGGGTTCGTTCGGGATTCCTCGAGGGTATCATTCCTTGAGTTCATTTATGAGGCATTTTGGATTAGATTGGGCTTCACCATTGGATTCAGAGTGTTGGAAAAATTTAGGATTGACTTTTGTTTTGCAGATTTTGGCCATCATTTGCCAGATCTGTAAGGTTTTCAGGCTGGGAGATTTTTTGCAAGTTTTGGAGTTAGCCAATTTTTTGGAGCAGTTTGGGCAAAAACAAAGGTCACCATTGCGTTCGCAGAGGCCAAAAACCCTAAGATCGCCTTTCGTTTCGTCAATTTTGCTGAAGTTGGCCTGGAAGGAAAAATTTTTTTGCTTGGGGGGCCATACAGCCTCCCCAACTCATTTCCCAAGGCATGATTTTCGAAAAAAAATTAAAAAAATATTGGTTTTTGTGGCCGCCACTGACACTTCCAGTTAGAAAATCCAGGTGCCACCACCGCGCCACCCGATGGCCACCAGGAGCAGTGGCCACTAGGTGGCACCTAGCTTATTTTCCGCTGGCTTGAGCAAAGCCCCCATGGGCTTCAAAACCTACAACGCTGATCACATGAGGGACCGGGCGCTATGCGCCCAGCCCCTGGCTGGACCCTCTGCAGAACCGCCAGTCCCATGGAGGACCAGGGGCTCTACCGCAACCCCCAACCTACAAGCCCCTAGTCGTGTAAAGGACCAAGGACCGAAATTTTTTTAGCCCTTGGGGCTCTTGTAGCCCTTATTGGGCCTTCTGGAGCAGTGTTCACGAAATCGGGTGTATTTTTTGCATACGATCTCCTTTTTTGCAAATGAGATACCGTTGGAAAGATGATTCCAACGCTGATCTAGTGGTGTAGGTTTTTTTAACAGATCTTGCTCTAGATTTATTTTTAAGGCCTTTGAACTTAGATGTTGTTGTTTTCACTCCAGAGGGCATATCTTTTGACTCGGTGATCCTTTTTTCATCATTCTTGCGGCGTTGGAAAGTTGATTCAGTCCTCTACACAGATCTGAGGTCTATTTTATTTTATTTTTATGCATGAATTTGCATTATATCCTTTTACAATTGTTGGGTTATTGTAATAAATGAACTGAGATAAAGTTCCATCAGGGGGGTTTCTTGCATAATAATCTAATTAGAGTGTGCATGCACTTTGATCTCCATATTCATCTTGATTTTTTGGCAACTCGTACGGGTTATCTGGCTACCTAGTTTCTTTTGGCCACATTTTTGCTATAGCTTGACACATATCGGATTCATCGATTCACACTTTAGATTGAGAGCCTATGGTTAATGATCTGCATTGGATCCATCTCAGTTTAAGGGCCATGTTTTTATGGTTAATGTTATAGAGTATTTTTTGGTACTCCTTCCCATGGAAGAGTTTCAGTCACAGTTTGGCATTGACATCGAGATACATGGCTTCCAGATTTTGTCATCATTTCATCTACTGTTGCTTCACAGATTTTAGTGTTGTTCCAGTTTGTGAGTTTTCCAGTGTTCCGTGGCATCAGGTCTACTGTCACATTAGCATGATTCTATTTTTGGTTTCAGTTGTAGACAGAAGCATCTTTCCTTGCTTGTCGGATTGTGGTTCCAATGTTACTCCATAGTGTTCTTCCAGTGCTTCTTTGCAACAGTCATCTCATTGTAGGGGGGTTTTGTCCCACTGGGTTTTCCTTCTCTACTTCATTTGTACTTGGGTACCTGATCAGGCCTTGTTGTCAGGACCCATTCATGCTTTCTTGCATTCATCTTAGTTTTAGGTGCATGCTTTGTTAGTCTCCCTAAGTTGCACTTATAGGGGGGTGTTAGTGTAATTAATATTTAATTACACTTGCATAACTTTACTTAGGTATTATTTATTTCCTAGGTTAATTAATTCTCATATTTATCTTTTGAGCTATCTTGTTGCTCAAGATAAGATTAGGTTTATGAATCTTTGCTTTTATAAAGCAAATTATTATCTTGTAATCATGAAATTATTTAATAATATTATGTTGCACATCCTTTTGCAACCTCTCTTCTTTTTCTGATTTTCTCTTCTGTGGAAGGTCTTTTCGGTTTGCAAATTTGATCTTGGTTTTTAACAATAGGTTCCAATAGGGCTTATTTCAATCATTATATCTCATATCTATATTTCAGTTACATTTACAAATCTACATTAGATCATTTAAATCTAAAAAAAAACTTGAAAGTGTTCATTGCATGCATTTAGGTATCTTGCATATAGTTCAAAAAGTGAAAAATTACATTAAATTTCATTTCAAAAAGGCATTAACATCATCATTTCTAGATTTTGGAATATTAGAATTAGTTAATTATTGCATCTTAGATCTAGAAATTGCATTTACAATTTGTCATTTATTGTTCAAGAATTTTCAGCATTATTGCACACTTGCATTTTGAGTTATATTATAGTAAATTGAGAAAATTATGGAAAAATATTCACTATCAAACCTTTTTGCACAGACACAAAAACCTTAAACAATATTATCGATAGTCAAACTTTGAATTTGTAAAAACTTGTCTAGGACATAGACACCCTAGGTGCCCTAGTCTTGCTTTCGTGGCTCAGATTCCTATGATAGAGACCTCTCAAAATCCTCTGCCCATATCTATTGTTTGTTTTCCAGTTACATGTTGCATAACAACTTGAACCTCATTGCGAAGTATCATATCATCATAATGGCTAAGTGTTTTGGTAAAATATTAATTTCCTTTGGTTGACATTTCATGTTGTGTGTTTGGAAACGATCCTAACTTAGATAATGACACCCATGATTCTTCATCTTCCAATATATATCTTTTCAATGAAGATATCTCGAGGCAAGAAGAGGAAATTATAAATGAATTCATAAAAATACCTTTCCCAACCTTGAGAACAATGTGACCCTTTTCCCTTCCATGGAATGGCCTAATTGCCCATATCAATAATTAGTACCACCTACCATACCACCACTTGAAATGTCTTCTTCCTCACACAGGGAAAGTAACCTATGATTCATACCTCAACCAATGTGTATAGAAATAACTACTGATAACAATCACAAAAAGAACATACCACTTGTAGACACTGAAAAATGTACTAATCAATGTCATACATTTGAAACAGATTTACTAATATCATTTCCTCTTTAACACGTCCTCTTTTCACTTAATTAATTAATTGCATAATTTTCATGATCTATTGGCCTAATTCATTTAATCAGGTTAATTCATCTCTTTTTGCACTAACATTTCATCTAATTAAATTAAATAAATCAAAACATTTAATTTAATTCCCTAAGTCTTATAATTTAATTAAATAACCCTAAGTTATTTAATTAAATTTCAGCTTTCCCCCATTCATTAAATCATTTAATTTAATTAATATCACTTTAATTCTTCCAATCCCCTAATTGCATAAATTAAATCTTGTTTAATTAGCAATTAAACTATTTTTCCTCTAAGCAAAAGGAATATTCCTCATCCCCTCTTTGCACAATTAAAAATTTGTTTTAATTTGTAAATTACCTTTATTCCTCACCCAAAGGAATATTCTCTCTCTTCCAATCAACTCACTTGGCTTCTTGAACAAGATAAACCTTTAACCTTTTGATCAAGTTACCTTTGACCTATGTGAACAAGTCAAAAGTGTGTTTGTTTGAGGCAAGTATGAGCCCTTGATTAAAATATCATCATGCATTCTCATTCGTTGATGAGAATCCATGATCCATGCCTCTCATTCCCTTCATCTTGAACTGTTGATTAAGATTTTGATCTCAACCATTCATTCTTCATTTTCTCTCATATAAATAGATCACTATTTGGAGACAAATGGATCCATCTTTCAATTACAAACTTATGTTGGTGAATTTACTTGCATCCATACTCACATTTTACTCACTTGTTAGCTTATTTTAGTTCATTTTTAGTTGCATAATAGCTTACAACATCCATTAATGGCTTTTATGCATCCATCTTAGTTTGTATATGAATTAGGGTTTTCATCTTTTAGCATAGTTTTAGCTTAGATTAGCTTAGAAATAGCATAAGTAGTGCATTTCTAGCATAAAATCATGGTAACTTAGCTTGCATCATGTTCAGTTTTAGCATAAACTAGGTTTTCATACATCAATCACAATGGTTTCATTGATTCCCTTCCATATAATTGACTGAAACAGGCTCACTAATCATGAGATTGGGAAAGGGTCATTGTTCTGCATCAACACGACACCAATTCCACAATGGGATAAATTTCAGATGGATTAGAGTAGATGTTTTAAAAGCTTTCATAATTTAGTATGTTAGGTTTTAGTAAATGTTTAGTTTCAATTTCATTTGAATGATCTTGTTGAGATTCGAGTATTAGTGGCTCCATTATGTTTCGATTCTTCATGGATCAAGTGTATTCTAGCCAATACTGATATTTTTGGTCACATTATGGCGCTAGAAGGGAAAACCATTAATTTAACTAGTTTTTAGCTCAAATTCTATTTGTTTGCTATTTTGCAGGGTACAACGATGCCCAAATCACAAACAATGATGCCCTTTGAAGAGTGTCACCATATAGCGACACTATTGCAATTTGAAACATTGACACCGATTAAATGCACTAGCATTGATTTAAATATGGTGACACTAATTTAATATATAGGTATCAAAAAGTTTAAATGGTGACACCCAACTTCACCAAAGAGATGCCTCCAGATTTCAAATCGTGATGCTACTATGTGTAACGATGCTCGAAAAAATACCAATGCAATCGTGCTCTCTATTTTTGTTGCAGAGCGACACCCATTTTCACCAAAGCGATGCCCAGACTTCAAATTGTGATGCTATTGTGTACAACGATGCCCAACTCTAGTAAGAAGTATATTGTGTACTAACTTCTCATTTTTTCTTTTTAGACTAACTGGTTTTGTAGATTTTGAGAAAAACTAGGAAAAAATTTACCCCAACTTGTTGGGGTCATAACTTTCTACTTTGTGGTTGAAATTTGAATATGTTTGCACCATCGAAAAGCTCTCCAAGAGGACTAATTCAGTCCCTAGAAATCTAGTGCTTTTAATTTTTAGGGACTGATGCAAGTTTCAACCCCAAATTCCACTCCAAAGGCCTCCAAAAATGCGATTTACTATAGCATAGAAAAAACTGAAAAAAATGAAAATTTTAATTTTTAGTTATTATGACAGTGTTTTGACACTTGTGGGCAATTATAACCCACCATATTTTGATTTGGTTTATGTTTTAGGACCACTAAATTTTCATTGGGCTTAAAACTTACAATCTTATGACCAATTAGCTTTCAATTAGGCTTAAAATTCATTTTCAAAGTTGGTTAAAACTGAACCTTCACATCATCACTTTACTTTGGGATTAAAATTGAACAAGGCAACTTCATTTTCAATTGGTGCTCTAAAAATAACTCATCATTTCTTTGAGGCTTAAAACAAACTTGTGATTTCATTATCTTGTAATTTTCTTTGCAATTTGTGTCATTCAAATGTGTATGCACTTCTCTCACGCTTCATGGCGATCTTGAGAATCAAAAGCATTCTAGTGACATTGGTTATCTAAAAAATTACTTACATCTTTCAATTGGGTTTAAAATTAAACAATCATGCTAGTGTGAGAAAGAGACATTGTGTGTATTCCCTCCTTGTGCTTTATGCAAATTGGGTGGTCGAACTACAAGTGTACTCCCTTGCTTTTTTTATCTTTAAAGGGGCCTGCTTAAGAAAAAATTGAAGGAGACTCCAACCGGTTTTTCACTTGGGCTGGTATATAAATGGATAAGACTAAACTGTCAAGTTCTCATGGTATGTAGGCCTTAGTCACACAGTGTCTTTCAAAATGGGGTACTACTGTAAAAGGCATAAGATCCCCCAGTAGGATTGATTAAAGCCTTTAGTGGCTTGTTGGACGCTCATAAGGTGTCATGTCCATGATTACCTGTACTACAACCCATTTGTTTAGCAAGCCAAAATCCTAAAATATTTGTTGGTGCAAGAGCGGTCGTTGTGAAGCCACCCCACATTTGTACTATTCAATTGTAGAAACATAAAAAATTCATTTTAATCTTCGGATTTTAAGGATTTTGAGATTTGGTGGTCCTGAGAAGTGTGTGCCATGGAGGGGAGCTAGTGTCACCAAATCTCTAATTGCTCACATTGTCTAGTGTTTGGGGAAATCCAAGTGGGGACTCAACAAATATGGCCATTTCTATACTAGGATTGTAAATGATTGTGAGTCAGTTTAACACTTTGCTTGGTTTCAAAATGACACAAAAACAAACATTCACTATCATCCTCAAAAATTCAAACACTTTGGCTCAAATATGGATTTCTCGAGTTAGCCTCGATATTACTACTTGTCCTAAGGATTTATCCTTAGCGATTTCTAAATATCTTGACATTAATCAAACCTCTATTTTCCCAAAGAAAACATAGGAAATTATGGCTTTGACCTCATGATTCTCACAAAATGGACATTGTGAAAGTTATGATATTTTTGACATAAACATTTAGTTTAAAAACATAATCAAGTCAAGTGTATGTGGTAAAAATAACCTCATTAATCCAAGATTAAATAAAATTAACACCCCACATTGATGTATGTTCAAATTTTGACTTCCCAAAACAAGCAAATTGAGACAAGAAAAGCATTAGAAAAATCATTGACTTCCATTATCCAAAGTAATTGAGTTTTATTGTCAAAATCATTAGGTCCTATTTCCAAAATCATGAGTCCCATTTTACCAAAATCATTGAGTTCTTAGGGTTTTGTCACTTTAGAGGTATAGCATTTTTTCACCACCTTGGTCTTGGAAAAAAAATGTTCACTCTAGGTCAACATTGGGTCAAAAATTTCACTCATCTCTTCATCAAATTTCATCCTTCACTTCATCCAACTTTGTAAAATTTTGAGTACACCAATACTTTGTGACTTAAACATCAAATCAAATCAGAACAACTACTAACTTAGCTACTTTGTATGTGAAATGTATCCTTTTCCATGCACTTAGCTAAGCTAGTTATCATCCTTGAACTAGTTCATCTTGAAGGTCACAAGTCTACCCTAAAGATTTACAATTTTATAAACATCCTTTATCCTAACATCAAAACATCAAGAGTAAACCAAAAGTGTTGTTTCAAAACAGTTGCAAAGATCACTTTCCACATCGTCCATCTTTTCATCCTCCACTATCACAATTGCTCCCAAAAGACTTAGAGCATCACTTTTTCCTAGATTTGAGTCGACTAGAGAGTTCAAGCATTACAAATCTCAACAAACCTCTCCCATCGTTGACCCACAATTTATGGTTACAACAAGATCAAAACACAAGAGAATCATGGAAAAAACCAAAGTCACATTCACCTCAAGTGATCCAAATACTCAAGAATTTGATCTGAGAAGTCATGTTCCCCCATCACAACAACCCTCATCTCCATCAGTACCATATGAGATAGAAGACATAAAAAAAAATCCATTTGGACTTACTAGAGAAGAAATCATGGAACATCAAGCCTTAGAAAACATGGCTCCAATTTCCCCATCTTTTGTTGCACAACCATTAACATGAGGCTTGAATTCATCTACGATTCAACCAACCCCATCCCTTGTGCCAAGTCAACCCTTAGCATCTAGTCTTGCAACTCAACTAGGAACCAACCTTGGTCTCACTTCATGTCTAGGAACAAGCACAACTTTGGGTATTCACAAAGTGACCATTCCATTAACCACCAACCTTCCCCAAGACACAAGTTCGATACCAACCTTTGGAAAACCACTTACATTCCATGATGCCACACCAATCTCAACATTTCAAGTGCAACCATCTTCATCCATCATCACAAATACCCCAAGTATGCCTAATGATACACAAGGTAATGTGAACCAAGTTCCTCAAGTGGGACAACAAGGGAAAGTTAACACTCTCACACAAATTCAACCCTTGACAAGTGGTTCTAACAACTCCATCGACACATCGAAACAAGTGGTTACCCAAACTACTCAAGTTAATCCATCATCCACATCAAACCCATCTATCATCAACCCCAATCAAAACAACACCTTGGTTATGAATCCCATCAACCAAGGTAATACCTTGGTCACACCTCAAATACAACAAGGGAACCTTTTTAATCAATGGACTCAAGGTCCTAGTATGTCATTACCATCACAAAATCTAATGGAATCATCCTTATCATTTCCCACGGTCCCCTTTACCATGCGAAATCAATTGGGACCTCAAAATTACATTCCTCCACCTCAATCCACTATCTTGCAAGAAATGCTAAACCAAGGGAACCCTCAACCTCTCATCAACAATCTACTACCCGCTCAAAACATAAACACCCAAAACCCATCGCAGATGTCTCAAAAATCAAATGATCCTACATTGCAAGCACATGCTTTGAATTTACAACATGCTTATCAGCAAGCCGTCCAACAACAACATCAAGAAACCTTAGTAGCACAACAAAATCAAGCAGCCTTAGTAGCACAACAACATCAAGTAGCCTTATTAGCATAGTAGTAACGTCAAGCAGGCTTAGTAGCACAACAACATCAAGCAGACTTAGTAGCACAACAACAACAACAACAACAACATCAAGTAGCCTTAGCAACACAACAAAAACAACAACATCAAGCAGCCTTAGCAACACAACAACAACAACAATAAGTAGCCCTGATGACCCAACAATCCCAGTAGTATGCCCAACAACAACAATTGATCGTGCAACAACAAGGTTCCTATTATAACCTTCAATTGAATATCGTCAACCCAAAAAAATTGGGAACATATACACCTCCACTAAAATTATCTTCACAATATCCTACACCATCATACACCCCATACAACACCTTATCATATCAAAATCCCACATACAACCCATCCATCATCCCAACATATGTTCCTCCACCAAAATCGCAAGATGATTTAGCATCACAACTTAAGGCATTGCCACAAGAAATGTAGGACCTTCGAATGGGCAAGACAAAGAAACCCCATACACAAAATTTATGTCCTTATCCATTTTAACAAAAAATTGCAACGGTACCATTTCCTCCCAGCTTTGAAATCTGCAAATTTGATAAATACAAAGGGAGAGGAAATCCTATAGACCACATCAAATAATTCAATGTCATGTGTATGGAGGTGGCCTATAATTATTCTTACTTAATGTGCCTCTTCCCACAAATTTTAACAGGCCCAACCATGGACTAGTTTTCTCAATTGCCTCCAAGTATTAAAAATTTCCAAGAAATTATTGATAAATTCATCGATCACTTCTCCTTTAATCTTGACATGGATGTAAGCCTAGAAGAGTTGTACACTCGTAGAAAAAACAAGAGAGAATCTTTTTTCAATTTCTTGCAACGGTGGAGACAAAGAGCTAGTAAAATCAAGTGGCCACTTCTCGACGAACAACACGTGGGCATTATCACAGAAAACCTAGATCTAGATCTATCCTTGCACTTGAAAATGCAATGCATCACATCTTATGATGAGCTTGTCCCTAGAGTCCTTAACATCAAGAGATCCCTAATATCACATGGAAACACACAAGTGTATAAATACAACCACCTATCCACTAGTTTTAATGAAAAACCTCGCTATTGGGACAAGAACAAAAATGTTACTAGTGATGGTGTTGTTGATGCAAAGGTGGTCTTAACTACTCCTAGACAAGAAAACACCCAACCCATGAACACACAACAACTATATGTGCAACCACCAAACAATCAACCAACGATCAATGATGCAAACACTCAATGTGTACAATGGAGAACAAATAATGTTCCTAATCAACAATTCACTCCCTTAGGGGAACCTATGGAAGATGTGTTGAATAGGTTGATATAGTATAATCTTATTACACTCCTAGATTTCTCAAACTATCAAGAGCCACAATTCAAACCTCATAGCTATAGAGAAGATCACTTTTTGTGAATTTCACTGGTACAAAGGTCATAGCACACAAAATTATTTTAGGCTCAAACATCTAATAGAGGATCTTTTAGAACAAAGAGACATTGAGGTCGATCAAAATATGGGAATGACAATCTGACAATTTACACGAACCCTATGCCTGATCATGGAAAAAAAATAAATTTGACAAAGGAATCAACTTCAAACAATACCCAGGATACCATGTTGGGACATTTTTATGTTGTTTATGAGGAATCAGATATGTATCAAGATACTATTTTAAAACAAAGTCCAAACCCATCAACAATGTTTAGCACTATCTTATATTGTAATTCCATCAATTGGATATCAGATTGTGATATCTCTCCCACATATGACTCATTGATTGGGAATGTTGAAGAAGTTCCAAATGAGCCAGAAATATCCCTTATTGCACCCATACCCAAAAAATGTTGCAAAGAGTTTTTTACCGATGATATATCATCCACCCAAGGATCATGTCAAGAGGAGGCTCTTGAGGATAACGAAAGTTATTCATAATCGAGTCAAGATCAAGAACCCCTATCACTAGGGTTTCACAAAGAACTAAGGGACATCTTCCAAACCATTTTAAACTCCAAAGATGTCCCCGATATCACTCCTAAGATGTTTCTTTCAGATGGACATATAGATGTTATTCATCCAAAACATGAGTCTCCCACTCTTGATATTCCTATACAAGAGCAAGTAGCAGTTGAGATTATTGATTCTTACAGTGATTGTGCATCATCAACATCTTTTGAATCAGTACCAACATCTTTTGAAACATTATCAATAGATAATTATGTCATAGAATCAAAGAAAATAGTTCAAGATCAAGCAACAGTCAATACTATTGATTCTTATAATGATTGTGCATCATTGACATCTTTTGAATCGACATTAACATATTTTGAAGTAGTATCAACAAAGAATGATGTCATAGAACATAAAAAAATAGTTCATATTCCTGAATAGTAGGAACCCATAGGAATATCATGTGTTCACAACAAGTCATATTTAGTGGCTATGGATAGAGGGTACATTATCAGGGAAAAGGATTAGGTATTGATAATACCTTCACAATACCAGGGGAAATATGTTCTACAACAAACACCAACATATGGGTCATGAAGATTCCTTATGATGAAAATGTTGTCAACGATACAACTAGATGTATCATGAGTTTGTATTCACCCATCATCTCATACACAAATTGGGACCAACGTACAAAGAAGAATTCCTATCAAAGCAAGGTGAAGATCATCAAATAAAATGAAGCAGTAAAGCAAAAAGGACACGTCAAGTACAAATGGATACCAAAGAAAAATAAAGAAAATCATCCCTCCAAAACTCCATTAGTCAAAGAAACTATGGGGAAAAATAAAAAAGGGAAATGTATCCATCAAAAGAGTCCTCAAATACAAAAGAAAGATTCTCAAGCAAGGAACAAAGTATATCTAGTGGTTGGTCCTAATTCCATGAAAACCTCCATTACCACCCATCATCACTCATCTTCCCAAGTTTGGAGAGTCAAAGGTTCCAAACTATCAACCAATCCATCTCATATTCCTTCATGCATAACACCATCCACTCCATTCATGATATCCAATTCTCACATTGACCGTGTGTTGGCAGCTACCCTTCATCATAAGGATTCTGAAGGCATTCTATCATAATGTGTGCACATAGACAAGGTTAATTCCATTACCAGCAAGGCAGATCAGAATTCATGAAGGTTGCATTCAAGTGCTCATATTTTAGCAAAACAACTTCTTCAAGAAAGATATCGTAGGCATGTTATGACAGTGGCCTCCACATCAGTACCACTAAGTGGTTCAACATGAGGCTAACATTTCTAGAAAATCTCAAAAAATTAAAAAAAAAGATCATCAAAAAAGATAAAAATCCAAAAAAAATAATAAAAGGATTGAAAATAGTAAAGATAAAAATTGTCCTCCAGCGAAAACCACTACAGTGGCACTTTGGGCAAGTACTATGATGAAAACCTGGCAAACAGGTGTCATGAGTAGAATCAAGCGTCTATACGATCCTTCTCAGAAAGAAGCATCTCATCCTTGTCATGATAAAACCAATGTTACCTCCATCCATACAATCCAGATTTATTCAGATATTCCACTTTATCTTAATCTTGACAAATATTTGGCATATACTTCAACTCTACTCATGGAAAATTTTTGATAGGCTCTTTACCACTTTATCTCGTGAAGTCCCATAGCCCATATCTAGCATGATAAAACTTTGTCAAAATATTCGCATATACATTACCTATCTTGATTGTCCATTGCATTATGAAGAATTGCTAAGCATTGGGGGTAAGTTATTGCACTCTTGTTTTCAAATAAATCTTGATCCATGTCTTGTATCTCACAACGTTACATTGACATCGTGATCTAGGTATCATTTACCTCCAACATCTTATTAGAAAACACCAAAAACATTCATAAAATCTTATGCAGAAAATCTCAAAACATTTACAAAATCCTGTACAACTAAAATCCAAAAACATTCAAAAAATTGTAAAGGAAAAATCCAAAATATCCAAAAAATATCAAAATCCCTAAAAATTTTGAACATCGAAAATCCAAAAAATAATGTCCTCTTGTCGAACTACGTTATCTCTGAGCTTGAACGTAGTAAAGGCCATCATTTATGTGCCCCTGAGACACCCTAGGTCAGTCCTTTAGAAGTCCATCATAATAAATTGTCGTCTTTCATCTGTTCATATCTTCATCTTGTAAATTGGGTCGAGTCAGTCGAACTATGTGGTCTTTGCATGTATAACATAGGCAAGACTAATCTTTGATCAGCCCCCAAGGCCCCTAGGATAGGTCTTTAGGTTAGGTTCTTGGTAAAAAATCGTAAATTCTCAGAAAATCCCTAAACATTTGTAAAACCCTTAAAAATCCCAAAACATCCAAATATTCTTGAAAAAATCCAAAAACATCCAAATATTTCAAAAAATACAAAAGGGTAAAAGTACAAACCCATGTCACACTTTATAAAGGAATCGACCAACATGAGAAAAAGTTCTAAACTTCAACCACATAAAAGTGGTATTTATGTTTTGAATTTCAAAATTATGTAAACTAATAAAATGTAGAACTTTTGTTGAGCTTTATTCCTGTAATTTTTTAAAAAAATTTTTAAAAAAATTGATATTTTTTTTATCAATTTAAAAACAGATTTCATTATGCTGAATTTTTTTTAAAAAAAGTGACGTTCAGTTGATGTCAAAAACAAATAGAAAAAAAAATCATTTTCTCCCAATTTTTTTTCCCCAGATAACTAACTTCAATATCTAGGGCATGGAATTTTTTTTTTGAAATTTTGATGTATATTTTTTGTAATACCCCTCCATGTCGGTTGTTTTGGACTGGTGTGTGAGTCTCTGTGTGTGCTTCATTGATTACTGTGTTATTTGATTATGTGGAAAATATAATATGTTAGTAGTCATGTTTAAATAATTAATTAGATCATAAGTGAAATTGCAAGGTTATTTAAAATATAATTAGGAATTAAAATAATAATCAATTAAATCAAATCAAATGATTTAGAACAAATGATCAATCAAACTAATTCGTTAAAAGTAAAAGTGATATTATTAGATAAATTGATTTAAATTGTTATGAAAAAATAATCTTGAAAAGATAATAATTATCATAAGAAATTTAATGGATACTTATTTAGAATCTTGTAAATGGTTGATTTTTAATTATTCTAATGTGGAAGTAATTAATTAATAATGTATTGTGGAGATAATGAATATATATTCAAATGAAAGTTCAATTTTGAGGATTTAAATTTATTTAATTTTAATCATATGCATGAAAAGGCAACAAAAGGAATTAGAGGATTAATAATTATTTTGAGTTATTTGTTGAGATGTGACTTTTGGTATTTGCTAGAAGAGGAAATGGAAGAGACTTTTGTGTGAGGTTTTATTTAGAGGATTTTTGTGTTGTGAGGGGTTTGCATTCTCTTTCCAATAGATTTTGGAGAATTTGGCAGTCATTTCTTTCTGTTATAGTATTGCATTCTTTTATTCTTTTGGGAATTCATTTGAGGATGAAGATTTAAGTTTGAGGGAGGATCTTGGAGCTGCTGATGGAAGGATTGGAGCAGCAAGAAGGATAAAACTTCTACAGTTATCTACAGGTGCAGGATGCCATGTTCTCCTTCTTCTTTTAAATTATCTTCTTTCTATAGCATCAAATGAAATAAGAATTCTTTGTTCTAGATTTGAAATTTAATGCATGTAGAAAACTCTTGAATCCTTATAAATATTTTGGACTGTGTTTCAATCAAGAAAATTTTACCAAGGTTCAGGATTTTAGTTGATTAAATGAAATTGTGTGTTGAGTTTTGGACTGTTGTTTATTATAATGAAACTAAGATTGGAATTCTAGAAATAATCAGGAATACTATAGTTTTGGCTGGGAAATATAATTAATAAATTTAAAATAATCTTTTTACTGGGAAAACTGGGTTCTGTATATTCTTGTTTACATTTAAATATACACAGAAAAATTGTACAGTGTATATCTATCTCTGTTTTCGAAGTATTTGGAATATAATATATATATATATATTTATGTATATATATATATTATATTTGATATATATACATATATATATATACCCACATATATATATGTATATATATATATATATATGTATATATATATATATATGTTGATAAATATTGATTGTAAATTTATTTATTTTCAAAATTTGCCAATTCCCATCAAAATTTTGCTTATGGTTGATATTAATAAACCACCGACTGAGTGGTGGTTCGGCCTCGGCTGTACCCACCACCTAGCCGGGGGTTGGTACCCATGCGGCAGTCTGCAGACTATCCACAGCAGTCCTACGGACTGCTGCGAACAGTCCGTAGACTGTCCGCAGCCGGGTGTAAAGCCCGTGGCTGTTGACAGCCCGTGGCCATTCCAAAGGAAATATAAACTTTAAAATGTACGCTTTTCTTTTAAATGAAAATTTGTATTTCGATTTTAATATATATGCATTTTTAAATATATATATATATATATCATATAATTATTATTTAATTTAATTATATTCTATGTCATAATTTCTCTGTTATTTTTATTTAATTAAATTCTATCTGTAAATAGATAGTTTCACTTTCTGGTAAGAGATAAATAAAATTTTATTATAGTAAAAATATGGAAATAGAAAGGAATTTCTATGAATTTGTTAAATCGTGAAATTTGATAGGATAATTTAGTAGAAGGGCAATTTGTGAATATATATTTATATCAGCATTGATTGTCTAATTCTTATTTTTAAAAGTGTATAGGGTGGAAATAGAATTTAATATAAAATTGAATAAGTTATCTTTTTTTAAGTCTTGTAGATTTGTTGAATTCTTAGGAAAGATCTATTCTCTTTCTACTTTCCCTCCTCGAAGAGAATTAAAATATATAGATTTGTAGTGGTTTTAAAAGGTATTTATGTGTGTAGATTTATTTAGATAGATTTAAGATTTTAAGGTGGTAAGTTCTAATATGTAGTTTAAGAATTTAGAATATTGTTAATATGGTCATTTTAAAGTATAAACAATTGGTCTTAAGTGGTTCTCTCAATTAATATAAATATTGGAAGAGAGTGTTAAGTTAGTATGATGAAAGGAGAGTGGAAATAATGTTTTGAACATAAGTAGTTATGAAAGGATAATGAGTTAACTACCCAGCTATTAAGTAGTTTTCAATTATGTTGATAAATGAAAGGGGGAATTTAAATGTATGGGCATGATTAGTGATTGACTAGGATATTCTCGAATTGGATAGTTTATTGGTGAAAAAGGATTTTAATCTTTTGGAAATTGTTTTCCTTTATAATCATTTAATGGTTGATTTGTAAGTTCTCTTTATGGATAAGTCTTTTAGAATACTTGTGATGTTTATCATGAATTGTTCTAGTATGGGTAAGTTGTAAAGTTATTAGTACTGGTCGTTAATTGATTTGGTTAATAAATATTGTTCTCGATTGAATTTTTTGTTGTTGTTTTTATGTAAGTGTTTTTGTGGAGTTGTGAGTGGTTAAGTATTTAAGGTGTTCTTAAATTTGGTGCCTTGGATGCCTGGGTGCATGCTTTTACCTCTGTTGTTGAAGGATTGTTCCATGTTGGTGTGAATGCCTTTGGAGGTTAATTTTGATTCAAGGAATCCTTTGTCATTTAATTTGTGTTGCAATGTAACTGGGAACTCATGTTTTGGTTTATGAGTTGTGGATAGTTGATCTTCTTGGATTTCTGATTTATTTTGTATCAAAGTTGTTTATGTAGTCTGGATGGGGTTGTTGATCTTATTTTAATGTATTCACTCATTATATTTGAATTGAAAATAGTTATGGTGGCCTTGCAATTATTGTTGTCATTGCTATGTTGTTGATGTGTGTACCATTTTAAGGGGGTTCTTGTGAGGAGAAAAATTGAGGTCTCCCGTGGAATGCCTAATTGGTGGCTTTTGGTTTCATTAAGTGATTTCGTTGAATTAAAGGTTGATTTTCTTGTGCATTTTTCTATTTGAGGTAACACCATTGTTGATTTGCGGATGGGTCTTGATGAACCTTTCCCTTTTTATGGCTTTTCTGATTTACTCGCATATTTGAGGAAATTTTATCCTTGTGTTGGAATTATTGGAGGAATACTCATGTTGCTTCATTTTACCCTTGTTTGTGGGTTTTCATTCTTTTGGCTTCCAGAGGCTTGAGATGATTGATAATTGATGTTCTCTCTCTTTATGTGCCCTTGATTTGGCAAGTGCTTTGGTTTCATGATTTTAAAAGGGTTGTACGGGAATTGTTGAGACTTGGATATTGTATTTATAGCGAGATGGGTAATGCCTCGCATGCTTCTCAGTTGTGATCTAATATTATTATTTTGATGGTACAACCCTTGGTTTCTTGGTTTTATGTGGTTGGGTCTCTAGGGAGAGTGGCTCCTCGGGGGGCCGGCGCCCCTTAAGGGGAAGGGCACAGGATAACCCATGAGTGAGTTAGTAATTAAGTGAAAACCTAATAATTAACTTAGGAGGGTTGGGTAGTAATATCATTATAAGATTTAAAAAAAATGGATGCCTCATTTTCATTAGTGCTTCCGCAGACTAATGGAAGGCTGAGAAGGTCGTGGTTGGCAAGGTCGTAACCTCATCCTCATGAGAGGTTATCGACTCATGAGCTACCCTATGGTGTCGCCTCAAGTAGGAGGAAGGGCCAGGATATCCATAGATGGGGGCCGACGCCTCAGTTTGGAGGAAGGGCCAGATAACCCATGTAGGCTATGCGATGACACTCTCCCCTAGTTGCCCATGTGTTTTACTTTATTGTGTTCCTCTGGAAGTAGGTTATGGGAGTTGGTTTAGATTGTTGTTTGAATTGATTTAAATTGATTTATGATGATTGTTTTAATACATCTTTAGTATGTTTTGCGGTCTTATATGATCTCATTTATATTTGATTTACAATCTTGTATCTTATGATACTGTGATATGATGTTATTGTATTATTTGATTGAAATTTGGAATTGTATTATGTTTATTAATTCAGTTTAATTTGGAAGTATTTCATGATCATCCTTTGGTTACTTGTTACTGGTCATTGCTTTGATTTATGTGATGAGACTTATGATTTTAAGTTATTTTAATGACTCTTGGATGTTGTTGATTATGTCTTTGTAATTCTTGAATTTTATGATACTTTTGAATGGCGTTGAGTCTTGGGGTTCCCTTTTTGGATGTTCTTGGTTGCGGTCTATTTCTTGTTTAGCTCCTCAGCACGGGGGGTGGGTCTTCGGACTCACATGGTTGGGTGGAACATGTTAAGCACCCCATTGGGTCCCCAGTCGAGGATCGAGAGGTACGAATTGGTGTTGTTGCAGCGACTCCAGAATTGTATCCGTCATGGAGCTAGTTTTCATCTATTCATTGTATCATGATTCTTATTGTATGGTTTCCGTGCATATTGGAAACACTTTTATATCATTGTACTTCTTGAATATTGTATTGTAATGTAACATTAAACCTTATGTGGCTATTTGTAGTTGATATTCAATGTGTTAAGTTAATCATGTATATGTTGTATTTATGTACTTAGATGGTTTCTTATCAATGATTATTATGTATACATTTGTTAATGTTTACTTTGTTATGAATTATAACTTTGGTTTTATTCTTTATTGTCGTTGTGTGGATCTCAGTCTCGTAATGACTCTTCGTGTACCCCAAGGGATGTATGTGCTAATGAATCTACTTAAATGAAATTCATGTTATGATTTAATGTGTACATGTATGTTATGTTTACTTTAAAAAAAAAAAAAATTGTGCTGTAATTATTGTTTATTTGTCCTTTGGGGTTCGCACGACGGGGTGTTACATTTTTCTTGTAATAACATTTAAAGTCAAACTAACCTAAATTTGATAGTTTTCAGTTGACGTCAACTATTGTTTATTGTTCTTTCATTTTCAAAAAACAAAATATACCCTTTTGAAGAGGATTGTCTCCTCTAGGGCATCATATATTTTCAATTTTTTTCATGATGATTTACTATTTTTTATTTAATTTCAACTAAGCCTCTTTTTAACTTTGAACAACCTACTTACAATATTTTAAAATATTTATATACTAAAACTAATCTATATATATATATATTTGGATTTAGCACTGCAAACTCTACAAAAGGGTATTTTAATTTTTAGTTTTTAAATAATTTTGATTGAAGAAATATTCAGTAGAAGTTGAAAATTTCTGGAAATTCGACAAAATGGTGACTTTGCTACCATGTCACCTGCCATGTGGATACATTCGCTTAAATAGGATTTGGTCGAATCCTAGTTGGCTGAATATTGTCTAGTTGAATTGTATTCAGCTGAATAGTGTTCGACCAAATTGTATTCAACTGAAACACTGATTTTTTTCAAATTTGTTTTTTTGATTGTTTCCATTTTCATCGAATTTCTTTCCGTTTTCATCAAATGTCTACTGAAACATAAAATGTCTGACTTTCTGATTTTTTGAATTTTTTTTTTAGATTTCTCCCATTTTTTGTCTAGTTTTTATTGAAATAGCTATTTAAGTAAGCTTTTATTAGTCTATTTTTTAGGTTTTTTCCATTTTTTCTCCACTTTTTAATGAAATAACTATTTCTTATTTTTTTTTAAATGAACTTTTATGATTTAATTTTTTCTCTTAAATCACTGAGTATTTAATACTGAACAACAAGATACTTTTCTAATCATTTGCATTTTCCACAAGCTATCTAGTTGAATAGGAAAATCAAGCATCTAAAACAAAAGATTTGGTAATTTTCTTTAATTTATTTTTTGTTTTGATGCTTATATGTTTGTTGCTAGATTATTTTTCGTTCATGCTTATATTTTCATTATGTTTTACTATGAATATTTTGAGCTAGCACTTGGACTAACAAGTGGTGTAGTTGTCGACTTTCGAAGACTAATATTGGAAAACTACTAATTTATATGGTTTTGTAGGATGTTTGGGTAGAATTTTTATTTTTGAAACCAATTGTCTTTTAGCTTAGAACACATTTCAATTGGTGCTTTAAAATGAACAATTGTCTTCCACCATATAGATTTAACTAGGGGATGAATGAAAATTGTTTGTTATGCTTGAGATGGTAGGGAGTATGCTCTCACCCTGTGCGAACTTGGTGATCAGAAACCATACCCATCATTTTTTTATGTGTTTAATCCTTTAGAGGGCCTACCTTAGTGGGAAAAAGTACTCACCCCAAGGGAATGACCCAACTGATAACGGGGTAAAGGTAAGCTACTTCCATCCGGTATGTAAAATGGGTGCTTGAGGAAAGTTCAAGTACCACAAGTGCAGATGTATTATGCCGACAAGTGAATCCCCATAAAACCTATAGAGCATAACCTCTGCAAGTTGGGAATCCTCCTTATCGAAGCTAATATTACTACATGTATAACCACTTGAACGGATGCCCTTACTAGACACCTCTTGTTGTAGTTTCCAAAATCGCTCTATTTTTTGGTGCAAGAGGTTGAACCTCTAAAGTTGTCCCACATACTTGTGGTTGTTTGTAGAGATGAAGAGTTTGTCATGGGAGATTCATGAGAACTCGAAGCTTGGTTGACCCGAGAAGTGAGTGTCATGTAAGGGGGAGCTAGTGTGGACAAGCTTCTAAGTCATCCACTAAGAATAAGCACAGCTAGAGAAATCCAAGTGGGAACTCAGCAAATATTGTCCTTGACAACCCTAGGATCATGCATGATTGTTTTCATTTTGAATCAAGAAAAAACTAAAAAAATATTATGTCTGCTATGTTGTGCGTGTGTGTTCAAAAATAACTCTCAAACAAACATTACACTTAGTGATTTGCAACATTTCAAACTATAGACACCTAAATTTGGACACTTAATTTATCCAAATTTATCCCCTTTCGTCTAAGCATCCCCTTTATTTGCATTAATTAAGTAATATCACTATTATTTAATTAATGTCATTAATTCTACCAAACCCCTAAGGTATCTAGTTAAATACTTAAATACCTTCCCCCTTTCATCAAATGAATTAAATAAATATCACATTTATTTAATTCCTCATATGTCACATCCTCCATTTTTATCTAATCTTAATTATTCTCCTAATCTCATCATTAGGGATGTGCACATGCCTAAGCCTTGATTAGGATGTGTCACATCCTCCAAATTTTGCAAGTTGGCCTCTAATCTCTCTTAGCCACCTAACCCTCCTCTAATCCTTCATTAACTAGCCTAATCAACCTCTCAAGGAATTTTTAATTCCTTTTATCCTTCTAAGGAATATTAAATTCCTTTTTCTCTTCCCCATGTGATCTTTGACTTGTCACATCAAGTCAAATGTGAAATCTAACCCTCTTCTAATCTTCATTAATTAGTCTAATCAAGTACTTGCACAACCTTAATCACTTAATTGAGTCAACCCTATTAAATGCTTTCTCTTTTTGTATAAGGCACTCCATTCCCTATGTGAATTTTTAATTCACATTTAATCCCCCAATGCATTTAAATAAATTTTAAATTCCTTCTCTCATCCCCATAAGAATATTTGACAAATTTTTAATTCCCCACATGTCCTCTCACCCACATGGGGACAAGGACCTCCTTTATGAGATCTTGTCCCAATCCCAAGGTACTATGTACTCCCTCCATGTCATGTACTATCCTTCCTCATGTAAACATCATCTCTTTTAGGCCACTTCACATGCCACATGTCAAGATGTGAGGGCTTGTGAGTTCTCAACTCACCTTAGCCCTACATCTTGATCTTGGTGGCTCAATCTTGACTGTCCATTTCCCTAGAGAATTCCAAATTCTCTATAAATACCCCTCTTTTCTCTCATTTTAGGAGAGATTATTCATTGTAGCCAAACTCTTGCAAAAATTTTCTAGGAGCCATACTTAGCCATTTTTCACACTTGCATCCACTTTCATCCATCCTCATATAATCATCTAGCTTGCATCTTGTGCCATCCAAGGAGCATACAACACCAAAGATCGAAGGGCCAACCAAAGGATCGATTCGAGACAAGGTAAAAGGTTTCATTTGTCATCTTTATTTTGTATTGAATCCAAATAGGCTAATCTTGAGGTGTAGGTTGTTTTTAGTGTTATTTGCATTCTCTTGTTTGTTTTTCATATTCTAGCACATAAATTCACCCTATCACATAAACTTTGCACACCCCAAAAGGTCAAACAACCCAAACATCCAACATGAACCTATCACTAAAATCTCTTGGGGGCATCATCCTTCAGTTTTGATCTTTCAATCCTTGCATTCCACCTAGTCCTTGCATATCCTCCACCCTTGTATATCCATTATTGCTCAAACAAACCTTTAGCTTGCACTTAGACTACTCTTCCTAGGTCTTGAAATCAAACCATTGGCTATCTATCACCTGTATCACTTGAGGTTCATCATCCTTAAGTTATGGAATATACCATTATCCTTGAGTAGGGAAATCCTTTTGGAGTCCATCATCTCCTACATACCCTCTCTTGATCATTGGTCCTTGTGTCTATCCATCATAACACAAGTAAATCCTTTACATCACAACCAACTTTGTACCTACAGTTTCCTTTAAGCTATTGCATTCTTAGCTTGTCATATCATACCATACCATTTTCATATCCCATCTTAGAATCATATCCTTTTATCGCTTCCTAGTCTTAGGTCTAATACATTATCTTACATTAGATTGAAGATCAAAACAATCACATAGGACCCCTAGAACAAGAGAAAAAATGTTTCAAGAAGAAGGGAACCCTTGGGGAAAAGACTTTGATGGGGAAGATCACATTAGTGTTGAAAATAGTGAAACAAGTGAAATTGAGGATGAAGAAATAACCCAATCAATGAAGCTCTTAATGATAATATATTCACTAAAATTCTTATAGAGGTGGTCAAACATAACCCACAACAATACTTCAAGGCTCTTGCTGACGAAGGATCAAAATACCTCCTAATTTTGACATATCATTACTCACAATGAATGAACAACCTAAATCTAGTGAATCTAAGCATCCCAAAACATCCACAATGGTAGAATCAAATATCATAGACCCTTTTATCTACAACTTGGTTACAAGAAATCTTCAAAGACACTTGCCTCCTTTGGACATAGATAATCAGACAAATGACACATGAATAACATCAAAGAAGAATATAAAGAAGCGATTATAGATGAAGTTAAAGAAGAAGATACAAAAGCTACCATTGATCAAATTGATATCTTGAATGATCAAGAAGACCTGAGCACGACAAATGATAAGGCCAAAATATCCTATCAACTAGGATCATCCACTTTTATCAAATCGGGCTTTCTCATAGAGGAGAACATTCCAAACAACAATTTCCACATACATAATGATGGGTTTACATCTTGTTTTCACAATAAAAAAATAGTCATACCTCTATGATATTAGGGGACACTTTATCCAATACAAACATCAAAAATTTTGATTGCACGCTATTTTTGTATGCAAGCAAATTCAAACCTGAGAAATTTGTGATGGGGAATAAAAAGACAAGAACAAGGTTCTATGATCGAAAAAGAGATAGTAGAAATGTGGATGAAGGAACATCTTCTAAAGAAGAACCCATGGAAATTGTTGATGACCAAGGAGTTTAAGTACCAGGAAAAACTAAAGGTGGTCATAGAAATATTTTCCTTGGTATGGAAAATCTTATAGAGATGGATGAGGAATCCCTTTTTAATAATATTTCATCTGAAGATTTGTTACCTGAAAGAACAGTAAAATTACACTATAAAAGAATATGGGATGAATATTTTGAAGAAAAGTCTATAGTTGGAAGAGAACGGTTATTTGCAAAATTATTTAGGAGGAAAGAAATGACCCTTGTTTTGGAGTTGTTAGGGGTTGATAATAAGAAAAATTCATCATGATCATTAAAGAAAAGAATAGTTGAAAACCTGCAAGAAGCATTGAATTCTATTGAAAAAAAGAGTTGAGCTGTTGATTTAAGTGTTGCACATAGAGCATTGATGACTACAATTTCTAGTAAGAAATTATCACATAGAAGACAAGTTAAAGAATTTTATGAATTACTCAATGTTTCTAAGAGAATTGTTCAAAGATATATCAGAAAGAGAAATAGATTGGATGGAAATATTGAGAATAATTGGGTAAATATTTGTAGGGTTCCCCAAAAAGAGAAAATCTCAGAAGATGTAAAGGAACAGGTGATTGAATATTGGACCAGCCACTCTCATGTTTCTTCCAATAGAAGGGACACTATACAAATAAAAGGTGCAGATGGTAAAAAAATTTCACATCTGAAACATTTTATAGATACAACTCAAAGTGAGCTTTTTGAAGCATTCAAGCAAAAAAAATTAGATGTGGAGATTTGTCAAAGGATGTTTGAGAGACTATGACCAAGTTTTGTATGTATAAATAAGATACGTGAGACTGGTTGTTGTCAAAATCATGTTGAATTTCATCTACACTTCAAACATATAGAAAAGCTATGGCGGTAATCAATCCAAAAATAGTCATCCCTGCAAGTACAACACAATTTTTGAAGTCTCTTCTATGCAAAAAATAAAAAGATTTAGATGAATTTAAAGTGCAACTTGTATAAAAAATATATGTAATGAATGTGGAAATTTGAAGAATCTTTTAGAGGTTGACAATATTGATCATTCAATGCAAGTTATGTGGACGATATTTGAATATGAGAAATACTCAACAAAGTTAGGAGTTGAGACAAGAAAAATTGTTCTCAAAGAGAGTGAGTTGTCTTACAATGAGTTTATGAACAAATTTTGCAATATCATATATCCACATATTCAACATTGTCATGGTGCTAGATGGCAAGCTAAGTAATTTTTAGACTCAAACAATTGCTTTCCAATGGGTTGTATTCTCTCTATTGTTGATTTCTCTGAGAACTATACATTTAGTTCTCAAACTAAGATCCAAAGTCATTATTATCATTCAGAGCCAGTTGCAATATTTGTACAAGTTTGTTATAGGCATGCTAAAGAACATTTAGATGGTCTACAAAGTAGCAAAGATGAATGAATTATCATCAAAGAGGTTCACTTTTATATCAGTGATGATACATGTCATGATAGAAGCTATGTAGCCCATTGTTTTGCAATGTTTTTTGAAGACCTGAGATGACGTCAAATAGATGCTTCACAACATTGGATATGGTTTGATGGCTGTGCTAGTAAGTGTTGATTTTTTTTTTGAAATTATATGTTTATTTGTTTACTTAACTTGTTCAAACATAATTTTTTGTGGAATTTCTATGAGAGTGGACATAGAAAAGGAGAGTGTGGTGGAGCTAGAGCATGTGTGAAGCATGCACTTTTCCAACATGAACTTGTAGGTAACACCATATGGATTTTTAGAAAAAATCTAATTATGTTTTATGAGATAGTCTTTTCCTTTGAACTACAAAACCTCTTAACTTGACATTTCACCAACATGAACTTGCAAGTAATGCCATATGGAATGCACATGAAATTGTTGAATGGTGTAAAATTCATTTTGTTTCCCATGACTTAATATACAACACATGATATTTTTGGGAAATTAAAGGTACACAAATGATTTTTTTTATGAATTTCAATGTGTACATGAATTGAATTTTCAATTTTATACACTTTTTAATTGGATGTTTGAAATTTACAGATATTGATCGATCAAATCTTACTAATTGTCAAACAATTAGTGGTATTATAAGTTTGCATCAAATCATGACAGTAGGACATAGTAGGCCTCCAATAATTCAAGTGAGAGAAAAATCATTTTTTTGTGTTGATTGCATTGAGAACAATGCAAATACTCTACAATGTGAGAATATTAGAGATGGGTATGTTTCACAATGGGAAATAAAACAATTAGTGGACACATTGAACCCTTTTGAAGATAATGACATTGTAGATATCTATGATCCTCTATATTCAACTGATTACAAACATGTATCATATTTAGTTGTTATAGGTAAATTTTAAATTTTTTAATTGAATTTTATTTTTTACAATTGATTTATATTCTACCTAAGTTTATCATGGTTTATTACATGGTGTGTACATGAGATATTCTGTTGTTCTTGTAGATCCTGACAATGTAGTAGGTGTAGATTACTATATACTAAGATGTGCTCAACCAAAATGCAAATTGTTAGAATCAATGACAGATGGTGGTGTATAAGAGTATCCTACTCGATCAGTGGTTGTTAAAAGCACATACTATCAACAAACAAAGATAGATACAAATGACATTATATTTATTGATTATATGCCAGGTCAAAAGGTTTTACATTGTAGTCATTTAGTTAGAGAAACAAGATTAAATCTTGAAACTTTACCAAAAAGAGGGTGTGCCAAACAAAGGTGGAGGTTTCCTATTGAAGACCATGAAAATATTTTAGAGATAATAAAAGATAGAGAGGATCTATATTATACGTACCAAGAACTTTAAGATATTTTTGTACATATATATTTTCTATGACAATACATACATGTAACATTTGGGGATGAGGTCCCCCATTTGTGACCTCACCGGTTCATAGCTTCGGGTGAAAAGTGTTTACCCCTTGAATACAAATAAAAAATTTGGACCTAAATTTGAAAATCATTTTATTTTATGTTGAATTCAAATAATTTCATTCAATAGTAGCCCATGAAGCTTTCTTTTTTATGATCTTATTTTCCTATAAAGCTTTCTTAAGGTCGGTTTAACTACAAGTTTGTGGATATCTTTGGTGCATAATTATAACACATAATTTTGATCTTACTTTTGATGATATAAAAAACACTATATAGTTGAGAACACTCTTCACTTAATTCCTAAAACCCTTCCCTTCCTATGTTGCATTGTGAATCACAAGCACATACTTGTTAGCTCATTGAAATGAATATAACATCATAGTATCAGAGACAGAATAGTACAATTTATAAATAACTTTCTAATTTTCAAGTGAATTTTATTTATTTGTAAATCTAAATATGAAATTTAAGTTTTGGTTAAAAATAAATATTTAATCCTTTATTAATCTCAAGCACCTTAGTTAAAATGGAATTTTACTTGATTTAGTAAAGTAAAAATAAATTTGTGAAGTATGGTATGCAAATCATTATTTAAGTTTTAATTAGACAAGCTATAAGATACCTTCAGTTATGTGTCTCTTCACCAAGGATGGAAATAGGAAATTTATAAAATAACAAAAAATACTAACAACTTAGGGTACGGTCCCATGGAGGGGGGCTTCCTAAAAAATTTCAGCAGTGATGCTAAGATTTTTTAGGAATATTTTAAAGATGGTGGTCCCATGAATTCAATTTTGCAATTCAGCTTAAAATTTTGAGCTCCAAAAATCAAGGGACAAAGTGGAGTAAAATGATAAAAATTAATAAACAAATAAATTTCTCTCATTTTTTAGTTTTTTTTAGGAATTTAAAATTCAAAGTGATAGACAAGTGGCAGAAAAAATTCCTAAAAAATTCCTAAGCTGTAGGGGCAATTTCTAGCCCCACCTCAATTTCACCCGCTGAAATTTGCAATCCTAAAAGGTAGGGGCTGCTATTTTTCAGGAGGAGATTCCAATTAATCCTGTAGCATAATTTTGTTTGCTCCATGGGACCGCTTGATCCATGAAAATAGAAGCCCAAGCCGCCCCATGGGACCATACAGTTACTCCCAAATAATTTGCTTCTAATTAACACAACTTAGCATACATTTATTTATTTCCTTTAATATTATATTCATTATCTTAGCTACCCCATTTTTATATATATGGAATATTTTTCTATTAAATTACAATCCAATTATGTTTGCAAAATCATTCAAACTAACTCTAAAATCCATTTTACTATGAGAATTTAACTTTATTTTGCTTATGAAACACACAATCTTACCTATATATTTATTCTTCAATGTTTTTGATCTTTATCACCTAGATGCGGTCCGATCTTTGATGTCAAAACATTGGCATATCAACTAATTCATTTACATGATCAAAAGTCATGGCATAGTTAGATTAAGTAGTACCATCCAATCCAAATAAATTGCCATGCCTAATAGTCCTAAAATGAAATATATTTCTATTTTTAAGATCTTTTTGATTTTCAGGTTTATTTCACAAAAAAATGTATGTGACTAATATAGGCATCATTATATACAAGATAAAAGGATTTTAATCAATTATTTCATTAATTTTCCTATTTGGGTCAAATATGTCAATGCATTTTTACCACCAACATAGTTTTTTATAAAATCTCACTTCTCAACTTTCTTTACATAACCAATAATCGTCATCTAATTATTAAAATAAATTATATATTTTAATATTAGAAAAAAAAACATAAATCTTATAAAGGGGTTCTCAAATTTATTTATCATAGGCCACATTTCATTTAATATTTTATTTAGTTTCAAAATTTTTGTCCCTTTCTTCCTTAGATCATTAACGATAATCTATGAGTCTCTCTTGATTTATAACTTCTTAATACCTAGCTATCATCTTGTTTGTAAATTTTAAAATGGTGCAAGTGCCTCCGCTTCATTATATTTTGCATGCAAAAATTTGAATTAAAAGCAATCAAGTGTCCTTCATGATCTCCCAACATACAACCCATTTTAGAGATGAGAAAATTAGCCTTATAGGTCCCATAAAAATTTAACTTGTACCACCTAATAGGTGGAGACTCAACTAAACCTATTCACTATAAAATTGAGGAGGATTAACCTAATCAGCCCCATAAATAGGCAGAACTTCCAATATTTTCTAGATATTCAGCAACTCATTGTTCGATTAGTTAATGGCCCCATTTTTCTTACTTTGTCTTCTAGAATTTTTCATTTACCACCTCTTCAATGGCCCTATCAATCCTATTGATAAAAATTCCTATTTCTTCTAGATTTCCAAAATGATTATTAGGAGGCAGTTGATCCAAATTCTTAAGAAAGTGGTGCTTGTATAAAGACAAATATATGAGTTAAAAATATTCAATACATAAAGACAAATATATGAGTTAAAAATATTCACTATAGACCCCACGACACACTTTTTTTATGTAGTCTCTAGCATACTTAGCCTAGAATATGTCTAAAGCATACCTTATTTCTTCCATATTTAGAAGATATTTAAGGGAATCATACCCATTCCATGAGTCTTCACAAAATAGGCTCCTCATTCCATCTTTGATTTCCCATGTAGTTTGTTTAATGATTAAATATTTTTAGCTTAAGATGAAATTATAAATTTAATATCCTTGGGGACGATTCTTTATAGTAATTAGTTTTTTTATGATGTTGAATTGAGATACATTAACTTTTTAGTCATCTTCAAGAAGGATGGTAAAAAAAATTGGAGTGAAATAAATGATAGCATTGGGAATTATAATTCTACCCATAGAAGATAACCATCATCGCTTCAAAAGAGTCATTATACTATTGCATATTGCACTCATTGGATTCCAAATATTATTTACCTACCATAAAGACTAAATCTCCCCTAACGAATTTTTAACAATGATCTTATCATAAATAATATGCACATTATTATCATCCATCTTAAAATCTTAAATATGATTTTTGGCTAAACCATGAATGTGCAACACATCAGATAGTGTCTTCATTGTGCCATCACTAAAAATTAGTGTTGTATTACTCTTAACAATGATCTTATGATAATTTTTTTCACCTAATTAGACCTCTCTGCCATAATATTATATATATAATTTATGTAACACTTCCTATGTGAATTCATATAAAAAGAGGCACCTAAATCAATATATCTAAATATTATAGATTATTAAATTCTAAAATCTTTTTAATTAGTGATGAACTATAATTTTCAAGCATAGAAATGGGTTCAAAAAATTTCAAGCAAGATGACACAATAACTTTGAGTGAATTTATAGTGAATGTGGAAGTTACCTATTCTTAATTTTTAATGCAACATGAAAATTAAATTAAAATATGATTATTTTAGGGTTTTTTAATAAATTAATATTATGTTTATTGTTAAATGTTAAACAATTGATGTGTAAATAGTTGTCAAAACCCTTTAGAACATAGTTGGTAAATTAGCCTTAGAACATATTCAACCTGCCATTCCCAACTACCTTATTGAACCAAAAATCATTAAATTAATTCAATTTTTTATAGATTAAAAGCAAGCAATCTAATATTAAAGTTTCCCAACTCAAAACCCTAATTGGCTTCAAGAATTTCTATTTCCATAATAAGATGAACTATAATGTAAAATGTATATATATTGTCAAACATAATAAGATGAACCATAATGTGAAACCATAATGTAAAATGTATATACTATAAAACATAATAAGATGAACCATAATGGAAAATGTATATAATGTGAAGATCATCATCTAAGAACCATAATGTGACAAATCACAATATAAAACAATAACAAATCATGTATCTGCATGTAAAATAAATCAAAGTAGAGGATGGCTAATATGACTATGGATCAATTTCTCTCCTAATCCATGTCTGGATCCGTGTCCTAATTCTCTGGATCTGTGGCCTAATGCTTCTCTCAATCCATGTCCCAATCCGCCTCCCTACAGAAGAAAGTACATTAATTAATTTAATGTACACATGTGTAAACGTAAAGTCATCTTAAATTTTTGTACTTAAATCAATGTTTGAATGTATCAAGTACTTTAAATATTATAAATGTACCATGCATAGGATCGTTTTCATGCTCCAAATCTCCAAAGCGTGACACACCTAGGTTGTTTTGCTAGAAATTTAAAAATATAAGATTTCAGTGAAGAGAGAGAACTACTTTAAAGTCAATTTTATTTTATATATGTATGTGAATTTTTAGAATGCAAAATATATCTAATTATTTGAAGGTACCTATGTTTCACCCTAGAGTACTCTACCACTATCACTAATATCACGAGAATGCATAGTCAAATCAGTGACACTTGTATCAGGTAGAGGACCAGTTCCAAAGAGAAGTGAGCTATATGTGCCATGTACATTGTGTGTAGTAACCTCAGGGACTCTAGGCTAGTTTGGAATATGTTGATCATCTTGTGAAGCTGCTTCACCCCGAATTGACTGTCTACCAAAATGTCATCTAATATGAGTTGCTACAACATCTAAAGGAATCCCATACTCATCATTGATAAACTAGTATGATGATAGTAAATCAACAATAGAAATCAAAGCAACATTACGTAGAGTGGCTTCACTCATCTGGGCCACATTTGACGGTGATGGTAGCTCCACATAAATGTAGGGATCATAATTGGCAGATGTAGCCTCAATGGGAGGAAGGCTAATCTGTGGAGGTAATAAGTATCTACCAAAATGATCAAATTGTTAAAGGTCCAAGATACTGAGGGGGGGAATTAGTATCTTCTTAAATTTTCTAATCAGATATCATCCAATTATTCCATTGCAAACAATAGCAAATATAAATAAAAGCATCAATAGAACATGAAATTAGAGAATACAAGAACACCAAAAATTTTACGTGGAAAACCCAAAATGGGAAAAACCACAGTGAGTGTTAGCTCACAATATAATATAATCGGTTATAAAATATTACAAAATGGGGGGCTCACTACTAGGACTCATTATCTAGAAACAAAGGCTCACTACCTACAAAATTACAATGACAGAAAATGGCTTACAGCTAGAAAAATGAACTAATGGGGTACACCTAGTGAATGCAGATTCAATTATGATGTAGCTCAGTAAATTGACTTAACACACTTCATCATATTCGCTCTTCTTCACATTCACACACACACAAAAATACACATATTAAACTTCAAGGATTATCCATTATATATCTGATTTGTTTGCAAGCATCAATTAGGTTAGCCTAATTAGACGCACTTTATATTTACCAAAAAATACCATTTTTTAGCTACAAGCATTCATAAAACTTCTGAAAAGATAATTCACACATCCAACACACTTCATTAGGTCGACATGGACCTAAAATAGGTCGCACATATATCCGCATAACAAAATTATTTCACCTTTACATAATTTCCCAAAGAAGTCGACCAAGAATATACTTCAATGCAAAAGATCAATAAACATTCTATACGAGCACCAAATATGTGAAATCTTGAATGTGTGTGCTCTCAACATCTACAAACCATTTCCCAAAACTGCAAGCAACAATAATCACCAGAAAATAAATGCGAACCAAAATACTGAAGGATATAAGCAAAATGTTGGTTTAGATACCAGACTAGAATACCATAATAACTTCATACTTGATCTTGCAGTTGCAACTCATATATCATGGTGACATCAATGGTAATACAGAGTAACAAAATGAGATGTTCTTCTTCATTTTTCCAACAATCTCCCCCTTTGTCATTGATGGCAACATGTTCCAAAAACCAAAAAGAATATTTACATAGTTCCTTATTTACAATACTTCTCCCCCTAACACCATTCCACCATTCTTCTCCCCCTTTGACATCAAGGACAAAGAGTGTTCTAAAAACAACTAAAAAAAATTAAGGCAAAGAAAACAAAGAAACATGTATCAACTGGAAGATGATGAGCCTTGAAGCTCCTTAAGAATTTCTTCCCATACTTCTTTTCCATTCTCCCAACTATCCTTAGTAGCAATTAGAATCTTGTTCAAGGACTCCAACTCAATCAAAATTTCTTCTACACCTTCTAAAGTATCAGGAGTTAGGTTTATCTTTTCAATCTTTTCTTTGCAAGCCAGGGCCTTGCCAACTAGAGTGAATTCAACTCTCACAATGTCACTCAACCGGTCAAATTTCTTGATGATTTCTTCCTTCTGCTTCTACAAAACAAAGAATTTTTCTTTATGCGCAGAGATTGCATTCTAGGATGATTTTTCTCTATCCTTAGATAGACTGTAAGTACCAGATACTATTGATAGTTGAGACTCAATGGAATCCATAGCAACCTTAATATTTTCAGTGGCATTGGGCCACTTTAAGCAATAAGCAAGAACAACATTAGCTTCAGTCTCACAAACCTTCACAACTTCTAGGTTCTTTTCAACTCTAGAGTGTGCAAGAGCACATTTTCCATGTAGGTCAAACAACCTTTTCTCCACCAATTTCTCCTCAACCTCTTGTGTTTCCTTTTCATTAAGCCTGGAGGTATACTCCTTAAGAGAGTCTAGCCATAATCTCAAATTTTCAATAGGGGAAAGAGATGTATCAATGGATGCACCAGGTATGACTTCCTGTAATGCCTTGAGGGCATCCTCTACCAATTTTGTTCCTCTTTGATGTGCTTCCAAAATTTCCTTTCTACCGGATGCTTGCATAGCATCTCCCAACATAACTTTGTGTACCAGAGACATCTTCTCCATATCCACTAGCCCTTCAATCATGGGAATTTGTAAAAGCTCCTGGGGAATAACCGGTTGAAATCTGATTTTCTTGGAGAGAAATCCTTTCAAAACATCATTACCAGAGGATTATTCTCTAGGAATCTTAAGTGATTTCACAATCTTCCTTTCAATTTCTTCATTTTCCCTTCAGTATCTTTGTTTTTCTTTTTTTCATTTTTCTCTTCCTTTTCTTCCTCTTCTTTCTTTTCTTCTTCTATTTCCTCTTCTTCCTCTTCTTTCTTCTCTTCTTCTTTGTCTTCATTTTTATCTTTATTCTGTTCTTCCTCAGGATTGTCTTGTCCTTCTTCTTCACCATTTCCTTGATCATTGTTGCCTTCTTCTGCTTTAGTGTGCTCTGGAGGAGCATCATTATGCATCTCAAGCTCAACTTCTCCTTCATTCTACTAATTATTTTCAATACCAACATTAATTTCAACATCAAAATTTCCAGAAATATCTTCATTACCTATATCAAGAGGAGTATTCTCCTCAACATTTTCAGTAGTAGGAGCATCTTCATTGGTTTTCAGCATACCATATTTTTCAGCTGTCTCCCGGATTACTTTTGCAGTTTCCTTTCTTACTTTCTTTGCCAATTTCTTGTTACTTGTCATCAACATATTCACTCTACTCTTCATCCAAAAAAATTTAGCATAGATCTTCATCAGAGATTTCAGATCATTAGGGGTCAAGGAAGACCCAATCTTATTATATGTTAAATTTCTAATCTTTTCTTCAAACACAACAGCCTCAGATCTCCTTTTCATTAGATCATCCCACATGATTTTAGGTACATCTTTCCTTGTGTCATCCCATTTGACCTCTAAGACAATAACGTATTGAATAAGAGCTAAAATTAGTGTTTTCTTATCTTCTTCTCCAACTATATCATAGTGTTCAGTTGTGGGTTGAAGCATATTCTCAAATTTTAGCAAGGAGTTAAGAGTTAGCTCAAGTTTATATCGGGGGCTAGAACTTACCGGAGTATCTTGTTCATCTCTCTGGTCCATAGAGGTCCCACCAACTACCTTAGCCTTCTTTGATTCAGGCTTGGTGTGCACATGTATACCAAAATCATGCTCTTCTTCATCTTCAAAGGATGATACAATATGAACTCTCTTGGAACCAATAGTTTGTATAGATGCACCTTCACTGACGGGTAAACCTCCTCTTCTTCTCCTTACCAGCGTTGCTTCAAGATCTTCTTCTTCATCCTAATCATCTGTAACACTCATATTCTTCTCTCTTGTTGCTTTCTCTTTCCTTCCTTTCTTTGCAGGGGCTACCAAAGGAGTTTCTTTCCTCTTCCTGAATCTTGTAGCCGGTCCAGAGGAAATAGGACCTTTCCCTTATCAACCATACCAGGATCAATCTTAGTTGCAGGGGTAGCTGAGGATTTTGCAAAGGTAGTCCTTCTAGATCTCCTCGAGCCAGATGATTCTACCTCCCTTAGTTCTCCCTTATCCCTACCAAGGGAAATCTCCTCTTCTGTGAATCCACGTATTTAAGTGTTTTCTCTACTTTCTTTCTATTCTTAGGCTTCTGCTGCTCCATATGAATTTCCATAGAATTTTCTACATATGCCTCAATCTGGGGTTCGTTGGGGTCCTTTGGATTCTTTAACAACAATTGCACATAGCCTTTGGCTTCATCCTCTATCACCTCATATCCCAAAGGCTGAATCCATACAGTTCGAGGTTCTATAGCCTCAATCATGCATTCATCAGATGAGATATGAAATATTATTTTGTGCTTATACTTATCAACAATTTTCTTCAGGATCCTCCCCCTCTCATTCATGTTTCTTTTAAATACAACAAAGAATGTTGTTATAGCATTATCCCGAGCATCCAAATTTCCAAGACTATGCAAATAATAAAAAATCTGATGGTCTACTAGTTTGGATGAGTCCCAATGTACTTCACTTTTTCCCAGTAATCTCTTCATGAAGTAAAATGATAAGCATATAATCAAAGAACCAAACTTGAATGCATACTTCCTTTCCTTTGTCAACTTCAAGTTCTCTAGCAATTATATCCTAAGAATTTCACAAAGATCATAATCAACATCGTTCTCAACCATATCAAAACCAGTATAGATTGTTGTGGCTGAAACAAAATTCTCTCAGTTTGTGAAATATATTTTATGTCCAATCATCATCCATGCATACTTCACAATAGGATTAGTAATGGCCTTCATTGTTAGGGCTCTTTTTTCGTATGTGGCACCTATGAGTTCCATAACTACCTCATTCTTTATATATTTTAACACTGGTATTGTACCCTTATCCCAAAGCCCAATATAGCCCTAATTGCTTCTTTTGTTATCAAGTGAGGATGGTCAGCCCAAAGAAATTTGTCATGAATTCTACTTAGGAATGGTTTCACATATTTCTCATCGTAGCTGAAATTGGGAAAATTATTCCACCTATCCAACCTTTTCTCAACTACCTTTGAGTATTCGGGTTTTACTAAGAAGTCATCCCCAGTAAGCTCTTTATGCCAAATATCAATCAATTTAGAGTGATCATGTTCCTCATACTTCACATGAATGCACATCCTTGTATCTTCAGTTGGCATTATTCCATGGGGAATTGACGAAAATTCACCCATGTGGTCATCTTCGAAAACCTTTGACAAATATTTTCTATAAGAAGGCCTCGACCTCTCTGACACTTTCACAACAACAGGAGTTTCCATTCTACTAGTTTCAAACTCAAACAACTTGAAAAAGCAAAACACAACTGCTTCAGAAGATAAAAGTACCTTTTTTTGCATGACGAATCACATCTAGGGTTTCCATAGCTCGAACTTTAATTTTCTTCAAGAATGCTCCAAAAGCTCTTCAATCTCTCCAAATGCTCGAATGATAAAAAATGCCTTAAATATTTCCTTTATAAAATAATGATCTACCCTACTTCGCATTTAATGCGGAAAAAACCAAAAAGCTGATAAAAACTCTTTTCTTTTTCACAGACAAACCCTAATTTGCTCTGCAAAAGAACATCCCATCATATTTTCTGCTGGTTCCTTTTCCAAAACCTCTAAAAACTCAATCTTCACATTTCTTCCACTTGCCAACCTCTGACATGCCATTTATCCAGGGGTTCTTATGATTTTTTGATAATGCTCCCCCTATGACCTTGCTAGGTCTAATCCTCAGAGGAATCATTCGTACTAGATGAGGGTACAAACAAATCAATAGTCTCTAGTTCTTCTTTCTTTCTCCAAATATTATTCATCTCTTGCTTAATCTCATATTTGTCAACCTTCTTCATAGATTCACTCTTCTCTACTGGATTGTTCTCCTTACTCTTCTTGCTTCTGGAGACTCCTTAAACATGTCCTAGTTTGTTGCAATTATAAAAAACAATATTTCTTTGATTAGATTGACTTTCATTGACTCTTGTTCTGCACTGGTTAGTTTTATGTCCATACTTGTTGTAGGTATAACAATAGCCATTAAAGGTTTGATTTATTTTTCTTCCATTAAATTGATTCATCATCAAGGTTCTGCATTCACTTGCCCTATCTCTAATTCTTTTGCATCCAAAACATTGACCAGTAAAAGGACCAGGGAGCAGATTCATCCTACTTCTACATTTTATTGCCTTGTGACCAAATTTATTGCATGAGAAACAAGTACCATTAAAAGAAGGATACCTTTGTGCATTAGGTTGTCACACCTGAGGTCTCCTAATAGAGTTCCTTGGATTTTCTTTTTGCTTTTCTTTATTCAGAGTCTTCTGTTTGTTTACAGTCTTGGAAATTTCATCGGTATCATTTCCCATACCACCTTTGTCTTTACTTGGATTTTGTCCTACAATCATTCATCAAGCCTGTCTGAGCTAGATTTGAAATTGTTTTCATAGAGTTTTTCCTTCTCCAAATCCACTTTCAAGTTCACTACTTCTTGTTCAAGCTTGGTGCACTCTTCAAACTTGCTTTGTACCAACTTGTTCAAACATTCTTCAACTCTTTTCTTTTCCTCTACTTGTACTTTCAAATCGACAATATCTTCATTAGCCTTCTTCAACTGATCAGTTACTTCCTTACGCCTATCTTTGAATTTTTTCAATTGCTCCTTTAATTTACAGACACACTCATTTGATTCATCAATATTTTCTTTTAGATCTCTGTTTTCTCTTTCAAATTTGTCAAGATCCTCAAGAGCTCTCCTTTATCATCCATTTCTTCCATTTTCAGGATCTCCCTCAAGTCGTTAGGCTTTTCCATAGGAACAAAGCTATTATACCAATTGTTAAAGGTCCAAGATACTGAGAGTGGGGGGTGAATTAGTATCTTCTTAAATTTTCTGATTAGATACCATCCAATTATTCCAATGCAAACAATGGCAGAGATAAATAAAATAATCAATAAAACATGAAATCAGAGAACACAAGAACACCAAAAATTTTACGTGGAAAAACTAAAATGGGAAAGGCCATGGTGAGTGTTAGCTCACAATATTGTATAACCAATTATAAAGTATTACAAAATGGGTGGCTCATTGCTAGGACTCACTATCCAAAAACAAAAGCTCACTGCCTACAAAATTACAATGACAGAAAATGACTTACAACCAAAAAAATGAATTGATGGGGTACACCTAGTGAGTGTAAATTCCATTTTGATGTAGCTTAGTAAATTGACTTAACACACTTCATCATATTCGCTCTTCTTCACATTCACACACACACAAAAATCCACATATTAAACTTCAAGGATTATCCATTATATATTTGATCTCTCCGTAAGCATCAATTAGGTTGGCCTAATTAGATACACTTTATATTTACCAAAAAATACCATATGTTGTCTATAAGCATTCATAAAACTTTTGAAAAGATAATTCACACATCCAACATGCTCCATCAAGTTGGCATGGACCTAAAATAGGTCGCACATATATCCGCGTAAAATTTTTATTTCACCTTTACACAATTTCCCAAAGAAGTTGGCTAGGAATATAATTCAATGCAAAAGATCAATAAACATTTTGTACGAGCACCAGATATGTGAAATATTGAATGTACATGCTCTTGAAATCTACAAACCATTTCCCAAAACTGCAAGCAACAGTAATCACTGACAAACAAATGCTGACCAAAATATTGGAGGATATAAGCAAAATACTAGTTAAGATACTAGACTAGAATATCAAAATAACTTCAGACTTGATCTTGCAGTTGCAACTCATATTTCATGGTGACATCAATGAAAAAATAGAGTAAAAAAATAAAGTAGCAATCACGACAATACTGTCAAAAAGGTTGAATCAGGTAGGTGTTGTTGCTAAACTCTTGCTACTACTAGTTCCAAATGTTTTGGAAGAACCAAAAGGTTTGGATCAACTAATGCCCTCTTTTTTATGGGCAGTGGAAAATCTGCATGTCTAAATTGAGGTTTGTCAGCAAACCTCCCTTTTCCTTGTCCAACATGTGAAGGAATAGATGTGTAGTCCACTGCTAACCCTAAATGAAACTCAACATATAGTTTTTTGCAAAAATAAAGTGGAAACTCGTCATTATGAGGCCATATATGATGGGTTTCCAACCATCTGGCATATATAAATGGAGCAACAAGGTCATTTGTACATCTACTAACAACATATCCTCTAACTTTCTTTTGTCCCATATAATGAGGGAACATGTCATGCACATTATGTGTTGAAAATCTACTAGTAATAGAATCAATTTTCTCTGTTCCAATAACACTGATGGAAAGGGACCTATAAAACTCCTCATTGTTGACCTCATCATAAGGATTATAAGATCAAATCATGTGAATCATACAATGGATCTCCTGTTGAATGCTAACTAATCTATCTCTATTAGGGAGATTAGGGGAGTTAAGTATTGTTTGGTCCAAACATCTCAAAGCATTCTCTAATCTCATAAGGCTATCATTATATAAATTATACCTAGCATTAGCTTGCTACTAAGACTGAGTGGAATGATGTGATCCCTGATCATCAGCTATATCTATATAAATACAAAGATCTGCAAATTTAATTAAAAAAAAAAAATTACAAATATGTACTTATTTTATTTCTCTAAATTAGTAAAATATGTAATAACCATTTTTCTAGTAAGATGCTCCATAGGAAATTATAAAAAATAGGAAATATGAGCAATGAGTGGCTTGAACATCATGAAGTAAAAATAAGAACAATTTTAAGTTCATTCAACTATCTATGAAAAAGAGGGAGAAAGGGAGAAAGTAGGATTATAAAAATTTTCCTATAAAAGAAGTGGTACTAAAATATCCTATTGAAACATTCGCATGTAAAAGTAACATGTAAGCATATAAATGCATAAATCTTGAATGAAATTCTACACTATAATTATGTGTGGTGCATTTCTACTTTATGTTAGAGAAGGAGATATTCTATTATGATTGAGGTCTTAAAATTGTTTCTCCTTTTGTCATTACACACATCTAGGCCTTTTTGGATGGCTCACTAAGTGAATGTATAATACCATTCTTGGTGATGGTGTACATTCAATACAATAAATGATCAATCAAATACAAAATAATATTAAATAACAATAAATGATCAATCAAATACTTTATTGAAATAATCTTGGAAGGCTGTTAATTGGATTTATGTGAATGGATTTAAGTGAAATTAGTTATAGTATAAATTTTGGTGCCTACAATGTATTTTAGGATATGACTTAAACAACTCTATAATTTCATTTAAATGCATGATTTTATAAATATATTTAGGTGGTGCATTTAAATGAAATTATAATCATACTTTCTTACATTAAGTTGCAAGTCATATATCCTAAAATACATTGTGCTAGGCACCAAAATTTCTACTATAACTATTTTCACTTATCTATTTACATAACTCCAATTACTAAGGGTAGTAATTGGAGTTATGTGAAAGGATAAGTGAAACTAGTTATATAGTATAAATTTGGGTGCCTATGATGTATTTTAGTATATGACTTACAACTAGATATAATTTCATTTAAATGCATGATTTTATGAATATATTTAAGTGGTGTGCATTCAAATGAAATTATAGTCATACTCTTACATTAAGTTGTAAGTCATATCCTAAAATACATTGCGCTAGACACCAAAATCTCTACTATAACTAGTTTCACTTATCCATTCACATAAACTCCAATTACTACCCTTCCAAGATTATTTCAATAAAGGATTTGACTAATGAATTATTGTATTGAATGTACACCATCACCAAGGATGACCTATTAAACATTTGAACTTAGCGTGAGGCATCCAAAAAGGCCAATTATTACCCTTCCAAATTATTTCAATAAATTATTATTTAATATTCTTCTATATTTGATTGGCATTTTGCATGTTCAATGAATTGACTATGTTCGAAGGCTGATATGTCAAAGAGTGAGTATACAAATACATTTTTAACCCAAGTTTTCCTACATTTAATACATTAAATGATCAATCAAATACAAAAGAATATTAATTAATAGTTTATTATTTAAAATAATTTGGAAGGGTAATAATTGGCCCTTTTCGCCATTCTCGATGATGGTATACATTTCAAATACAATAAATGATCAATCAAATACTTTATTTAAATACTCTTGGAAGAGTATTAATTGGAGTTATGTGAATAGATAAGTGAAACTAGTTATAGTAGAAATTTTGGTGCCTAGCACAATGCATTTTAGGATATGACTTACAACTTAATGTAAGAGTATGACTATAGTTTCATTTAAATGCACCACTTAAATATATTCATAAAATCAGTGCATGTTTAAATAAAATTATATCTAGTTGTAGGTCATATCCTAAAATACATTGTAGGCACCAAATTCACATAAATTCCAACTACTACCCTTCCAAGATTATTTCAATAAAATATTTGACTGATCAATTATTGTATTGAATGTACACCAGATCACCAAGCATGACCTATTAAACATTCATTTAGTGTGAGATATCTAGAAAGGCCAATTATTACCCTTCCAAATTATTTCAATAAATTGTTATTTAATATTCTTCTATATTTGATTGCCATTTTGCATGTTCAAGTGAATTGACTATGTTCAAAGGCTAATATGTCAAAGAGTGAGTCTAAAGATACATTTTGAACCCAAGTTTTCCTACATTCAATACATTAAATGATCAATCAAATACAAAAGAATATTAAATAACAATTTATTAAAATAATTTGGAAATGTAATAATTGGCCCTTTTCACCATTCTCGATGATGACCTATACATTGAATACAATAAATGATCAATCAAATACTTTATTGAAATAATCTTGGAAGGGTATTAATTAGAGTTATGTGAATAGATAAGTGAAACTAGTTATAGTAGAAATTTTGTTGCCTAACACAATGTATTTTAGGATATGACTTACAAATTAATGTAAAAGTATGACTATAATTTTATTTAAATGTTTAAATTCACCACTTAAATATATATTAATAAAATCATGCATTTAAATCAAATTATATCTAGTTGTAAGTCATATCCTAACATACATTGTAGGCACCAAAATTTCTACTATAACTAGTTTCACTTATCCATTTAAATAACTTCAATTTAATAACTCCAAATACTAGGTACCTTAAAGTAATTAGAGTTATGTGAATGGATAAATGAAAAATTAGTTATAATAAAAAAATTGTTGCCTAGCACAATGTATTTTAGAATTACTTACAACTCTATAATTTCATAATGCATAAAATTATAGAATTGTAAGTCATATCTATAATTTCTACTAGGCCCACATCCTAAAATACATTGAATAGACACCAAAATTTCTACTATAACTAGCTTCACTTAGGGTGGTGTTTGTGAGCTTTCATTTTTTCATCGATGTTTACTAACTCTTTTGCTTAATCTAAGTCTCTCATAAATTTTGAGTAACATAGGTTATGGTTTAGGTTGTGTACAAAAAACGGTTTCATTTTTAAATCTAATATCTCATAGATTCTTCTATTTTTAAAAAATATGAAATTGGTTCATATTGCCATATATTTCTACTTTTATTGGTATGGTCAACAAGAGAGCATTAGTTGGTACAAACATTTTAGAAAAACCACCTCCTCGTGATGCTGCTAGTTCCAAAAGTTTTGGAAGAACCAACAGGTTTGGACCGACTAATGCCCTCTTATCAACCATGCCATATTTCCTTTTTATTTTTAGATTTCTCTCATTGCATTTATATTATTGTAATAAATTTATTTGCAATCAATGTGTGATGTTCAAAATTCTTTAATCGATGATTTTTTTCACAGTGTGCAATTGAGAGCATGCAAATTGAGTTAGTGACACATTGAGATTGGGCTTTATGCAAGGGTGGGTTGCATGGTGTGAGAAACCACTTGTTAGGTTTTGTGATGTGATTCTACATAGTATTGAATGCATTATAGACATAATGTTTACACATACATACTTAGTAGTTAGATTAGTTTGTTACCATCATGTGTTTGGTAAGATGGTGTAGATACCATATAAGCATTCCCAAATTGGTTTGGTAATTTATTTCCATTGATTTTAGAGTTGATAAAGGAGTAATAATGGTACCTACTTTTTATCTTTCATTTGATATGGTAGATTAGCTAATGTGGGATATGTTTGTTAGTTTTTGTTGTGATGAAGACTTGAGTAGGATGTGTGATGAGTGGAGATGTCATAGATGAGGGTCCTAGGTGTGCTCACAATGCAAGTTGTGGCATTTTATTTCAATTACAAACACATAATACCAAGGTTTTATTTTTGTAACATTCATAAATGGTTGAAAGGTTTTTCAAGTTATTTTTATGATGCTTTATTGACATGTATTTCTTTCATTGATTGGTAAATCATGGATGCAACCAAACAAGAGAGAGCTGATATTTGTGTGGATTCAAAGGTGCACTTTTTGTTGTCAAGCATCACAAATTTTTCTTGACCTATAGTTTCCTTTTTTTGGCATTTCGAACAAGAAATATACTATTTTTGTTAGAAGAATGTTGGCATCAAAATTTGGCTATAAGAACTCTCTTTTTTTTTTATAATAAGCTTGAAGTCCTAAATTTATTCAAGTATGAAATCTTATTGTGAAATAGGAAAGTTTATATTTATTTATATCCTACTTCATATTCATTTTGTATAGTAGATTTTAGATAGTAGCTTCAACATGCGATTTTAGGGAGAAAAAATAAGAGGTTTGTAGAGAGAGGCTTTAAAGGAGATGTAGATAAATCCTTTGAGAGGAAACCTAGTTCTAGGATTTGAGAGGAAAATAGAGAGGATTTGAGTTTCCCCCTTGCCCTTTGGGCAAGAAAGGCCATTGTATGTGTTCGATTTGATGTTAATGCAAAACTTATATGGTTGTGCATCTATGAGTTAATATTTAATTCTTATGTTGCATATTTGTGGTTTATCTATATGTTCAAATCTATAGGATTAAATCTCCATAGTAGACCAAGTATTGGGTCTCAAATCCAGTTACACTTTAAGTGAGACTACTGTTCAATATTGTTTCTTTTAGAAAGATGGTGCTTAATTTGTTAATGCTTGACCAACAAGATCATTATGCATAGAGAGAGGAAATCCTAGCTATCAAGCTTCATTTCCTGACTCTTTGTATTGGTTGATTTAAGCTATATATATGGAATTTCATTTACATTTCTATTTAAAATCAATATAATATCAAATTATCTTTTGTTTACTAGTGTATGAAGGATTGGACCTAAGTTGATCTCAAACTATTACAAAACTTAAACAAATAATCTATGGTTCCTAAAAATTATCTTTCAATAATGAATTACTTCAATAGTCTCCTTGGTATGGGTGCTCCATTGAAATGTATAGAACAAAAAAGTATCCAATGAGTAGCATATACCAAGTGATCAAATTAAGCACAAGCTATAAGTGAGTTCAAGTAATGCTTACAATATCAAATCCATTTATGACAAAAGAACAAGTAATGCTAAATGCATACATGCTTCTTAAATGTGAAACAAGGCATCATCTCTCAAATCAAAGAAGCAGGAGATTAAAATACCATCCTATAGAACATTTCCTGATTATGATGAAGTACGAAGAAGCCTAACTGGAGGAAAATCAATCTACACTATTCCAGGATCATATATAAGGAATATTGTATTCGCTAAGAATCAGATTACTAGAGTGAGTTTTGGATCCTCAAAATACTAATGAATGTCATGAGTTTGTGATTGAAGATATTTATTTTTTGATTGGTGAAATGGAGGTTGTCAAAAAGGAATCCTATCCCTAATTCGTGCATCTTTTATAATTTATATGCATGTATCTGTCGGTTTGGGATTTTTGTGCATTAATGGAGAAAGATTGTTAAAGTTACACTAAAATTGGGTGCTTTGATGAAGTTTTCCAATTCCAAAAGTTATTCAAATTCCTTAAAAGATTGAATTGGATTTGCAATGTTGTGATTTAATCTGGTTAGGTAGAGTTTTGTTTATTTAAATATGAATCCATTAATACATGATATTATTCTATAACAGTTTGAGATTAGGATTATTTCTATCCCTATCTCTTTTTTATCTTTCTTTTATAAACTATTTATAATTAGGTAAAATAGTAGTGATACATTGAAAATTAGTTACCATATAAAGTTTCCAAAATTTATAGCATATCATATTTAAGATTAGAAACTAATTTTCAAGGTTTTGAATGTTTTAAATGTAGAATTAGAAAATTTTCCATTGCTTCAATTGTTGTATTGATTTGAAAAATAGTAAGCAACTATGGAATCATACATAATCCAGCATACACCAAGTGATCACTATGTCAAAATGCAGCAAGAAAAAATTAATTTGGTCCTTCATGATATAGAGACAAATTTATGGCTAAGCAGTTGACTTCCAAGAATAGTAAAGAAAATTTCAAGTGTGCGAGTTTGAATAAGAGAAATTAGATATCACACTTTTGAATGTCTACAAAAATTTCTTATAAAGGAATCATCGATAATTTTTCCAACTTGGAACACATTGATGGAGGCATCATTCTAGTTTATGTTCATGTAATTTCAACTATTCTATGTTATGAAAATCAAATAATAATGTTTCAGTGACATTTCTTGTAATGTCTCTCAGGTTTTTGCTTACCACATTTCAATACAAGTATATTTTCACTTGCAATTCTGCATTTGTACAAATGTATAACTGTATACTTATTTTGTTGTAATCTTAGTAGATTTTCATTATATTATAGAAAAAAACCTCTCAAATTTAATTTAGGTGGATTATATTATCATTTAAAATTTAAACTACTCATTCGGGAAGAGGCGTCTATGTAGGGTTTTCACACATTCGCATGTGATTTTAAGGGTTTATAAATAAACCCTTAAAATCACATACAAAAACCCCTAGATTGTAGTTCATAATAAATCCATACATGAAAATAAAACTTCCTACCAAATACTCCAATGATGGGAAAAACCAAAAAATTCTAAACCAAATCACATACAAAAACCTTACTAGTAGTTTATATTATAGACTTTTCAATATGTGCAAAAAAAGATTTCCAATGAATACTAAAAATAGAAATACAACTACCATGAAACCCTAACATTCACTTGAAACAAATCACATCAAATTGAGAACAAATAGTAAAAGGGTATGTGCAAGATCATCATGGAAAAAACAAGCCCTTAAGTGGCAAAAAATTCAGAAAAATCAGAGTTAGGCAACTTGACATAAAAATTATTCAAACTATATTATTTCAAAAATATGTAAAAATAGAATCTATAGCAAATTGAATATAGTTTCTAAACTACTAGGTTTATTTAGAAAAAAAATCTATTTGGTGAAAATTTGAAATTTCAATGCAATAGTACTTAAATTTCAAGGAAAAAATAAGAAGTAGGTGTCTATTTGACCACCCTAACCATGATAAAATGATAATATTTTTTATAAGATTTTAGATATACGTAGAGGACTCATGTCCCGATGTGATGCATATTTTTTGTAATTTTTTCCAAGTAAATTATTAATTATGATTTTTTTATTACAACTTTTAAAAAATATAAAAACTCGTATGTCTGACGACCTTAACTTGGTCAAAACTTCATGAATTTTATTTTTTTTAATCCTATAGTATGCGAAGCATAGAATGTGATGCATGTTTCATATTCAAAAAATGTGATAATGTTTGAAAGCTATAGATGTTTTTCAATCAACCTATCAATCAAGACTTTAGTCATAATTCAAATAGAAAATGAATAATAATTATTTATTAAATTCAAAGTAAATCATAATTTATATTGGTGGAAATCTAAGAATCTTCTTTAAAAACCCTTTTCGTTTCATTAATTTTGGGTTAAAAAAAGTCATCAACCACATACCCTACACATACCCATCATCGCCACTTTTTGGCCCATCATGATCTTGCACATACCCAAAACACAACATGATATCATGCACAACCATCAATTTACTAACAAAATCAAATGAACTAAATGCAAAAAAACCTGGGTTTGATCCCTTTTATTCACTCGACCAGCCTTCGACTGCAATCTCTTTGGGTGAACATGCAAAATGCTTGTGCCCAACTTCTTTTTTTCTTTTATATTAATCCCCTTCAATCAAAAGGGATTCAATCGAGTATGTTTTGGTTGAAACCAACTCAGTTGAAAGATTGAAGCCATGTACGCGCCATGTCGTCGCCACGTGGGTTTGGCCGACACCTACTTAACCGAATCCCTTTCGGCTAAAACAGGTTCAATAGAATCCATACGCTTGGCCCAAAGGGTGACACAAGTCTGTACTTTTACCCAAAAATAATGGAAAACATTCATAAGAACTAAAATGCCTAAAATATTCAAAAAACCCTAAACAAACTTAGAAAATTTTAAAATCTTAAACATCCATATAAACTTTCAAAAAGACCAAAAACAACCTCAAAACATTTCAAAAATCCAAAAGTATTGAAATATTCCAAAAAATATCAAACCCATCAATCCCATCTTTCTTTTACCCACAATAAAATTTCACCCATAATAAAACAATCATCACCTTCACCCTTTGCAAAACAAGTAGAAATAAAGTATAGAAAGTTGTAAAGTGCCAACCCAAAAGTCAAAATCTAAAGTTTAAATCCTTAGTAAACACGTCAGTGAAGTTTATAGCAATGACTCACCTTAACATCATCATCCCAACATAAAACAACATATGATCAACATGCCTTAGGATGCATCCTTCCGCGATGGACATCAATGTTAGATATCACTTTAGCTAAACTTAAACAAGGAAAGAGCTATAGATAACACTGACTATTTATCTTTGGTCTTTTCCTGTAATTTATCTTAATGACCCATTCCAAGGACCTCTTAATGATGTCTAAAAAAATGATTTAGAGAGAAAGGAATGGCGCATCGATCATTATCTTTTGTTTGTTGTGCTTGTGGATACTCTTGTAAAATAATATTTTTGCATACTTGCTTAGTTGTGTGTAGGAAGGTCAAGTTTAGGACATGTTGTTGACTATTGCGCATGCTTTGGTCGAATATATTCTAAGCTTCTAACTTACATTCCAATGACGTTTCCGTATGTCAAGGTGTGAACAAGACCTATACTATCTACTTGTCGAGTCAAATTCCATTACACTAGATACAACGTCGTCATGGTTATCAATACCTTGATGCATTGTATCTATGTGCTACATTAAACAATAAGGAACCGCAAAAAATCCCAATCCCAAAGTGTGAGCATCCCATCCTGCATTTCATCTTGCATCTTGCATTTTCTCATCACCATCTAGATAATAAATTTTCAATGGATCAAGGACTTGTTGGATCTTTTGAAGCAATCATCATTATGAAAGGTTATTCATTATTTATTCTTCTATCTTCTCTCTACGCTAACCTAGTATCATGGCATTCAAAAAAAAAATCATCAAATGCATCCACCCTACATCCCGAAACCATCAGCATACATGCATCTCATAATCATAGCATAATCATAAAACATCCATCAGCATAATCATATAGATATCACATCATACATTCTGCATTATCATTTGAGTTGTGGTGAATAATATAGATTTTTTATTCTAAGCATCTTAAATCATTGCTTATCATAAAGCATTTGCATCCATACATTCACATACATACATCATCATCATAAACATGCATATAAAATATACAAAAAGAAATGCATCCACATCATTTTCATCCATAACATCTGCATATCATAAATCATCCATCCATATCATAGCGTGAAAAGATAATGAAAAAGAACATAACATTGCATCCATCCATATCATGATCATCGCATATCACATAGGCATAAATAAAATGAATCCATATCATATCATTCATATCATGAAATAAAGTGAACACATCATAACATGAATCATCTATATTTGTATCATATATATATCAAAAAATGTGTCATGGTACAAAATCCGGATCAGTGCATGAACATTGATCAAAAGTACAATATCCACGAGGCTATAAAAAAAGATCCCATGAATGTATATCAGTGATAAAGAATGGGGAAAAATCAAAAAGTGTCTATACATAAAAAAGTTATCCCTGATGGCTGCTACCCTCTCCAGCCTGCCACTGAGGTTGATCCTCTGCTTGAGGATGTGCATTGCTACGCTATGAAAAATTTGGTTGTCAGAGAGCCGCTAGAACATCTTGATGATATTGTTTCCTATAATATGCAACCTTTATAATAGAATCTCTATATAACCATGTTGACACGGTTTGACCATGTGTGGCTACCATCATAGCCTTAGTCTATTGTCTCTAAGCCACCTCCTGATCTCTCTCAGCAGTAACAACCTAAATTCTCTGCAACGCCGGATCTCTCTTTGTTGTCACTGCGACCACCTACTGTCGAGCTTGGTCTCACTCAGCAGTAATGACTAAAACCTGTTGGCAAGCTTGATCCCGCTCACTAGTAAATGTATGCACCTACTACTGTAGCAGCTGAATTTGTGTGTCTTGTGCATCTAGTGGTGGTGGTCCTATGTGTGGTTGCACCTTTGGCTACACCTGAGGCTAAACCTATGCTTGTACCTAAGGTTTCTATCTAGCCTATGGTAGTGAGCTGGGCTCGAGGACACAATGCCACGTGCATAGACACATGAAGGTGCACTATGAGATTGTGTTATGATAGCCTACTTGTGTGATGAGTGTAATGGGGACTCACACACTTGTAGAGGGATACTCATGTTTGCTTTCGACAGTATTTGGGTCAGTTAGCATATGGGTATGTCCTAGCCATGTATGCCTTTGGCAACGACGAGTACCTGTGTGTGCCTTCTCCATGAGGTATTGCTATGCGAGGTGTGTTCTATGTGTGCCTACTTCTGTGAAGCCACAAACACACTGCCACGTGGCATACGTCCAGTGCATTCCTTCTCTGGCTAGCGTATGACCATGTTGCATGATGACATGAGGTAGGGTGTAGCCGAGGAGCACACTCTGGGTCATGTGGATTGCGTTCTCACTTCACACCACATGAGGGCTACTATTATAGCTTGACAATGTTCCTTCCTTCCTCGTTTGGTGGCTTGTATCGAGTCACACAGTGTTGTATTGTGTAATTTTGAAGATTGAAGACCTCCTATATGATTATTGATAATTTTTTATTGACTTTGAAGGCCAAAATTTTGTTTATATTTGATTATAATGGTTTAGCCACACTTTGTGATCTTATTCTCTTGTAGCCCTCATGGTTACATTTGAATTTAGTGTAGACATTGCACACATTTCTCGCTTCATCGTTGAAATTGAATCTTATTTGATGATTGTTTTATGAATTTGGTGGCTAAACTAAGTTTATCTTTATTGTTTTGAGGTCGGCCATGTGTTGTATTGTGATTCCTCTCCAAGGATATATGAGGCGTACTTGGTGAGTGTATATGAGGAAGCAGACACAAAGAACCTTGAGGATGGGGTATGTGAGGCTGATATACAACTAGGACCCACTACCCTCCTATGTGTGATGACTATCTCTTGGAGGCTAACCACCTTATACAACAAGAGGTAGGTCATTATGGTCTTGCTTGGATGGTCTCACCATGTGTGTGTGGCCTAACACCATCAAGCCATTGAGTGTGAAGTATGGATTATGCAAGATGGATATTGGCTCTTGGCACATGGATTTTGTATCATGAATTAGTATGCTTCTTTTTGATGTCCAGATGGACCCTTGGGTAGCCTTGTGATGTGATTCCCAGTGATGTGAGTTTGTTTGTATGTGTAGCATGTATGTTAAATTATAGAAATAGTAACTATGAAATGATAAATTTGGGATTTTATGCTTGGGGAATGATACATCGTGTGTTGTTGATTCTGAAGAGGTGTTATTAGATAGTCTTTGCTTCATATGGGGTAAAATTTTGTGTTGAATAATGAATTAAGTGGAATGCCTTGTGTGTAAATGATGATATTTAATGAAAATGTGTGCTCTTTGTGTGTGAGTATGTTGCATTTTTATGAAAGTGTAGCATTTCAAGGTAATGAATCAGTTTGAATAACTGGTACTAATGTGTTATGTTTTCACCCTAGTTTATGATTTTCAGGTTGTCAGCTTTGAATCTCAGTGATGAAGGTGAATTCATTGGTTATGCTTATCTTATGGATGTAGTGTTATGCATTGATTAGTGATTTTTATGAGATGTTGGTTATGATGCAATTAGTGTTATAAATGATATAATTGATGTTACGTGATGTTGTGTTTACTATTATGGTCTTGGTGAGAGGGACGGTGTAGCATCACTCACTCGTGAGCGCCCTACTACACTGCAACTTCCTCTCATGATGTGTTTGTTTTAGATATATATATATATGTTGTTTCGACACTTGGTTTTATGCAGGATTGTTGGTACCCAAGCCTCGATTCCACCTGCACTATCAGGAGAGGGAAAACCTCATAAATCACAATGGGTATGAAATTGAAAACGGAGTTGACAAGAAAGTTCCTCGTCCTAGTCTATCACCCTATCTTTACATCTATCAATGCCATTTATTTGTGACCCCATTTCCGTTTTGGTAACGTTTTGTTTTGAGTCTATTAATTGTACTTATTAATTGATATTGTTTTAATTATTTGGTTTAGTTGTTAGTTCATTGTGATGATGTGCTTATGAATGCATGCATTTTGTTCATCTTGCAACTTCTAGGAGTAAGTCGATGCTAAGGGGGGGAGGATGTAATACCTCTCTGCTTTTGGCCTTCATGTCAATTGAGTAAGTCATTTAGTTGAATGTTGGTATCATGTTTGTTACTATTGAGTTCATTTATTATAGTAACTATTTTGCACATTAGCTGGGAGTGCACTAAGATCATTTATTTATAGTAATCGACAAGCCATATGTTTGATTAGTTAAGACTTGAGTATGGGATAATGCTAAGTGTATACGAATGGGTTAATAGTTAAATGAGTAGATGATTGAATCTTCTAAGAATGCACAAGAGAAAGTTAATAAGTAAACTACATGAATAAAATTGATATATTTACACTCTTTTGGAGAGAAATTCCAGTGAATAAGAAACTAAATAAAGTTTTAAGGTTTCATTCTTTCAAACGTGACATAGTTTATAAACCTCGTTGCTCCTTATAAGACTACTTATATAGTCTATTCTATGTATAAATATCGACTTAGGTATGATAGTATTCTCATGTGAAAAACCAAAGTATATTTAGTTAGTTTGAAAGTTGTATTCTATCTTAGATATATGCATAGTTATTTAAATCACCTTATATAGGTTAAGTTAAGATATTGAATTAAAACATTTGGTGAATTATGAGCATAGTATCGATACGGTTTTATGGATATGTCAAAATTACCTAACCTTGACACATTGATGGATATTCCTTTTCACATCTCACAAATGCATGAACATAGTTGGTATCTTTTAGATCTCTTCATCATGGATATGCGTTAAATAGAACTATAGAATTTGAGTCCGTCAGGGAAATAAAAGATCAAATTTGTTATGTTAGTTATGTATACCAGTGTGAGTATCAACTAGGACTATAAATAACTAGGTGATAAGGAATTCCTATCAAGTTGAGGTATGTGGTTTTGAGAAAGCCTCATGTCACTCTAAAATTGATAGGTTTTAGATTTCAACCAAATGAAGAGGTGTAGGAGTAAATTCCTATGCATGTGTGATTTACTTATCTATCTTTGTAATTTTGGGTAGATTCATACTTTTAAGGAATTGGAAATCATTTGGGTAGATTTATCTCTACTTATTTTCCAGCATAGACTTATTCATTTTATAGCTCTCCATATGAATAATTATTATTTTGTGATAAATATTTTTTAGGTAGGGAATATTTTAACCCATTGTATTATTGCAAATATCTTCTTATAAAATCATGATTTGGTGGAGAGGAGTTTGCATTAAGAATCTATTAGAAAATGAAAAGGTAGTATAATCTTCTAGTGATTTGACCTACTACACTAAAAAAATATTTTTTAAAATGGGGCAAAGATGGTTTAAGAGCTATGTGTCAATCTTGAGATTTCCACAAAGAATATTTGACAAGGTATAGCCAAGTGTTCATCTTCGTAGATAACGAGATGTAGCAGAGTCAACTTTGAAATACAATAAATAAATTATAGACATTAAAAGTTTAGTAAAACTTTTTATTGTAAAGAAATAACTAGATCACTAAGTAGGAAAACAAAACAAAAAATACCATTATTATTTTTATATTTTTTTTGTTGCATTTTTTAAGTTAATAGAGTAAAGATAAATATATTAATTTTTATAATAATACTCATATTCACTATCAATTAGTTTCATTTAACATTCCTTGCTACAAATGATGGGGATACAATGTTATTGATATTAACATTCCTTGATACCAATTTTATAATGATATCAGATATTAAAAATTGTTGGTTGTTTATCTTAATGTGTATTAAATTTATTTTAGGATGTCTAAATTGTGAATCAAAATTGCTCATTAGGTTGGAAGATTGTGACTGGATCAATAATAATTACTTATAGTACAAACCTTATTTGATCAATTACCAAGCTTATAAAGTGATGTAATTGTTTACTTTTATTAGAAATTAATAAAAGAATATGTTTAGTTAACCCTTAGAAACTAGTTAAAATGGATAAGAATATTAAAATAAAATTTGAATAATTAAATTTTAGTTATTATATCCATGGGTGCAAGCTTAATTTCTCACTGATAAAGTTGATTCTTGGATACTGCAGTCACGATCACCAAAATGAACACAATTACCATATTTATCTGCAAGAATCTGCCAATCAATATTTCAAGTATCAACTTTATGAGAGGAGGAGAATACTCACCAATTAAAGCATAATAGAAAACTTGAATTTCTAGTTTTTTTCTTTATCTTTTTTTTTTTTTTCAAATTTAAATTACTTCTCGGACAAGTTAAAGAGGCATTTACGGAGAAAAATTAGATTGAAGAATTTTTTTTGAAAGATTCAAAGTTGCACTCCCTTTCTAAAAGCAGCTTAATACTTCCCCTCCAAATTAACTGGACGAAATTCTTTACATAAAATTTTCGAGCTCAGTACAATTGAGGGCATGACCTGCTCCGTAGACTTTATTTTTCAGTTATACTATTCTCGCTTCATTTAATTTAATTTCAGAACCAAAAATGGTTTATTGATTATATTTAATTTGGAGTTCCTTTTCAATTTAGTTGTTATGATATCTTCCTATTTATTTATTTTTATTCTTCCTTTAAATGGTTTTAAATAGTTTGATTCAAATTCAATTGGCCTCAAATACATCTCTGTATTTCAAAACAATTTTCATGTAGAACTTTTCTGTTTTGAATATTGGCTCTAATAATTTATTTTGGTTGTAAATTTATTTTGTTCTCATCTTTGGATTTCCTTCAAAGCGTTAGTTTCTTTTGAGAGTTACTGCATCATCATGTACTCAGTAATTTATTCTTAAGTATATTTAAAATTAGATTTATTTTATATTAGATTTAATTTTAAATGTACTGAAAACTAGATTTATTTTCAGGTATATATTTAAAGTTAGATTTATTTTTAAGTATATTGAAAAGTAGATTTATTTAAAATTAGATTCATTTTAAGTGCATTTTAAAATTAAATTTATTTTCAAGATATTTAAAGATAAAGTTAATTTCAGATTCCTTCACTATTAGATTGAGGATTTGTGTATAAAACGACTGTGTTGGATTTGAAGTAGATTTATTTAGTTTGAAGCTAACAAATGCAAATGTTATATTTTGATTAAATCTATTTATTGAAGTATACTGATATGCTTCATTTTAACTAAGTTTACTATTTTGAAGTAATAAATGAATAGGATATATTCTGATTAAATTCATTTATTTGAAGTAAACCAATATATTACTTTTAATTGAATTTATTATTTTGAAATCACAAATATATATGTTTCATTTTAATGTTAATTATTTTGAAGTAGATAAAGGTATAAGTTAGGAATCTTAAATTAAGAGAAATCTGAAGGTTTACCTACTGTCAGGTTTCATAGTGCTTATCTAATTAAAAGAATTGTATGGTGGAAATGCATTTAAAAATAGTTTAATTATTTAATTATTCTCTACATTATCCTTAGAAGGATTGGTTTGTGTCAACATTTAAGTGAATGGACATTTATAGTTTATCTTGAACATGTTTGGATAGTTATTTATTATTTTGAATGCTCTTTGGGATTTATTCCTTATGCATGTTGTGGTTCCATGTTGATCATGCTTTTCCTCTTGTTTTGGATATAATGGGAACCCGAAGGTTTAAGTTACTTCTTTGTTCAATAGTCATGGGTGGTAGGTTGTTAGGCTTCCAAAGGCAATGGGAAACCCGTTTTATGTTGAATTTTCCCATGAATCAAACTTTGTGTTTCCATTGATCGTATTCTTATTTTAAGTTCTCATGGGTGTACTCTGTTCTATGATTTGTTCTACCTTAGTTATGAATTTGAGTGAGATGGTTCATGCCTCACACACACATTCGTTGTGATTTTTCATGCTTGTTACATCCCTTTCTTTTCCTTCGTTTGCCTCCGGAAGCAGTCACCTGGTTAAGTGGTCATTGAGATTGTTGTATGTTATGTTTTGGTTGACCTTGTGGTTTGGTCTTGTGATCGTCCTGCTTGTTTGTCTTGGTCGTGGGTCCTTTTCTTGTCATCTCCTAGCACAGGGGGTGGACCTTTAGGTCCACATGGTCGGGTGGAACGTGCTACACACCCCATTGGATTCCCAGGTTGTGTTCATGATGCGGAAACAGATGCAGAGTCTCCAGAGCTTCACATTGTTGAATACTTTTCCTCACCTTGCACCTTATTCTTTGATGTAATTGTTCTTTTACTTGATGTACTCTTCCGATTGTTATGAGGGAAGCATTATGTAATTTTATTAATGTAATTATGATGTGTTGCATCTATGGAAATATGCTCCACAATTATATTATTGGAACTATGAATTGAATGGGAATAAAACAATGTATCGTATTTCTCTCTTTTGATCTTTAATGGTTGTTTATCATCATTATGTACTCTTGGATTTTATTCACTCCCATTTGATAAAAGCTTATGTTTTGTAATGACCATTTCGTGTACCCCAAAGGACGTAGAGGACTATGTAAATGTATAATTGTTTTTCATGTAATGAATGTACAAAATTTATCTTACGCAATGTTTCACTTTCAAAAAAGAAAATTGTGTAGTGTTTGTTGTCCTTTGGGGTTCACACAGCGGGGCATTACAACCTCACTTTTCAGAAGGTGGAAGGACAAGGTCTCACTATGCCATCTCTCACACAGATTTGTCATCATCACAAGATGTGTCCTATTCATGGGTGCATACACAATGTACCACATACCCATCTCTTGCTGGTGCTCCTAGTGCAACTCTGAAAGATCACTTAATCTCTCCAATACAGTGGGTCTATGCTCCCTCGACATCAATGGTAGGAAGACCTCCTGCACCCACAAAGCACACGACATCAGGAAATCATTAAAATTTCAAGAAATTTGAAATTTATGGCTCATAAATCACAATAGTGTCACTATATTCAAATTTCAAATAGCAACGCCTAATGCATTTAAAATTTCAAATCAAAAAGTGTGTTGCCAAATTGGATGGCATCATGATTTTGCTTCTGGTCTAACCTAACCCTAATTTCTAAATTGGCAAGTGTGTTGCCAAATAAGCCCGCATCGCCATTTAAAATTAGAAACCCTAATTTTAAATCACGAAGAGCCTCACTATATAAATATGCATTGCTATAATTGATTTGGTTGCCAATTTTAGTTTGGGCATTGCTATATAGCGATGTTTCCAAAATCTAAACTTTAAAGCATAATAAATGCATCAAAAATTCAAATTTTAAATCAGGTTTCAAATCACATACCAATGAACTTGTGCCTAGAAGCCACTAGAACTCTCAAACTCAGTCGGACATGTGCCTCAGAAGCTCTCGGCATGCCATTTCGTTGGAGGGTCAGAGCTCAAATCACAAGAATTCCTTAAGGTGTGAATGCACAAATGTATTGAAAATGACCCTTCTTGACCTATTTAAGCTAGAAAATTAGGGATTTTACCCTAAATTAACCTTAAAAATGGGGTTTACCATTATTTTCACCAATTTTCCCAATCTGGACCTAATTTTGCATCATATTTTTTTGCATTTTTGGCATTATTCTTGCATCCCGAAGCCTTTCTAGACCCTTCGGGCAACTTTTGAACCTTTGTCGAGAAATCAACCCAAAATTCAAAATTTTCACCCGATTTCTTAAGGGGGTAGGGAGTCAGCTTTATCCTTCTATTGGGGCATCTAAAAAAATAGAATTTTTTATTTTTTGATTTAAAGTAGTAGTTTTGATCCAAAAAGTGTTATTCTTTGAACCAAAGCAGCATGTACCTCACTTCAAAGAGGGGCAAAATGTAGACACTAAAAAATGTCCTAATTGATGTCATACATTTAAAACAAATTTACTAACATCATTTCCTCTTTAACCCATCCTCTTTTTGCTTAATTAATTTAATTAGCCTAGCTAATTAATTAATTGCATCAATTTCATCTATCATTGGCCTAATTCATTTAATCAGGTTAATTCATCTCTTTTCACACTAACACTCCATCTAATTAAATTAAATAAATTAAAACATTTAATTTAATTCCCTAAGTCTTCTAATTTAATTAAATAACCTTAAGTTATTTAATTAAATTTCATTTAATATCACTTTAATCTTCTAATCCCTTAATTGCATAAATTAGATCTTTTTTAATTAGCAATTAAACTAATTTTCCTCTAAGAAAAAGGAATATTCCCATGGAATATTCCTCATCCCCTTTTTGCACAATTAAAACTTTGTTTCAATTTGTAAATTACCTTTTTTCCTCACCCAAAGGAATATTCTCTCTCATCCAATCAACTCACTTGGCTTATTGAACAAGCTAAACCTTTAACCTTTTGAGCAAGTTACCTTTGACCTGTGTGAGTAGGTCAAAAGTGTGCTTGTTTGAGTCAAGTATGAGCCCTTGATTAAAATCTCATCATACTGAGAATCCATCATCCATGACTCTCATCCCCTTCATCTTGAACTATTGATTAATCTTTTTGATCTCAACAATTCATTCTTCATTTTCTCTCCTATAAATAGATCTCACTATTTGGAGACAAATGGATCCATCTTTCAATTGCAAACTTATGTTGTTGAATTTACTTACATTCATACTCACATTTTACTCACTTTTTAGCTTATTTTAGTTCATTTTTAGTTGCATAATAGCTTAGAGCATCCATTAATGGCTTCCATGCATCCATCTTAGTTTATATATAAATTAGGGTTTTCATCTTTTAGCATAGTTTTAGCTTATATTAGCTTAGAAATAGCATAATAAATGCATTTATAGCATAAAATCATGGTAACTTAGCTTGCATAATATTCATTTTTAGCATAAACTAGGTTTTCATACATCAATCAAAATGGTTTCATCGATTCTCTTCAATAGAATCGACTGAAACAGGGTCACTAATCACGAGATTGGGAAATGGTCATTATTCTACATCAACACAACACTAATTCCATAATGGGACAAGTTTCAAATGGATTAGAGTATATGTTTTAAAAGATTTCATAATTTAGTATGTTAGGTTTTAATAAATGTTTAGTTTCAATTTCATTTCAATGATCTTGTTGAGATTCGAGTATTAGTGGCTCCATTATGTTTTGATTCTTCATGGATCAAGTGTAATCCAACAAATACTGATTTTTTTTATCACACCACCTATTACTCCTCCATCCTATGAGATTATATTTAAAAACACACCCATTAACTTGGAACAATGTTATTGCCAAAGCTTTAGGATCTTGAGAAAACAAGGATGTGGCATAAAGAATGAACATGAAATCCATCCCATTTTGGAGCAAACACCATTTGAAGATACTAAAGGAATAGTTTACCAAGGTCCTCCACCTTTACATCAAGCATTTTTTCCTCCAACCAAACCACATAAGAAAGGTCTATTACATATCTTACATCCTTTATTCGAGACTGAGCATGCTCTAGCCACACTTCTAAACTTAGGATACATTACACTACCACCTATTTACAAACAAGAAGATACAAAATGAAAGAGTAAAAACACGTTATACTATATGTATCATAGAATATTTGCACATATTAATAATTAATTTTGTGCTTTGAAAAATAAATTAAATGAATTTGACCCTTACGTGATCGAATGATAGACTAGGGCATTTGCTTCGCTCCTTGCCAATTGGTAGTTATAGTATCAAACAATGCTCACTACCATGCATGGGGGTATAAACTAGGTTTTATGCAATCATATTTCATATTGCAAGGAGAAACATGTCATCATCCATTGTGGTTCATCTTTGTCCCTACACTTAGGGGGCAAGGGGTAGGTAGTCTTATCCTAGGTTCATTCCTTCTAGCAATGGATCCCTTTCTATTTCCTTAAAACATTAGTGTAGAAAGTACACTAACAATTTAAGGGGGTTCTGTTGGATGTTGTGGTTGTGTTTCTGATATGCGGTTGTCATTCATGTCAACACTATTAGCATTAGTGCATTTGAAGGTGTATATGTTGAGGATATTGAGAAAATTGTAATGGAATGAGTTGCAGGTTGTCAGTGGTGAAGTGATGTTTTGTCTATCGGGTAGTTTTGTATGTTGTTTATTAGAGGTTGTGGACTAAAGGGTTTCTTGTTAAGTATATCTAGTTTATCCACGTTGAGTTTTAGAGATCCGCGTGAAGATTTAACTGAGTTATGAAGATTTGTATTTTGACAATTTTTTTGTTACTTCAGTTTGTGTTCCTGAATGAAGATTATATGATTCCAGTTAGTTCAGTTGTTGTGGATGCTTCTCTGGTGATTCATGATGCTTGTGAATGTTTCTAGATCATTCTCTATCTATGTTGCACATCCACATTGATCATTGTGCTCGCAATCTGAGATTTTCTCTTGAGTGTTCATGTTTTTCATGTTCTTGGCCGACAAGGTGTTGAAGCGTGTTGTGGATCTTCGAGGAGAAATTAATTGAAGTGTTTTTGTGTTGGAAATGTTGATTTGGGTCTTCACTATGTTGTGGCTAACCTTGATTGATTCGTAAATTGAAAATTTTCTATTATTTTGGGTTGATAGTTTGTATTCATTTTATTATTTCTTTGTTGCCGACTTGTAGCGATGTAATTTCATGTTGCGGATATATAATAGCAATTGTTTATTCGAATTGAAGTGTGATCGAAGGTGTTCTTGTGTATGAGATGTGTGAATAATGTCCAAATCATTCGAAGGTAGAGAAAAGTGTGAAGAAGAGTGAAGAAGTGTTCACATGCTTAACCGAATTTGTAATCAGGCATTAGAAGATGCTATTTTCTCAGTTCAAAATCTAGATGGTTGTAATCTAAATCTTTCTATAAGACAGTATGTCTTCCTTTGTAATTGAGAAGTGAGATCTAGGTAGTGTTCCTGAATGCATGTGCATTCCCCATTTATTCTTCTTATACTTTTAATATGGTATAATCTTGTGGACTGACCTCCACCATGGTTTTTCCCCTAACTGGGTTTCCACGTAAAAAAAATCTTGGTGTTATGTGTGTTTCTAATGTGCTGTTGATTCATGCTTTAATTGATATTGATCAGATATAAGAATAACTTGGATTAATAAGTTTAATAAGTTTGAAATTTGATGACAATTGATTCACCCCCCCTCTTAGTTGTCTGCCCTTGTGTTGCCAACAATTAGTATCAAAGCTTAGTTCCTTGGAAGAAGTTTAACAACTTGAGGTGATCTAGGATGGTGACATACAAGAAGGATAGTATGAGATTTGATGGAAAAAATTATTCTTTGTGGAAGAATCGAATGGAGTACCATCTGAGATGCATTGGTGAACCCTACTGGAGCATTACAAGTAATAGGTATATTATCCCACTAAATGGTACTTATGTTGAGTATAATATTAGGACTATGGGAGAATTGTTGAGTGCTTTGACTGATACTGAGATGACTAATGTTATGGATCTGAAGACTGCTTATGAGATCTGGAAAAAGTTGGAAACTTTGTATGAAGGTGATGCTAATGTGAAGATTGCTAAGTTGCAGAGTCTGAAAGGGAAATATGAAATGTTGAGAGTGGGTAATGATGAAAATGTTACTACTTTCATGCCAAGAGTGAATGAACTTGTGTGTGGTATCAAATGTGCTGGTGGAAAGTTGGAAGAATTAGATATTGTTGCTAAAGTGCTTAGATCCTTTCCTGCTGCTTATAAAGTCAAAGCTACAACTATTGAAGAACTTTGAATAGTAACAAATGTAACCAAAGATATGTTGGTTGGTAAGCTAACTGATTTTGAGTTGAGCGAATTTGGTGATGCCCTTCCCAAGGTTGAATTTGCATTTAAGGCTACTACTTTCAGAAGAGATAGACATAGATATGATCCGGTTGAGAGTTCATCTAGAAAGATATTCAATTATGAGGATGAAATTAGACATATTGAAGAAGAAGAAAGAGAGCTAGAAGAGTTGGAAGCACTTATTGTCAAAAGAGTACCGAGAGGAAAAGGTAAGTATGAGGGAAAATTTCCTCTTAAATGTTTTTCTTGCAATAAGATAGGTCATTGTGCATCAAGGTGTCTAGAAAGAGCTTCTAAACTAAGGCATAACAAGCATAAATTTCAAAAGAAGTGCTACTATGTTGCCGATGAAGGTGTGATAGATGATGAATCTGATAAAGGTGAAGATGAATGGGTGTTTATTTCTATCAAGGAAAATAATCCTGTCTACTAAATCTACTAGTTTTACAAGTGTGGAGAAAGCCCTAGTTGCTCGAGTTGAAGAAAAAGATGAATGGGCAATTGATAGTGGATGTTCTTATCATATGATTGGAGACAAAAGTAAGTTTGTAAGCTTGGAAAGGTATGATGGTGGTGTTGTGAGATTTGGTGATAACACAACTGGTGTGATTCATGGAAGAGGATGAATTTCTATTGATGGTAAGAATAATACTGATGATGTTTTGTATGTGGAAGGTTTGAAACATAATATTTTAAGTGTCAGATAGATGGTCGATAAGGGTTACAATCTTTAGTTCAAGGATGGAAAGTGCAGAATATTGGGATGTTCTAGAAATGTGAATGCATCAGGTACAAAAGCAAGTGGTAATATCTTTCATCTGAATGTAGCTAGTAAAATTTGTTTGATTTCTCAAGTTGATGAAATTTGGTTGTGGCATACGAGAATGTGTCATGTTAACTTTGATAACATTGTCAAGATAAGTTCTACTAAGGTTGTGAGAGATCTACCTAAGTTGGTAAAACCTACTAATTTTATTTGCAAGGAATGCTAGTTGGGAAAGCAATCTAGAATTTCATTTTGGATAAAACAACATTGTTCAAATGAATTGTTGGAGCTTGTGCATACTAATTTTTGTGGTCCCTCTAGAATCAGAAGTTTACAAGGTTACATGTATTTCATGTTGCTTATTGATGATTATTCAAGAATGATGTGGGCTACTTTCATAAGGGAGAAATCTGAAGCTCTGGAAAAGTTCAAGATATTTAAGGCTATGGTTGAGACAAAGACTGGTATGAAGATTAAATGTTTGAGATCAGATCTAGGTGGTGAATTCACTTCTGGTGAGTTTAATTATTTTTGTGAAGAACATAGAATAAAGAGACAATTATCTACATCATGGACCCCTCAACAAAATGGAGTTTTGGAAAGAAAGAACATAATAGTTTAAGATGTTGCTAGAACTATGATGTTGGAAGGAAATATTCCTCATATCTACTAGAGAGAAGTTGTGAGTATTGTTGTGTATATTCTCAATTGGGTACAAATCAAAGGTGATACTAGTAAGACCCCTTTTGAGATATGGACTGGTCATAAGCCTACTGTTAGATATTTCAAAATCTTTGGGAGTAGATGCTATATCAGAAGAGATGAAGATATAGGAAAGTTTGATGCTAGGAGTGATGAAGGAATATTTTTGGGTTATTCTACTAAAAGCAAGGCCTACCGGTGTTACAATAAGAGATTGAAGAAAATGGTTGAAAGTGAAAATGTTAAGGTTGATGAAGACATTGCTAGACCATCAAGAGCCTATGGATATGATTCTAATGATTAGAATGACAGTACAAACAAAGTTCAAACTTCAAATCAAGTGCAAATCATTTGTGAATCAAGAAGATCAAGAGGAAGAAGAAATTGGTGAAAGAGTAGAAGAGAGATCAGAAGAGCCTGAAATTCAAGAATGTTCTAAGACTCTGAGGTATGTAAGATTGAATCATTCAGAAGATCATATTATTGGTGATAAGAATAAAGGTGTCTAGACTAGGAGAAAAATTGTAGAAGAATATTGCTTGATTTCAAAGACTAAGCCTACTAGTGTGAATGAAGCATGCAAAGATGAGATTGGGTTGAAGCAAAGAAAGAGGAACTAAAATAGATTAAGAAGAATGATACATGGATTCTTGTTCCTAGACCTAAGGATAAAAATGTAATTGGAACTAAATGGGTCTTTAGAAACAAATTGAATGAGCAAGGTGAAGTGGTTAGAAACAAAGAAAGATTGGTTTGCAAGGGATATTCTCAAATGGAAGGAATTTATTTTGAAGAGACTTTTCCCTTGTTGCTAGAATTGAAGTTGTGAGACTATTTCTTGCTTATGTTGCTTACAAAGACTACAAGGCTTATTAGATGGATGTCTGCTTTTTTAAATGGAAAACTAGAAGAAGAGGTATATGTTGAGAAACTTGATGGATTTTAGTTGACTAATAAGGGAGATATGGTATGTTAGTTGAAGAAAGAATTGTATGGAATCAAGCAAGCCCTAGAGCTTGGTATGCTAGATTGGATAAATATTTGTTGAAGCTTGGATTTAACAAAGGTACTGCTGATAGTAATTTGTATTTCAAGAATAATATAAAGATTTGATTGTGGAAGTTTTTGTTGATGATATCATTTTTGGAGGAGATGATAGTTTGTGCATGAAGTTTGCTAATGAGATGCAAAGTGAGTTTGAGATGTCAATGATTAGAGATGAAATTATTTTTGGGATTGCAAATTACTTAGTTAGATGGGGGGATTTTTATATCTCAGTCCAAGTATGTGAAAGAATTGCTAAAGAAATTTGGTATGGAAGATTCAAAGCCAGTCGGTACACCTATGGTGATCGGATGCGAGTTGACAATATAAGATGATTCTTTGAAGGAAAATCAAACTAGAGATCAATGATTGGTGGATTGATTTACTTGAATAAAACTAGACCTGATATCATGAATGTTGTATGTATTGTTGTAGGATTTCAAGTCAATCCTAAGGAATCTCATGTGACTGTTGTGAAGAGAATTTTTAGATACTTGAAAGGGATAGTTGAATTTGGTCTATGGTATGCTAAAGATGATGATCTTACTTTGAGTGCCTTTATTGATGTTGATTGGGAAAGAGATGTGGAGGACAAAAAAAGTACTAGTGGTGGTGCATTTTTCTTGGGTAAGAAGCTAATCTCATGGTTGAGTAAAAAGCATAATGCCATTTCTTTATCTACTACAGAGGTCAAATACATTGTTGCTACTAACAATTGTACTCAAGTATTATGGATGAAGTAGATGTTGAAGGATATCAGAGTTGTATATGATGAGCCTATTGCTATATTCTATGAAAAATCAAGTTCCATTAACATTTCTAAGAATTCGGTGTTGCATTTAGAATCCAAACATATATCTATCAAGTTTCACTTTTTGAGAGTAAAGGTAAGTGAAAAAGAAGTTAGATTGGACTATGTGCCTACTAAGGAGTCAATGGCAGATATCTTTACAATGTCATTGCCTAAGGATAATTTTGAGTATCTCAGAGGGAAGTTAGGGGTGATTACCCCTCCTAATTAGAACTAAGGATGCAATTCTTTGCATCAATCCATGCATTTCATAATCATATATTAACTCAGATTGATGTTGTGGTGGCTACTACTCAAGGGGAGTAGTCAGATGGTTCAAAAATTCAGATATGTGGTTCAGAGTTTGTGTGGAGATTATAAATCTTTGTCATTGATGTCAAAGGAGGAGAAGATTAATGTGAAAAACTGGTGATTATCTGGGAAAAGAGCCTTGTGGGGAGAAGATCATGTGAAAGAGTTGAGGAGAAAAAGAGTTAGAACCTAAGGGGGAGTAAGTGTTAAGAGATAGTTGTGTTGATGCTGTTTTTCACATCATGTGTTTCCATCAAAGCCAAAGGGGGATATTTTTGGATGTTGAGGTTGTGTTGCTGATATGTGGTTGTCATTGATGTCAACACTCTTAGCTTTAGTGCATTTGAAGGTGTATATGTCGAGGATATTGAGAAAATGGTAATGGAATGAGTTGTAGGTTGTCAGTGGTGAAGTGATGTTTTGTCTGTCGGTGAGTTCTGTATGTTGTTGATAAGAGGTTGTGGACTAAAGGGTTTCTTGTTGAGTATATCTAGTTTATCCACGTTGAGTTTCAAAGATCAACGTGAAGATTTAATTAAGTTATGAAGATTTGTATTTTGATAATTTTTCTATTACTTCAGTTTGTGTTCCTGAATGAAGATTATGTGATTCCAGTTAGTTCAGTTGATGTGGATGCTTCTCTGGTGATTCATGATGCTTGTGGATGTTTCTAGATCATGTTCTATCTGTGTTGCACATTTGCATTGATTGTTGTGCTCGCGATATGAGATTTTCTCTTGAGTGTTCCTTTTTTTCATGTTCTTGGCTGACAAGGTGTTGAAGCATGTCATGGCTCTTCGAGGAGAAATTAATTGAAGTGTTTTTGTGTTGGAAATGTTGGTTTGGGTCTTCACTATGTTGTGGTCGACCTTGGTTGATTCACATTGAAAATTATCTATTGTTTTGGGCTGACAATTTGTATTCATTTTATTATTTCTTTGTTGTCGGCTTGTAGTGATGTAATTTCATGTTGTGGATATATAAGAGTTATTTTTTATTCAAATTCAAGTGTGCTTGAGGGTGTTCTTGTGTATGAGATGTGTGAATAATGTCCAAATCATTCGAAGGTAGACCAGAGTGTGAAGAAGAGTGAAGAAGAGTGAAGAAGTGTTCATGTGATTAACCGAAAATATAATCAGGCATTAGCATATGTTGTTTTCTCAATTCAAAATCCAGATGGTTGTAATCTGAATCTTTCTATAAGACAGTGTGTCTTCCTTTGTAATTGAGTAGTGAGCTCTAGGTAGTGTACCTAAATGCATGTGCATTCCCCATTTATTCTTCTTATACTTTTTAATAGGGTATAATCTTGTGGATTGACCTCCACCATGGTTTTTCCCCTAACAGGGTTTCCACGTAAAAAAAATATTGGTGTTATGTGTGTTTTTGATGTGTTGTTGATTCATGCTTTCATTGATATTGATAAGATCTGAGAATAAGGATTAATAAGTTTAATAAATTTTAAATTTGGTGACAACTGATTCACCCCCCCTCTTAGTTGTCTGCCCTTGTGTTGCCAATAGGTTCATATAGTCCCCCAATCATTTTTTTCATAAGAAATTATCTCTTTTTAGTGATGATACCATACATCTCCTAGGAAGTGTGACCCTGTCAACAAAAGTGTGGCCTTCTCAATCTATGTTAGCATCCCCTTTATGGTGATATCAGGCTTGATATCCCCTAAGGGTGTGACTTTCTATGGAACATGGTGTTCCCCTTGGTAGTAATGCTATGGCTAGTATTCTCTAAGGTGTGAGTTTCTATTCCATGACTTTTCCCCTCTTGGTGGTGATGGAATGTGTGATCTATCCCCTAAGGGTTTGAATTTTTATGGCATACGATGTTCCCCTTAGTAGTAATGCTATGGCTAGTATTCCATAAGGTGCGAGTTTCTATTCTATGACTTTTCCTCTCTTGGTGGTGATGTAATATGTGATATTCCCTAAGGTGCAACCCTCCATGTATTGAGCAATGCCCCTTTGTTATTTTTTATAAAACACCTTTTATAGTGGTGTTATTTATAACACCCCTTGAGGTTTTGTCCTTGTCTTGTTCGTCTTCTTAGACATTTATGTGCCTTCTTAGGTGAGTCTTTGTGCCTTCTTAGGTTATTTTTTACACCATCTTAAGTGAATTTGTCATTTATGTGCCTTCTTTGGCGAGTTTATGTGCTTTCTTAGGCAATTTTATGCACCTTCTTAGGTGAGGATTGTTCATCTTCTTAGATATTAAAAATTTGGCAAATTGGTTCATGGATTCAACATAACACAATTTGTTGATTCATGGAAATCCCTTTTAACATGGATGCTAAGCATAACACAACTTGCTTGAAAGTAGAGTTGTATGTTTCATGAGTGTCTAGCATAATGCAAGTTGCTACCGTTATGGAACTCATCATATTGCATGGACACCTAGCATAACACATCTTGATAGCTAATAGACCCATGTGGCTCATGAGTGATTTGGAATAAAGTATCTTGTTAGTCCTTATGAGATCATTCCTTTATCTAAAATTTCTTCGATGAATTACATTTGGTATTTGAGAAAAAATTAAGACTGATGTCTCTTTTCCTTACCAACTCGAATCCTTTAAGTACTAACCTTGTGTTTTGTTGTGTTTCTTCTTCATGTGTGCATTATATTTGCATTATGATTGTGATCATTTTGTTTTCACTGATATGTTATGATATGTCATGTGTTTTCACTATGTATGCTTCATGATTTTGACATGTATGTTTGTGTATGTTGTCTTGTTGTATTACATACATGTGTGTTCCTATGTGCTTATTTCTGTTTTCCCTAGGATCTTGAATCCTAGGGGCTTGTGCATCCCTCAGATTCATTGTCATCCTATATCTTCAACATTTGGACATTCAAACCCCTCTTGACATATTTTTCCACTTTAGTGTGAGTATGAACATACATAAGTTCATAGGCTAAATGTAGCATTGTAAATTATCACCCTTGACAATTTCACACTATTTTTTTCTCCCCCTTAAGTAATTGGATCTAATTGGACACCTAATTTTCTAAATTATGTATTGTGTGGCCCATTTTATCATTGTTTTACAACTTTCAAGTACAAAAAAAATACATTCATTTAATACTTTTCCCCTGACCCCTTAATTCCCAAAAAATAGTTCCAGACACTGGCACCTATGTCCCCCTATCTTGGCTCCAAATTGAAATATGTAGATGGCATTTTATTATTTGAATTTCAAATGCCTATTGTCGGCTATCAAGATTTATTTTTTGGAAAATTAGAATAATTGCATACAAATACCTAGTTATTACATAATTTGAAAACTAACAAGGAATTATTGGAGAAATTATTGTCAAGAGAATTATCAAGCAAGTCAAGAGAAAAATTTCAAATAACTATTGCAGCAATTCAAGATCCAAGAATCATGTCAAAATGTATATGTGAGTTTATGTTTATGTTATTATATTATTTGTGAAGACTAACCCTTGTAGGTCTCCAAGAAATTCAAGCAAGAAAGGTTCAAGCCTTGAGAAGATTTTATGACTCAATCCTTAAAGAAAGTCATTGAAGGGTGGTGAGTTGCATCACTTTGTTGATTCATTGTTCATTTTTATCATTTTTTCTTTTACCATTACATTACCATTGTGGAAGTGGAAACACTCACATGGGGTTTGAATAAGGCAAGCCCCTAAATGGAAAAAACCTTCTTCTCTCTTTGAATGTGCATGTTTTAGGTCTGAAGAAGAGTAGAATAAGTTTGAAGGTCAATTAGCTATTGTTGCAATAAAATATTACACCTTGACAACTCACAAAAACTTAATTACAAAATTATCCAATAGTGATCTAATAGTGTGACAAGCGGAGAAAAAAATCCCTTTTCTATCACCAGAGGATTGTGAAAACAAATTTGAATTATCCCTACAAAGACATAGGCACCCTAAGTGACTTAGTCTAGAATTTTCAGCTCCAAATTTATATCATAAGTGCACATTGTCTCGCTCAATCCCTTTTTGTAGTCTATTTTTGTCTGTGACTTTCCAGATATGTTTTTACATCATAATAGCCATTTGCATCAGTGGTTTAATTGAATAATTGCATTTCATCCTTAAGTTCATTTCAATTTTTTTCAAGGGTGGGTTGGCTCACTTTCCAGGTTGTAAGTTAGTCATATATCTTGTCCAAATCCAATCAAACACCCTTTTATTGAATGAAATAAGGAAAAGGTGTCAAACCCCTACAAAGAGAGATCTTAACTAAAGGGCTTCCCTTTTCCACCATTTCACTTATTTTGGCCTACTTTAAAATATGTCATTGTCAATATTTTAGCATTTATAAATCCAATTTCATTTGTTAGCTTTTGATAATAATTTTAAGAGAAAATAAATTAATGCATATAAATACAAGTCTTTTTCACCATTTGAAATCCTAAGCATTATAGAGGGAAATTTAAATATCAATTGAGCATCTTAAAAAGAATTCAAGAGAAAAACTAGCAGATTTTACAACACTTATTATCAGTCAAGATTCATGTTTTTAATGCATCAAGTTTATATATGAGTTTATGTGTGGTTTATGTTCATTTTTTTTGTGAGTACTAACACTTTAAGGACTTCCAATCAAGCAACCAATCCTCCTTGGATGAAATGAGTAAAATAAATTTAGTCCATCAAGGAAATCATATCTAAGTGGTAAGTTGTAGAACTTGTATCCATTTTGTCTCTGCCCGACCGAGGTAAGCACTCTTTACATCATCATAGTCATTGTGGAGGTAGAAATACTAAAATGGGGTTTGACTTAGCAAGACCCTATATAACACAACCCTTTCTCCCCTCTCTTTTGTGTAAGAGGAAGATCTAAAGTGGATTTAGTAGAAGAATAAATACCTAATTACAAGATCAATCATTCAAGTTCCAAACTACAACTAATTAGAGAAAGTGGAATTAATCAACAAATAAATTTTGGAAGTTGAATCTAGGAAGGAAGAATCTATAGATTAGGACCCTCTAATATCTATTCATTGATTCTTGAGATGTGCATTCCTAGGAATACAGTGGTAGCACCCCTATCCAAGAAACGTGAACCCTAATTTCTATGCCAAGTTCCTTTGTCTCTACACTCTATTGTTCTATTGTCAAACTTTATCATTAAATTCTATAATTTTATGTATTGGCATTAGTTTATTGTACCTTCATAGTTAACCTAGACATACATTTGCATCATCAAGTAAAATTATTCCTTAATCAAGATCAAATCCCCATTCCCCCAAAGAAAGAACCAAAACCCTGATCCACCATTTTAGCTCTTTCATTGAGGTTAGTTGATCAATTTTGGTTCTCTGCAATGTAATGTAGTTGAGAAAGTGTGAATTAGACCCTAGATTCCATTTTCACACATCATATTTTGGTGAGCCTAATGCTTGTTACATTTTCAAATTCTTTTGAAATATTAATTTTATATTTCAAATTTGATTGCAATATTAAGTTGTTATAATATTTCAAAATCACATGCATATATTAGTGAAAAGCATTAAAAAATTAAATATTTGCATAGTATTTTGATTTCAAAAGATCAAAATTGTTATTTTCCTATATTTTCAAGAAAAATTCAATCAATTGCAACATCTTAATCTTTGGAAATTTCCTTTTGAACATATTGCATCACTTTAAAAACAAAAAATTTCATGCATGATTGTATTTCACATAGAAAAATTAGGGTTTCATGCATTTCCATAAATCTATCTGAATCCAAACCTGAAATTCTATAAATTTAGATCCTTAGACATCGTAGGTCATTTTTAGATTTTGAAATTTGTCAAAACTTACATCTATGGACTAGGGTTCCACCACCATTTTCCAACTATTTTTTGGAAAATTTCAATCACAATTCTATCTCTATGGTTTTTGTGCAAATTTGTGTTTTTTGTTTGAAAATTATTTCATTTCCTGTCACTGTCATCTATTTTCCTTCATTATATGAGCACTCAAGAATTTTGAAACTTGTAATAAATTTATGAACTTTGCGACCTAGTCTCCCATATCTAATACCCCTATGAGACATAGTTTCAAATTTATGGCTTCTGTGTTACAATCACATTTAGTTTTGAGCTTGAGTCTTATAACTCTTTCACTCAAAGAGCTACATCTACTCATTCTATCTTTGATTCTTTTCCTAATCCTACATCACCTATTGTCATGGAGTGAATTTTCACCCCTTTCAAATTCCCCATTTACACCCCTTACCTTAGAAAAATCAAACCTCATGATGCAATTCCACGTCCTTTGTCTGCTCTCCATCCTTTTGGTAGTTGTTTGTAGTGTCGGTGGGGGAATTTTTGTCAAGGTTGCTAGCATGGTGTTCTACCATCCTAATAGGATTTTTCCTATGGAATATGCAGAGGCATTACACTTCTCCATTGGCGACAAAGCATAATGACTCTACCCCTTCGACCAACCTTGAACGGATATTTTGGATCCCATTTCATCTTCAAAACACTATCTCATTCATTCAATTCATCTTCTACACACTCATTTGACCTTCTTCACACTTCTTGATCTTTTTGAGCATCCTACACACTTCATTCACAATATTTTCACCATTTTTGAAGCTCCAAGTTCACACTCTGTTGGTTTGGATCCTCTCATTGTTGCAAAAATTTTGGCACTCACAAGCTTGCGAGCTCACATCTTCCTTCCTGTGTCTTCAGAGCATCTTGTTGGGAAGGTGATATCCATTCATTTAGCATCGTTGTATTGATTTTTTAGTATATTAATATTAGCATAGTGCATAGTACTTCTAATTCATTATATTTCTTTATCATACTTTCTCTATTGTGGCTATTTTGGCTCTTCATAGAGGTGGGAACATCGAAATGGGGGTTTAACTACGACAAGCCCTGAAATAGCCCCAACATTTTTACTCGTTCTACTATGTGTAGGTATTATGTTCTTGTGGAACTTATGGGAAGTTGGACCAACTGAAAGTTGGATTTCTACCACCCTTGCTCATTATTTTGTTCTTAATCAATTTATCTATAAATTTAAAGTATTCTTCTTGTTATTTCAGTTGCCTAGTCATTTTTCTATTTCTATTATTGTATAAAATTGCACTCATCAAGTTGTTAGTAAATTCTCTATGAGTTTTGAATTGTACTTTGTACTCTTTATCTATATAGACACCAGCGCCCGATCAAGACACCAACGCGTCATGCTATCATTCATCTTCTACATTAGAGACCTATGACAGAGATTTTCCTAGGTTGCAGTCTAGAATAAGGAATTTTCTCACCTCACTTCCTAGACCCTTAGGTTGTTAGAAGGAAAGTGATAGATCAATTGTCCTTCCTTTTCACCCCCTTAAACATAAAACTTACCTTAAAAATTCCTTAAAACCTTTTCAACCCATTCATCTTTAGCATGAGCTAGATCAGGGCAGCTGATTGTTCTAGACGCTCCTGTGACCTGGGGTTCTGAGCAGCTGGTCCCCCTCCTCTGCATTTTGGTGAACCCGATGTGAACTATTTTGGTTTCATTTCATAGTGTTGAATGATTCTTCTCTCATTTTCTAGGTGTGTTGAAGGTGTGTGCATTGCAAGGCGCCTAGCCTTGCAACCCAACCTACGACCCTAGCAGCGTAGCTAGAAGAGTCCCTAAACATTGTGAAGAAAAACCTAGGATAGGTCACTAACTAATTGTTAAACCCTTGGGGGATTATGAGAAATTCCTTTCCAATGTATGTAAGATATGGATTCTTTCATGCATCTTCCCATCCCATCTGTGCAGCTTGTGAGTGGGTCTCCCTTATAACCTTTACCTCACATAATTTATCAATGAATACTAATAGAGATCCTTCTCCTTTGTACATTTCTACTTGTATCAATGGGAAGACCATAACTGGCATTCTCGTTGACCCTACATGTTAGGTTAATGTTATCATAGAGGAGATTATGTTAATAAGCTTCTTAAGTAAGGATGGGTATGATGAGTCTAAAAGAACTATATGTACACATGATAGGCTTTCCATTCCTCCCATTAGTTTGATAACCCTATTAGTCATGGTTGGGTCCAAGACTGTGAATGCCCTCTTTGATATTATCTTGGGGTCTGATTTGTTTAGAGTGAAGCTAGGCATTCCTTGGCTAGTTTGCATGACCATAGTCCCTAGGTAATCCATATATGCTTGAAGTTATCTCATGAGGGTTCTATGAATGTAGTCCATGAAACTTTTTATAAACCAATGGTGGCACGTGGAGGATACTCACTTGATCACTTATGTCCTATTCTTGTTGGTCTGCTCCCTCCCAAGACAAACCTTTTGTATCACACTTACGTAAAAATAAAGAATGGGAGCATAGCACCAAAGGTGACCTACCCTCCTTCTCCCTATGCTAGTTTAGTTAAAGATTCAATGATAGCATAGCATAAGGTTTCCCCTTCCACTTAAAAGAAGGAGGAGGAGAAGTCCACTTAGGAACCTTCTGAGGGAGCTTATAAAATTCTAAAGATTTTCAGCTCAATTCCCATGAACCTAGTTCCCATTTTAAACCCTTGTCCCTTTAAGGAAATCTAGGAGCGCATCTAGGAAAAATCCATAATAGTAGTGCCTTCGGTAACTTTTATTTCGATTAGGTTACCTCAAAGACACTTATAACTATGTCCTAAAGCATAAACAAATACAATTTATTTCCCACATCAATTCTTCTGAGAGAAACACATGTAAATTCAATAGTAAGCAATGAGAGATTCTAGAAAAATAATCAACATAGATGAAAGACAAGAAAAAAATCATAACACAAATATTTACGTGGGGAAAATCCTCTTGGATAAAAAACCCCACACTCCAAAGATCAAGCCATTGTATTATTCAGCAACATAATGGTTACAATACAAATTCAGGCTCATAGCCTCTTCAGATATTCATCTTTTTAGTCTGGAAACAACTGGTAGCAAACTCAACATGAGAGATCAACCATGGCATTCATGGTCAGGAGAGATTCCAGCAACAAAACCTGCTTCTCTCTTCTACTTCGACCTCATGGCTTCGGCCTTTTGGCCATCCACTTGGTCCTCTCTCTATCATTCACTCTATGGCTCTCTTTGTACTCTTACCAGCACTATCTCTCTTTACAAAACGTCCAATGCATACATATATGCATTCGTTCTAAAACAACCTCTGTGAAAAATTTTGATTCCAACTGTTGGATCACAACTATTCAATCATCTAGCTCAACATCCTTATCGTCGTAGATGTTTCCATTTCCTCGTGTAGATTTTCTAATAGCCTTCCACACAGAAATGGTTGCAAATGGTTCACATTTTTCCTTCTCTGATAGGTCCAAATTGCACCACGTAGGACGATCTTCCAACGGTCAAAGGCGTTCAACTTGTGTCGCATGTTAGTGAGACACTAATCGTGTCTCCCCGATGCCACAGGATCGATTGCACATCTATAGCCAAGAGTCGCCTCCATTAGCAAGATGTTCCACTGAGTTCACAAGTCATATCGACCTCAGCAAACCCATCGGAGAGACTATCGCTATTCACCAAGAGATTACACCGAAGTCACACAGCCATCGGCGAGACCATAGCATTTCACCAAGAGTCATACCGACATCAGGTTTCCCATCGGCAAGACAATCGAGTTCGCCAGGAGTTCACACCAAGCCTCTCCATGTTATACCAAAACATCCAAGAGTTGGCGAGACTTACTGCTTTCGCCAGGACTTCATACCGAGGTCCTAAGTCACACCGAGCACTGCATTCATCAGTCAGCAAGACTTATGTCTTTCGCCAAGACCACATACTGAGCGCTCATGTCTTGCCAAGTCGGCAAGACATTTGAGTTCACCAAGACCTTTCACCAGGCGCTGAGAGCTACACCGATGACTTGCATCCCCATCGGCGAGACCAACACCTGTCACCAAGACTTCACATCGAAGTCTCTAGGTTACCCCAAGCCTACCTTTCACCAAGAGTCATGCCAAATGCATCCCACACTGTCGGTGAGACAAATTCCCATCGCCAAGACTTCATAGCGAAGCCTTCAAGTCATACCGATGACTCCAATCGGCGAGACATCTCCTGGTCACCAAAACTACATGCCGATAGGAGCAAGTCATGTTGATTTCCACATCAGCCAGACACACCAAAGTTCATGCTGATATCGGCAAGACTTCCTATCATCGCCGAGACAACATTCTGACACATATGAGTTACCCCGATGACTCCAGGAGAAAACATATCGGTGAGACAACCCTCCATCGCTAAGACTTCATATCAAAGCAAATGGGTTACATTGATGATCTAGTCGCCATAGGTCACACTAACATATGCTAGGCACCCGATAACAAACCCTTCTGTCACTGAGACATTCCCACTCGGCAAAGGGTTACAGTGAATGCACCAAGTCATAGCGATAGGCTCCTTCGGCAAGACAGAAGCAAAGTCACAGTGATATGAGAAAAACACAAGATTACTGAACTGTCAGTCGGCCAGACACCAGGAATGTCACAGTGACCATGCTTTCTCATAGGTTTCAGCTTGTGAGATTGAGGCACATTTTCCAACAATCTCCCACTTGATGAAGATCACACAGGCACCTCCAAAGCAACCAGGAACTACGATCACACTAGCTCCACCAATTCAAACCCTACAATACTCAAGACACCCAATCAACATGATTCAACAAATAACAGTCCATTAGACAATCTGCAACAAAGACCAGGCATCCAACTGCAACTCACTAACCAACAAATCAACCGATCACAACCTTCTAGGAAACCACATAGACCTCAAACATGCTCTCATGCTCCATCAAGAAATCAGCTCCAACATCCAAGATGTCCACCATCCAGGCAACAATCCTGTCATCTTCCAACATGCCACCTGTGGAAGAATGATACAATGCCAAGGTGTATAAGCACCATTCCAATGAACAAAATCAAAAGATCCCAGTGATATCACCAACAAGATACTGCTACCACTTCACTGTGCTCAAACACTATACATAAGCAATATCAACTTCAAAGCCTCAAACAGAACACAACCATGAAGTCATCCTCCAGAAACAAGATAAATAACACTAGTTAGAACAACAATCAGAATGACTGCTTCCATCCAACTGATTAACCCAAGCAATTGAAAATAGCACCCACAGCTCATGCTATTCCATCGGGTATCACCATTAGTAAACTTATGCCAAACCAGAATAGCAAATACAAGTTCTAGTGTCCAGCAGTCGAAGAAGACAAGACACATACAGGAACTCCCACTGCCTGAGTAATCTAGATCTGAAAGATCAAAGGCATCAACAAGTCTACCAATAACATCACATAGAAAATGTAACCCTGTAGTACCAAGGAAAAATCCACAATGATATGCACAACCTGCAACAACCTGCCACAAGAAACATTTCTCTCACCACAAACCTTCATGGCCATAGAGAGAAACTCTGTACATAATTTTCCTGTAGAGAATCCTCCTACATACACTTCTAATAGCCAGCTGTGTCAAGAATGATCTCCTTCACATCCCAAAAGAAAAACCTTAACAACATCCATTTGTTCAATCACCAAGATCAAACCAACTTCTAATATCATGTAATCAACATGAATGTAAGCTTCTCAAAGAATATCAAGCTAAAACATTTCCCATTTCAGGAAATCAGCCCATGTATCATCTCCTACCAATTCTCATCAGTAAATGACATAACACAAAAGCTCAAGGAGATAAAACAAACTGTACAACTTCCACTATGAATCTTCCAGAACCATTAGACAATAATTCAAGATCCATGTCATGAAGGTGAACTTAAAACACATTTGAATGATATAAAGGGCCAAATACCTTTCAGATAAACTGCTGAGTAGACCAAGAGTGGGAATGAGAATACTCCTTCAGGATATCCAAGCCATCATGACTAATCCAAGAGCAATCTCGTCATAGGTCTCTTATTGAACTCATGTTCAATCAAGGTGTAGGCTTCTTGAACTTTCTGCTAAAAACTTCACAAAGAATAACAAGAAGCAACACTTCTCTCATAAGAGAAAGATAGCCTTACCTTATTCTTCATGTATCCATGAGTACTAGCAACCGATCATCTCATGCTAAACTTCAACTGCATTACTGCACTATCATGAAGTATCAATCAAATAATCAAAGCACCCAATACACAAAGAATTACCAGACCACTGTCAAAGTTCCAATCAGCTGAATCAGGAACTTATCATGACACCATGATCTACACATCCCCTTAGGAGATCCCATGCTTCAAGTGACTTCTCCATTGTCTCAAGTACAATGCACAATGCCAAAACTCTAGTGCACAAAGAGTATACCATGACATAAAGCAAACAGACTCAAAACCAACATCACCTATCAAGCACCACCAACACCTCAACCAAAGACTCCAAGCATCTTCCATGGTTCCAAGATGTTGCACATCTTCAAGTAATGTCCATGCAAATGCGAAAGAACCCTTATGCAGCAACAGGGTCTAAAATTTCTCCCTAGAAACATCTACAACACCAAAGATGACCATTCACCACCATGTGATGAATGCATAATCACTACTAGAGCTCCTACTGAAACATGACACCCGAGCTCTCCAAGCATCATGACCACCTGCTTCAGGTTCCCATAACCAACTATTTAGGTACTCTATAGTATCCATCCTCTCATCTCAAAACAATCACACCAATGCACAAGTGACCAACAACAAGGCCAACTAACAAGTCTGCACCAATAATGAATCAACCCTCATGGATAAAGACAGTCCACATCCAAGTTATCTCACTACAGCCAATGGGTAGCTAATCCATCAACCGCATAACTCATAGTTCATAATCATCGAACATGCAAACCCATCAGCACATTGGAAACTGCAACACTGAGATTTCAAACAGAATATCCACATAGACAACATGACTCAAACACCAGATTATGCCAAATCTGATTTTCCAATCATGTCCACAACGAGCACCATAATCAAGAAACCCATAAGCATTACCACAAGAATGTTGAGTGACATAAAACACTTAGCAACACTCCCATGCAGAGAAGGAGTAATACCTCCTCAAGCCATGCACCAAGCATGCATGCAGAACTGCAACTATCTCATCCACCACCACCCCAAAAAGCTAGTGTCAAGAAAATAGCTTAACAACAATTCCACAATAACCACAAGTTTTGCTTCACCGTGTAAAACCTACAAAACCACAAAGCCATGCAAGTACAAAACATCCTTAGAAGGAAACAACAATTCAGAAAATCTAGGCCCCTTTCAAGCCAAATCTAAACCACCACCATGTACATGCATCCAAGAAAGAGAGAAAGGCTATTTCAGAAGCTTGCAAATCATCTAATGATTAACTACATAGCCTTCAAACATTCGAGGTTAATAGGAAATCATGCCTTCCAACACTAGGAAACACCACCTAGCATAAGCACTCTCTTCCATGACTGAGAAACAACCTAGGCTTCTCCATATCACCCAAGAGCCTGACACACAAATGCCCAACATGAAAGCTTTACTGCTACACAGCCATAGAGCAAAGAAATCCACCTCATACTCCAACGATATACTGCTGCCATCCAGGAGACATAGATCAGAACATGATCAACTCCCTTTTCCATCTTGACCATCCTTCAAGTTGCATGTTGTCTCAGAATACCACAAGGCTTCCACTCATCAAAGGATCAACAAATCAGTCCATTCCTCTAGATTTCCTCCAGCCTAACAAACTAAGAAATCTTCACACGAGAAATAACCAAAACCAGCAACCAGAATAAGGCTCTGATACCACTTGTAAGGAAATCTAGGAGCGCATCTAAGGAAAACTCCATAACAGTAGTGCCTTCGATAACTTTCATTTCGATTAGGTTGCCTCAAAGACACTTACAACTATGTCCTAAAGCGGAAATAGACACAGTTTATTTCCCACATCAATTCTTCTGAGAGAAACACATGTAAATTCAACAACAAGCAATGACAGATTCTAGAAATAGAATCAACACAGATGAAAGACAAGACAGAAACCAGAACACAAAGATTTATGTGGGGAAAATCCTCTCAGATAAAAAACCCCACACTCCAAAGATCGAGCCATTGTATTATTCAGCAACAGAATGGTTACAATACAAATTCAAGCTCATAGCCTCTTCAAAGATTCATCTTGTTTAGTCTAGAAACAACTGGTAGCAAACTCAACATGAGAGATCAACCATGGCATTCATGGTTAGGAGAGATTCCAACAACAAAACCTACTTCTCTCTTCTGCTTCGACCTCATGGCTTCGGCCTTTCGGCCAGCCATTCGGTCCTCTCTCTATCATTCACTCTCTGGCTCTCTACGTACTCTTACCGGCACTATCTCTCTTTACAGAATGTCTAATGCATACATATATGCATTTTTTCTCAAACAGCCTCTGTGAAATAGTTTGATTCTAACTGTGATCAAGGGAAAATTCTAAAATGTTAGAGGGGTTAGCACAATAACATCAAAATTCCTATGAAAATAACAAAGTACAAAGGAAGTGAAGTGAAGACAAAAGGGATGAAGTTACCCTAAGTCTCCACCTTCCATGATTAACCTTTGTTACACCTCCTAGCTTGCAGATAAATAACAATGCCCTCAGATTTATGTGAGCAGCTATGACTAAAGACTAAGCCCTATGCAAGTGTTGAAGGATTTGCAGAAAATAAAATAACCCTACAATGGACTAAAATGCCTATGACTGTAAGTGACTATAACCCTAAGTTGACAGCAAATTGACATAGACTAAGAGTGCAAGAAGTCAAGAGAGCAAGAGAGCCAGTAGAACCAGGAGAACCAGGAGGGGCAAATGAGAACAAAATTGCCCTTTTATAAAAACTGCAATTTTGAATGTGTGGCCAGGATGAAAAGATGACCAGAACCCTAGGATCAATGATCAAGATTAAATGCTGCTGTGCACATTAGGGTTAGGTCAAAATTAGGGCAACAGGTAAGAATGAAGGGTTGAGATTGAATTATAAAATAATTCAATCAATGGTCGAAATTAAATGTGATGTCAAAAGTCAAGAATTAATTTGGAAGATGAGGTTGGCACGGACAACGAGATTGCTGGAGAAATTAAATAATAAAATTTATTTACTCCAGGTGACTAGTAAATAACTAAATAATAAAGATATTATTTAATTATGGAAGAATGTGACAAAAGAATTATTTCGAGTTCAAATAATGATTTAATTCAAAATTCAGGAGAATTGGCTAAATTAAATAAATCAAATTTATTTAATTTTAAAGAGAAAAAGCTAATGAATAATTAAATAATTAGGATAATTATTTAATTATAGTGGGAAGTGGACAAAATTAAATAAATAAGAATTTATTTAATTTTTAGAAGAAGGGGATTTAATTAGTGACGTAATTAAATAAATAAAATTTATTTAATTAATCAAGAAGACATAAATGACAAAGGGAAATTAAATAAATTATAAAATTTATTTAATTAAAGGAAGACTTAGATAATTAATGACGTATTAGATAAATAAATACTATTTATTTATTTAATAATCAAGGAGGAATAAATGGCATGAATTAATTAAATAATTATGAATTATTTAATCAATAGTCGAATGTGGACCAAGGACATAATTAAATAACTTAATTATGCTAGGATGAAAGTGGTAAAATGAAGCTTGCAGGCCTAGGTCATTTTTCGTGTCTACATTTTGCCCCTCTTTGTCATAATGTGTAGGTATTGTGACAAAGAAAATTAAGTCAAAAATATGCCCCAGTGAAGGTACAGAGTATTCTTGCCCCCTCGGGAAATTTTCAAATTTTGGGTCGGCGCCAGAAAAATTTGCAAAAGGTCCCGATAAATCAATTTGATGGTCGGAAAAATAGCGGCGCAGTCGGTTTCGAATTCTGACATGTTTAAAGCAACTTACGGAGAGGTCAAAGGCGCGGAAATGAGCCTCCAGTATTAACTGCGGTTGAAAAATGTCACTTTCACCCTATAAATAGATGGTCAAAGGGGTAAAAGTCAATTCACTTTCACTATTCACCTT